>OU343049.1:46315582-46915582 GCA_910593695.2 Ocypus olens
CAAACTGCCCAGCATAATCCATTCTCTTGCTCTTCGAAAAAACTTTTCTAGGCACATGAATAACAAGTAAAACTTAAACTTAGTAGAAATGGAGAGTTTACTAGGCCATTCATAAGTTTATATCCCGTGCTTATGTCAGCATTTCTTCGTCGCTTTTCCAAAGATTCAATCTTCAAATAGTTTAATTTATTTAGCCTAAGGCACATAAAAACGCACATTGCCTGTTCTAAGACACATTAATGTCGTATTTTGCTTTTTATTCAACCTTAGTATTACAGAATCATAACTTGAAATGCATTTTCAGTTAATTCGTAGGGTTTTAAAGTGTTTTTTTTTTTATTTAATGCATCTACAAAAAGTGATTATTTTTTCCAAGCGACCAAAGTGATTGCAATATTTTCTACTTTACTTACATAATTCGTCGATTTTGTAAATCCAAAATATTTGCTAAGGCGGCTTCTATAAATGATGTTGCAGGTTTTTCATTATATTTTCTCTATCTCTTCTATGCGAAGCCACAAGAAATATCTACATGAAATTTCTATTTATTTCTGATTGGATATCTCAAAAAGTTGCCACAGGATTGTTTAAAAATTTTTCACATATGTCAATTATGTTCCTGTCTGGGCAGTAAGAAAAATTTATCATGTTTTGACCAATATTAATGGAAATGGACACAAAAACATTGTTTTATTATTAATTTGTCTCCTACTTCGTTCATAGTTTCTTTATTAACTATGATCCCAGTTCGCATGCTTGTATTAGTAACATATCTGAGCAAGCTCAAACTGAGGACAAGTATTTGTTTGCCTTCAAATTACCTCATTGCCTAGATATACCGTATGTTTTTTTTATCGTGGGCCATAGGATTTTACATGCTAAAAATTATACCTTGTATTATAGTATATTTTATTATATAATTTTGAAGCAAATTTTAGTTAGTAATATAAATCAATGATTTTTCTACATGATGCGCTTAATTAGAATAATTAAAACATGTTTTATTTTATTAAAAAGTGCTTTTGCTCAGAAGCGGGCGATCGGGATACACTGCAGAAACGTTGTCAACTACTTCCCTAAAATAAAAATTCCCTGATTTCTTGTAGAAAAATACAACTATTTCCCTGCCGTTACAAATTTCACCCGTTCTTCAACAGAATAAACTGATATTTTCTAGCATAAATTTGTTTGATTACTTGCCTCACTAATCAATCTGACATTTGGGAAATTCAAGGTACTTTGATTATATTTGCTTAGTTATTTATATTAAATAATTTCATTTTTTAATGGAATGAAACATGTTTAATGCCCGGTTGCACCAACATCTCAAGTTAAATTAATTAACTCAAGTTAGATAACTCACGTTAAAATTTTAATCTGAATTAAATTAATTCCAGTTGCACCAACGTATTTTTAATGTGTGTTAGCTAACTTGTGATTAGACTTGACAACATCGCATTTTTTACTCGCTGTCTGCTTCAGGTTGGTTCACCGGCGAGTTTGATATCCACACGTATATTCATCTATTCAGTAAAGTGTCGTATCGTTACGTGTTCAGTAAATTTACAGGTCACCTGTAAGGCATTTGGGTATATTCATCCGAATTTATGTGTCACTACGGGACACTTATGATGTTTTAATTCGAATTAAATATAGTACTGCTTAAGTACTGCTTAGTATGTACAGAATCATGCCATCGAGCAACTATATCTATAATTTTCAAATAAGCATCACATGTTGCCTGTGTATTTATTGAAAACCATTCTTTCCTATTACGGTATAGTTCGGCAAATTCTCCACCAGGGGATAAAATTTAATTCAACTTTAATTCAATACAGGAAGAAATATAAATATATACCTGTACTTTGTAATACTTTTGATAATAAACGTAATTCATGCAATTTATTTACTAACAATCGTATATTTTTAATATAAGCGTCGGAACTTAACCTGCAATTAAATTTTAACTAACGGGATTTCGGTAGTTAGATAATTCAAGTTTGCTAACTCGAATTAAGGCTAACATAGGTTGGTGCAACTGAAAACGCGCTAACTACAGAATATTTAATATGAGTTACCTGACTCGTCACTAACAAAGGTCGGTGCAACCGGGCATAAGTTATTCTAATGCAGCGCATCATGTAGAAAAATAATTTATTTATTACTGACTAAAATTTCCTTCAAAATATTATGATAAAATATACATTACCACAAGGTATAATTTCTAGTATGTAAAATCCTATGGCCCACGATAAAAAAAATGTACTGTATGTATTAGTTGTATACAACTAATACATACAGTATGTATTAGTTGGCTACAAGCTAGAACACAGAAATAATCAGAGATCTTTATATATTATATATTAGTAGTAAATATACTTGACAAGTGTAAAGCTTTTTGCTGTTAGCACAATAAAATGATTATTATTATTATATACGTTATAAAAATAAACTTTTTGAAACAGTTTATATTTACAAAGAAATATTAGATTTCTTGAGCGGCTAATTTAATGGGTACCCTACCCTTAAGTCTCGAAAATAAAAACAAACCGACAACACAATGAACCCTGTTAAATAAATATAAGTATGTTGATTATTTAATGCGCCATCTAGGAAATTAAACATACATTTAGTGATTGATGATAATCCTAAATAAATAGAGCTCTATAAATTAGTGGATTTCTACAGTATTCTTGTGTGTACAGAAAACTATAATTTTATAGAGAGCTACTTTATCAAATTCTATAGGAATCTGTATCTTTTCAAATGTGAACAGGAATCTGTATCTTTTCAAATGTGAACAGGAAACTGTATATGAATTTAATATAATACTTGATTTATAGATGGCGCCAAAATACCAGTGGTTCTCAAAATGTTAATAGCTTTCATTTTAAAAGAAAAAAAATATAATGCGGCCATATGTTAAAGGGTAAAGTCCCAGATATTGTACCACTCGAAAATGCGCATGCGCGAAATTTGCGATTACACAACCAGTTTCGTTTTATTCACTCACACATACAGGACGGCAAACGTAACTTGCCGTTGCGCAGTGGCAAAATTGTGGGCGGAACCGTCGAAGGGCACTCTCAATAGATTTCGTGAAGAGTTCGCGTACCTGGTACATTCATTTTCAAAAGTGACAGTGCATTAATTATGTGGAGGAGAGCGCCCGATAGAGTTGTAAATGAATAGCGCACGCGAAGAATATGTGCTTGCTTATTACAGAAACTGAACTCGGCCGGCTGTAGAGAGAGAGAGCTTTCGCTTGTTCTCTGCGCGTCTGGCCAACTTACATTTGCCGTCCTGTACAACACTCGCGCCCGCTGAAATTACTAAATTTTGGCGAAATTTCGTACACCGGAAGTGGACCGTATTTTGTTTTTTTTTTAATAATTTTTTAAATATGAAAAATATTATATTAATTCAAATTCATATTTTTTGTTTTTAGTTTTTGTTATCTTCTACACCAACAAATATGGATAAAAATGTGTTTTTAACACAAAAATCCATAATAATTACGGCTTTTAAAAGGTTAGATGTTAAAAAAAAATTATTGGTATTAAACTAAAAAAAATATTTTTATTTAACACGGTTTCTAACTAAATATCATTATATATGTATCCTTGTAATTTTTTAATTAATTTTAAATCATAAACGTTTTAATAAGTTGGTCTTTTCAGATCTAGATATAATGTTTGGGATTTTCTTTGGTAATCAATTTTAATAATGATTTATCTTCCAACCATCATTATAGAAAGTAGACTTTTCTGTGCCGTCACTCAAATTTGAAAGCGCACTATTTTCAAAAAAGGTTTTTCTCTGGAAAACAATGCTTTCTCCAATTTGATGTATAAAAGGGACATTTGTGATACGTTTCATATTTTTCGATTTTTCTTTCAAATATTAATCAGTGGTCGCCGACCAATTAGAAATAAATGTCACTGTCACTTTGATAGCCATTAATATAGCGAGTGTATTAATATAACTTCAAAAACGTAGAAAAAATAGCATTTCCTACTCGAGATAAAAAACGGCATTTTTATCTCCTGTTTAAAATATACTCTTTACGCCAGCAAATAAGGACAAAAATTTGGACTTTAGGACTGGGGGTAGAAAAAATTAATCAAGAAGCAATTTCGTAAACAATCAAACAACGATATTTTCGGAGGTAAACACATAAATTGATCTTTCTGGTCTCTTCTCATCTTAAATAGAAACTTTACCTCTTTTGAAGCATGTAGTCCAAGTTTTCACAGGCATATAAAGGGCATTGGTCACCAAGTGTATTAAACATATTCCCATAGTACACGATAATACTTTCAAATATTTATTGTTCTTCAGGCGAAGAAATTGATAACGTTTCTTCGCCTGAAGAAGCCACAGTGTGGCGAAACAATTGTCGCGAACTCGGACAATAAATATTTGAAAGTATTATCGTGTATTATTTACCAATATCAAAGTGAACATGAACTTTCAACAACTATCAGCCACAACTATTTAATTATATTCCCATAGATCGGACCCTTGTACCATTATAAGCTGTGCAAAATGGATACTTTTTAGTAATTTTGATTTAGTTAATTAGTTAACTAATATAATGTACATCAGCGGCGGCTTTTAGATCTTCCTAAAGGACAAAGATACCGATCGTGCCGCACTATTTACTCTCATACAGAAAGAAAATATTCCGATAATGTTTTGGTCAAATTTTCTTCTGTAGCCTCCTCGCCGAACATCCACGAGCCGCCGCTGGTGGTCGAAAACATTTTATTCTTTACAAGCTTTTCATTTTGGCATTCACTACAACTACATTTGATGTAACTATTATCTAATAATTTTAACCCAAAAATGATCGCCAGATTTCAATGGTGACCATTTATCGACGAATTGGATCCATTCTTACCGTCCGTTCACACGTCTTCCACTAAACCACCACAGAAAGCTGCCCGTCTGGCTTGGTGTCAAGAGCGGCAGGGTTGAGTTGAAGAATGGAACAACATTGCGTTTAGCGACGAATCCAGGTTTTGTTTATGGAAGAATGATGGACGTAGAAGGGTGCGTCGTTATCGAGGAGAACGAAGAAATTTAGCGTTTGTTGAAAGACGCCATACAGCTTTAACACCGGGTGTCATAGTGTGGGCTACAATCAGTTCTGGACGAAAATCACCTTTTGTGTTCATTCCAGGTACATTAAACGCTCGTCGATACATAATTTCTTGCCAATTATGCAGACGCTACCTAATGGGATTTTCCAGCAAGATAACGCTAGAACCCACACGGCAAACATTACAACGGTGTTCTTGGAAGAAGCGGAGTTGCAAATATTGACTTGGCCAGCAAGGTCTCCGGATTTAAGCCCCATCGAGCATGTCTGGGACGTAATGGGTGAAAGAGTTAGCAACATGCCCAGACCTCCTGACAACTTAGATGATCTCAGACTTCAGTTAAACGTTGCTTGGAATGAGATACCTCAAGAAGATATAGAACATTTGATTGTAAGTATGCCTAGAAGGGTAAATTCTTGAATGCTGTGCGAAGCGATGTAACTCATTATTAATTTATTTTCTGTTAAATTAAAGTTTTTTTCTTGATACTTTAATCATTTTGTGCCAACGAATAAACAATTGTATTATTCGTATTATTCTTTCTGGGTGCTGCAATTCATATGAAAGTGAGTGTATATTTAAATAAATATAACATATTTCAGCAAGATCGATTGGTAAATACATCAGAATTAATATTTTCTTCATTATCATTCATGCATTGAAAGTAGAAAGTTACAAGTTTTTTTTAAATTATCTCCATTCTTATTTTTTTTTATCTTTTCCCTTCTTCCAATTGGTGGTTAAATTAGCGTTAACTGCTTGGTCATCTGCCACTGCCGCGTGTTTGTATTTATATTATTTGTTTGCCTTAAAGCTGTCTATATTGATATTTATAAAAATTGCTATCACACTAAACTGTTTTAGTATTAGTATCTATTTCACATTACGACTCTTGATAGAAAGTATCAATTAAGACGATAACGTGTACCGTTCATTGCGAGTCCAGATATTACGGTGCTCGGCACGAATGCGATAATATAGTAAGGAAACTCATAATAAAGTTTCATAAGATTATACGGATAATTGATATTAATAAAGCCTTTAGTGTAAGGGGATTGAAAAGGGGTCGGGCGGAATGTCGAGGAGCGGACAGTGTGCCGACCAGAATGTTAATACGCTATTAGCCGTTCTTAGAAAATTGACTCAGATTTGGTTTTTTGAGGAAATCGCGTGCGGTTTTCGGGCGATGGAAACGAGGTCCGGGTTTTCGGATTGTTGTGTTGGGGTTAATGAAATATTTTCGCGTGCGGTGTGTGGGTCAAATAGTATCGATGGTCCCAATCAACTGCTGTGACCCCCGACCCTTCGGCAATTAAGCCGACGAGAAGGCGACACTAGCCGTTCATCTCAGTGTAGTCGGCGATCTCAAGTTAACAGCATCTCACACACTGGTGGCCGTTTCTGCTGTTCTGGTGGAACGAGTCCGAGTGAGTCCCTTTTGTAGACAGCGTGGTACCGACCAGTGCCCTTCCAGACAGCGTGGTACCTCGCCCATAGTATGTATCCGTGTTGGTGACGCGTAGCATGACATAGTGAGTGCCCAAGAACCGACCGACCTGGAGAACGTCTGCGATGTGGCTCTTGCAGGGAACGTTCACGCTAGCGCTACTCTTCGCAGTTGGCGCTCTCGTAAGTACGCTTTATCATCTGAATTTTGCGCAATTTTAAATAATTAACCGGGAGAGGTCGAAAAGTGTGCACTATTTCAATTATCTACGATTGATACCCCGTCAACAAATTAATTCCGAACTGATAGCGCACTATTTACTAAAAACACAAGGCCGGACGGCGCCCGCCAATTAAAAACAACACATTTGCGATCGGTTATGCCATAATAGAAAGAACCATCGCGAGGCGTTGAATTTCTGGAAATACACGTTTTGGCTCGGACAGGACACGAAAGTCGGTGGAGCCTCTCCTGTGTGTATACCGTCCGCATTTTTTATTGTCACATTCGGAATGCTGCAGCTCATTTGATATGCAATCGTCGTCGGCTTAACGATGTGCGAACTGTCAGCGGACCTTAATTTATCCGTTTCAAAATTTGAAAAAAAAAATAATACGCGAAAAGTATAATTAGTGTTTACGC
Organism: Ocypus olens; assembly: GCA_910593695.2. Lineage (NCBI taxonomy): Eukaryota > Metazoa > Arthropoda > Insecta > Coleoptera > Staphylinidae > Ocypus > Ocypus olens. The sequence goes on from OU343049.1 coordinate 46,322,777, forward strand.
GTCGCAACCCGCAATTACGTTTAATTCGAGAAACCCCCTCGATTCCACGGCGCGAAACTCCTTTTTTTAATTAATTAACGACCCGTGACGGCAACGAAGCACCGCACAGCGGAATACGCTTAGCAGGTAGATAAGATATGACATGATACAGGTGTGAAATACAATGGGCTAAGGTGCACACCTGTTCTACAATAGTGGTAGGAATGCAGTCTTCCAATGAACACCTGGCCAACACGGGGCGCGTTTCACGAAACATTACCTATATCACTCCTACTGACTAAAAAATAAAAAATAAACACCCACGCGCCGATTAATTTTTCGAAAACGTCCCCTCCCCACGCAGCTCGCGCTTAATTTTTAAACAAACAAGAAACGGACGATTCGCATTTGCATACGCATACCATCCACGGCAAACACAGTCGAGATGCTCGATGGGAATATCACTTTAGTTTATTTGTGTCGGCTTGTACCTTTTCAGTCGGCTTTTGTTGGAAACAATAAGGATCGGTTTCAAGCCCAGGGTCAACACATTTCACAAAGCTCCAAATCTCTCCCTCTCTCTCTCTCTCTCTCGCTAGCTCTCGCCGACCGGGGAACTAATTTGATACACAAAAACCCAATAGGATGGCCTTTATGTAACGTCTTGAGCCGATTTTACGCCCACTTTCTAAAAACCTATTAATTATCCTCAGGTGTTACATCCACACAAAAATATTATACCTTTACGTATTTCGGGATCTAATCGTTTAAATGATATTAATTGTTTTAATATTTGTTATGTAAGAAGCTTCTACTTCATTGCAGATGATTCATTATACAAACTTTGTATAACACATTCGTTTATTTAGTTGACTGCAATTTCGGCAAATACGCTTGGCAACTAAAATTTAGTTTTGATAATGGCAAGCGTATTTACTGAAACTGCAGTCAAGTAAATCTGTTGCCAAAAAGTGTTTTTCGCTTTCCTCTACCGAAACCATATATTTCGGCCATAAAAATAGCGTATCTAGGGCCGAAAAATAATATGTATAATCTAGACAACCTTCCGCGGAATATGAGTAGGCTATGCAAAAATCTGACAGTGACAGTTCAATGGTGCGCGATATAAAATTTCCTGAAACACTGTTTTTACTTATGTCGCCACATAAGTAACATTTATTTTCAATAATTTTAAGTTTTGTAAATTCAAATAGACAAACGTCAGTAGACAATTTTCTAGTAGAGCTGGATATTTTTTACTCTCTTCGTTACGAAGTACGAGAAAGTATTGTGATTTTTTTTAACGAAAATATTTCTTTTGAGGTCCCTGGATGCCATTTCAACAATTTTCATTACTTTTCACTTTCTCCGTTGCAAAGTACGAGAAACTATTGTGATCGTGAAAAATTTCTCAAAAACTTTTTTACGTAAATATCCGTTTTGGGGGCCATTTCAACAATTTTCTGGAAAAAAATGGTGTCTGTGTGTGTGTATGTGTCCGTGTGTGTGTATGGGTATGTGTGTCTGTGCGCGCTGTATCTCAAAAACTAATACAGCAATTAACATGAAACTTTGAACATACCTCTTATTTAATAATCCGAAGAACTGAAAATCTTTTGGTAAAATTCCGTACGCCGGAAGTGGGTATTTACCTTAACCGTTTTTTGTTTTTTTTCCAATAATTTTTTAAATATGGAATATATTACGAAAACATTCAAATAAATATTGAAGACAACTAAGAAATTAACATCTTTTGTTTGAAAATATTTTTTATAAAATCATTGTTATTCGAGAAAAAAAATATCATTTTTTTAATTTTTGTTTTATAATTATGAAACGATAATAGTTACAGCAAATATATGTTAATAATAATGCCAAAATGAACAACTTATGAAGAATAAGTTTTTTTGAAATCTCTTTAGTTTTTGAGTAAACTAAGTTTTTGAATTTTAAGTATAATTTTTGCATAATTTTGACGTTTTAAATGTCACTTTCATCCGAGTCTACAAAACGCTAGATGTACGTTTAAAATATGATTTAAATTAAAAATAAACAAATATAAATGATACCATCAGTTGGAGAAAGTAACATGATGGCCATATCACCATTTTTTTAGACTTTTTTTATCAGGAACTTTTTCACGACTTTTTAATGCCTCTTCTCAGGTCGTTTCTTAATGCTTTTTGCAAGACCCTTTTTGGGTTTTTTTTACTCGGCAGTTTTTTCAAAACTTTTGTTAAGAATTTTTTAGAACTTTTTTCAAGACTCTTTTATAAGACCTTTCTCACGACGTTTTTTCAGGACTTTTGTTTCAGAATCTATCTTTTTCGATTTTTCAGGGCCCTTTTTTCAAAATTATTTAAAAATTATTATGTTCTGGACCTTTTTTTGTGCATTTTTTATCAGGGTTTTCAAGACTTTTTTAATGCCTTTTATCAGGACTCTTTAAAGGTTTTTTTAGTACTATTTTCTGGAATATCTTCAGGTCTTTTTAGGACTTTTTATAGAAATTTTTTAGAACTTTTTTTCGAGACTATTTCACAGGGGTTTTATTCAGGACTTTTTAAGGTCTTTATTCTGACTTTTTGTAGGCTTTTTCAGTACTCTTCTTCTGGCCTTTCTGTCAGGACTTTTTCTAGGACCTTATTTTAAGGAATTTTTTTATCAGAATTATTTTTTAAGAACGTTTTTTCAAGACTTTTTTAATGCCCTTTATCAGGTCTTTTCTAAGGCTTTTTTCATGACTTCTGTTAGGACTATTTTCTCGACTTTCGGGTCTCTTTTTAGGACCTTTGTAAGGACTCTTTGCAGGACTTTTTGTAGGACTTTTTTCTGGACTCTTTTACAGGCTTTTTCGGGACTTTTTATGGTTTTTAACGAACTTTTCTTGAAGCCTATTTTCAGTACTTTTCTAATACTCAGGTCTTTTTCAAGGACCTTTTTTCAGGTTTTTTTCAACCTTTCCTGATATTTCTTTGTCAGAGCACTTTTTTCCGGACTCTTTCTCTGGACTTTTTTTTATCAGGTTTTTTTCAGACCTGTTTTATTCAAGATTTTTTTCGGGTATTCTCTTTAGAACTTTATAACCAGGACTCTTTCAAGGCTTGTTCAGGACTTTTTTCAGGATTTATCAAGACTTACTTTTAGGTGTTTTTTCAAGAATTTATTAGGATTTTTTTTAGTTTTCGAATAAACTTATTTAAGATTATTTTAATTGAAAGTATAATTTATTATTTTCATCTTTTATAACTTTGAAGTTTTAAACGTCAGTATCATCTGATCTAAAATTAAAATAAACCATGGTAGTATAAATATAAATAACTATTATGCAATCAAAATCGGAGAAAGTAACATGATGGCCACATCACCATTTTTTTTAATTCTGAAAGTGACTAATCATTTATATTTTACCAACAATTCAAATGTAACTATAGATAGTTTAGTTTTCCTTACAAATGCAGGACACTGTTTTTCAATTATACTTTGAATTTATAAATATATATTGTATTATAAGTGGCTCTACCACTCAAAAAGTTTACGAGCCGCCACTGTCATAAAGTGCATTTAATTTTGAGTAAATTTTAAAACTTTCGCTTGATGGCAATTGTTTGAATGTTTGATAAATGCGTCATAATTGCAATTATCTTTGTTCTGGTGGAATTATTTTATAATTTAGAGAAAGCGTGTTTTAAGATTATTTCTGTGCCATAAACTACAAGTAAATTTTAGATTGAATTATAAACATTCAAACTTGGTGGTACTCGTATAACTATTCGTCTAGATTTAGAATAAAACTCTGTAGGTGCTAATTGGTCATTAAATGATATTTAAGTAAATTGCTTCACGCGTGATTATTCCGAAAAAAAGACGCACATGTTGCTACTGTGGCAATTATGTTGGAGCCGCATTGATTGAAAGCGCCCGGATCCATTAATGAGCCGTAATAAAGACGAAACCTCAATCATCATAGCTTTGATCAATGGGATCGACCTTTCCATTGAATTCAATTTTGCTGTTTGATCTACAAACTCAACATATGTTTTTTTTAGCAGTGGCGTAACTTCAATTTAGAGGCGAATGTATATTTTGGGGCCTCATTCAAGTTTACTATTTTATCTTATTGTTATTTTAAGTTTGGCTCTTCAAACCAAATAATTTAAAGGTAGAAACGCCAAAGGGGCGGAATGGGGGAACAATATTTAATGTTCAAATAATTTAAATTTATTTTCTAGTTCTTTAGATATTTTGAAATTTTTACAACTTCGCCGCCTGATCAAATGAAAGTATTTCAAATTCCAGTAAATTCAAAAATTAAAATTCAAGAATAACACTCTGTCGTGCTGTTAAAATCTAAAACACCGAATAAACTCACCGGTGGTATTGGAAAATTTTACCGGTCCGAACCGCCGAATCATTTGACCTTTGCCCCGGAGGCAATTAGTATCCGGCGTAGATGTTTGCAAAAAAACACGTTCTTCCGTCGTCTGTTATCAATCCTTATCCACGATGCATGAACGCATTCCAGATTAAATCTCTTTTTAGTCATTGAAAACTGTTCGATTCGGCAGTTTACCTTCCACCCAGTGAGTGAGTGTTCGCGTGTTTTAGTGTGTGCAGAATATTTAAAATTACATTAATGGAAATGGATTATCAGTTATGAATATAGTTCCCTCAGTTGGTAAGCGATTAAATGAAATTAATTAAACTTTATTGAATGAATAATTTATTGTGAATTTTTCAATGCAGTTGAATAATATCTGAATACATAAATAACGGTGTAGTAGGGACCATCAGGTCAATAGTTCATTTGATTTATGCCACAATAATGTATACAAAAAATACGGCATTAGTAGAGAGATTATCAGGTCAATATCTCATTGACAAATCGTGCAGAATCTTATAATTACATTTACTTCTTACCAAATAGCACTTGCAGTTAGCTTTCTCACCATCGAATGGGTTTATTTTCTGGAGGTTAAATAACCAATTATAAAAAAATTATTCATTCAATTATTAATTTTTTAAATCGTACAATTTTCGATTTTGGTGTGACTGTAACTCACATATTTTTAGAAACAACTATGTCATTTGTGATATCGGATTAAAAAGAAAAAAATAGTCTTTCGACTGAGGTCATAGCCAACTATGGATTCCATTAAAAAAAAAATGTTAGTTTGCGTCATATCTCTGAAAACAATGGCGTTAAAATTTTTCTGAATTTATTTTATTAAGCTGCATAAAATTATCTACAACTTTGTCCTTTACAGTTTTTTTTTTCTTTCATAATAATCGAGATATATTTATTTGAAAAAAAATTGACACTTTTTACATTTTTTAAAATATCTAGTTACCGTTCACTTTTTTAAAAACTTTGAAAGTGTTATTTTATTGGACTCGTAAAACTACACTTCTTTGCCCATTTAACCGTTTCTCTATCTCTTATAGTTTCCGAGATCCCCAAAGAGAACATCGAAAAAAACTCATCCTTTATATTATTATTATTATTATTAAAAATCAATGTTAATTTTAAAGTTAAATGTATTATAATTGCATTAGAGTTTTTTTAAGGAATTCAATCATATCAGTATTTTTTTTTCTATTTTTCTTAAAAATAATACATCAAAAATTCACAACACTCGAAAATTGATACATTTTCAAAAATCGTAGTTAATTCTAAAGGCAGATGTTTCGTATCATATCAGTATTTTGTTAAACATTAATTTTCAAAAATTTATTACATCAAAACATAAACACATTTTCAAAAATTACAGTTAAAACGCAGTACATTATTGCTTTTAAATTAATGTGAAATGTAATAATTATAGCAAAAATATTTGTTGTGCGCTCCCTGCGAGGATTGATAAAAGTGAGTCATTTTCCGTGTGAGCATTTTTCAGTGTGAGAAATTTTCGTGTGCGCAATTATCACTGTGCGTTATTTTCTGTGTGCGCAGTTTTCGCGTGAGCAGTCTCCCTGTACGGATATGTCTGGTCACGGACTTAAACCAATCTATTAATTGACCCTCGGATTCCTAATGCGTATAATATTTTGAATATGAAATCTGAAGAATCAAACGCTTTGGACAAGTAAAAAAAATGGTGATGTGGCCATCATGTTACTTTCTCCGACTTGATGGTATCATTTATATTTACGTTTTCATGGTTTATTTTCTATTTAAATCATATTTTAAATATACATCGAGTGTTGCGCAAACTCGGATGAAACTGACGTTTAAAACGTCAAAATTATGAATTATGGAAAAATTATACTTCAAATTAAAAAACTCGGTTTACTCATCAAAAACTGACGAGATTTCGAAAAAAACTTATTCTTTAGAAGTTGTTCATTTTGGCATTCTCTACAATTATTATTCACATAAATTTGCTGTAACTATTATCGTTTCATAATTATAGACCAAAAATTAAAAAAAAATAATAATTTTTTTCTCGAATAGCAATGATTTTATGAAAAATATTTTCAAGCAAAAGATGTGCATTTCTTTATTGTCTTCAATATTTGTTTAAATATTTTTGTGATATTTTTCATATTTAAGAAAATATTGGCAAAAAACAAAAAATAGTTAAGGTAAACACCCACTTCCGGTGTACGAAATTTTACCAAAAGCTTTTCAGTTCTTCAGATTATCAAATAAGACGTATGTTCCAAGTTTCATATCAATTGCTCTATTAGTTTTTGAGATACAGCGCACACGTACTTCGTAACGGAGAAAGTAAAAATGCATTCATAATTTTGCAGTTTTAGTCCATTCCATCAAGAATATGTTGAATAAAGCCTATTCACGAAATGACTAATAAAAACAAATATAAAATAAAAAATCAAGTCAAGTAAAACAAATAGAATAAACAAATAATATGACAAAGAAAACATGGACGCTAATAAACATCCCACTAAATAGGAAAATAAGAGATAAGCTTATTATTTCATGCAATGTTAACAATAACATCATATTGAATCAAACGGATGTTACAAACCAAATACGTAATTGTGAATACATTTTGAATAATTCAAATAAAATAATTAAAAACAAATAGTAAGATAAACAGACAAGAAAAACGGATTTTTAATAAAAATTTACATTTCAAATAAGACAATTAAAAACAAACTGAAAAATAACTTTGTTGGAATCACTGCTTATTTTACTTTTTGTGACAACTTCAGCTTACGTACTACAAGTGCAGTTTAAGAGTGACGAGCTGAAGTTCTCAAAACTGCGGTCGCAAAAAGTAAAATAAACAATGACGCCAACAAAGTTTTATTTATTACAGATCAGTTTTTCTTGGTGTTTTTCAGATTTGTTTTAAATCAATTTTAATTTTTGACGTTGGTGACGTTATGTAAATAGGGATTCTCGTAAATCAATATACAGGGTGCCCTTTTTTCGAGCGGCACCATGGGGATTTCAGTTATCTTAAGAGATACAAGGTTGGTTAAATTAGGGCAAAGTTGTGTATTATAACGTTGATTAATAATCTGTTGAGAAATTTGAGTTACCTTTTTTTGTTTTAAAAAAATCGCGAAAAAATTAAAAATTTCAATTTTCATTTTTTATTTTTTATTCGAAAACTATTACTATTACGCATTTTGCACTCAGACATTATAGGAGCACTTTTTAATGGAGGATCTAAATATGTTATTAGATTTATTGTAGCTTTCAAGATGGCAGAGAAACAATAGACAACTTTTGTTTTTCTTATGGGCGCCATATTGGATTTTTACATTTTCTAATGCAAGATTTTTTTCTGTTTACGATGATATATCACACATTATGTTTTAATTTTACATTTAGTAATAGCATTAGTTTAGCAATAGTAATAGTTTTCGAATAAAAAAGTTAAAATGAAAATGGAATTTTTTTATTATTTCGCGATTTTTTGAAAACAAAAAAAGGTAACTCCAATTTCTCAACAAATTATTAATCAACGTTATAATACACAACTTAACTAACCTCGTATCGATAACCGAAATCCCCATGGCGCCGCTCGAAAAACGGGCACCCTGTATTATTGAAAAAAAGGTTGTCTCAAGTTAACTCAATATATTATTATTTAAATAGTAGTACTATTAATAACATGGACATTTCTTTTGTACCAATTTTTGTATTGCGTATTTCATCTGAAATCATCATGATTATTATTGACTCACCCATAAATGTACATATTTTTTCGGGCGTGGCGTTAGCCAGGGAAGGGATTGTTTCAATAAGTTTTTTGTTTATATTTTTAGTAAGACCTAATTTTGTAGAGTTACGAATAGGTTGAATATTAATGTATTCAGTCTACTTTTCGCCTTTATTTAATTTATTTCTTGCTTCTGTAAGTTAAGTATTATTATTACTTCTTAATTATTGGAGATACAAAAAGCATCTGCTTCATATCACATTGCATATCGCCACAAGGTTGCATGCATGGGCATCTGTGCAACTTTATCCCATATTTTTTCTCGGGAATATTGAACTTGAACTTGCTTATTGCCGCAAAACTACTTCGCGGAAATTCTGTAACCGATTCTTCAAGCTCGGTTACATCATGCAAAACTTCTTTGTTGGATATTATGAATGAGTTCATAAATGCTGCATTGCATAAAATTATGTGCCCACATTTAAAACATTTTTTTTCTTATGTTCTTATCCACATTATCGCATTTGGAATTTATTATCTTCTTTACCTTTGTATTTTTTCGCAAAATCTGGCAGCTAATGATGGTTTCTGGACGTCCGCACCATTCGTCCGTCAGTAGGGATTTTCTAAAAGTTAAAGGCGCGTTAGGCTAAACGTGAATTACGGCTTAGTGAGTACTAACGCCATCATTTTGTTTTGAAAAATCTTGTAGAGGTGTACCGAAAGAGGTGTAAGGAAAACACTTTCTTTTTCATACCACTTTTATTTAACTTTACGTGACTAGTTAAATAAATGTGGTATAATTTTTTTTTGCCTAGGTTTGACCATGCAGCCACTAATCCTAAAAAAAAAAGTTAAGTGTTTTCTCTATATCGAATTTGAAAATCTACGCCTCCAAGATTCAACACTTTTTTGGTAGATGTTAAAACTCCTATTTATATTTACCCTAACCTATCCAACGAGTTTTTATCATTGTACACAGGGGCGGCTCGTTATATAGAGCCATGGAACCATGGCACTACCTCAAGTTTTGAGCTGAGCAAGAATTTTTAATTTAGTCTTAAAATTCTTTTTGTTTGATGGACTAAGAATGGTGTTACAGATTTACACAAAATGTAAACAACAAATCACATTTTCAGCTTGTTTGAATTCAGCCGTTTGAAAATTATAAACCTTTACTTTACAACTCAAAATAACCTTTCTTTCTTCAAAAAAGCAGGCGAGGGCCTCCCTATATTGTAAAAGTACCATCAACATGTTCCACGAGCCGCTACTGAGAGTCATGCTAACCAAGTGAATTGTTTTATTTGAATTATTCAAAATATATCCACTAAATTTAAAGTTGTCGAAACTGCCGGCACAAAAGGTGAAACAATAAGGTGATCCCAACAAAGTTAATTATTTTTCAAATTAGTTTAACTTTTTTTGGCAATTAAAAAAAAATATTTTCCTATAAAAAAAATTGGAAAATTATTTTTAAGACTAATTTAAACCATTTTCTTACTAGAATATTCTGCATTTTTTATTATTAAGACTATATTTTCGATTTTTTTTTGTCTAAATTTTTGATCATTTGGCCTAAATATCTTTAATTTAGACCTAAATTTTCGATTTAATTGTAAAAATTTTCGACTATTAGGTCCGCATTTTGTATTTTTCACGACGAATTCTTAGTTTTTAAATTTTTGGCCTGTATTTTCGATCTTTTTGGCCAAAATATTTTAACTTTTGGCCTAAATATCCTTTATTTTGACCTAAATTTGCGATTTAAATCTTTGACTTTTTGGCCCGCATTTTTTATTTTCCCACCGAATTTTTAATTTTTAGATTTTTGACTTGTATTTTCGATTCTTCTGGGTCTAAATTTTTGATCTAAATGTTCTTTATTTGGACATCATTTTCGTGTTTTTTTGGTCCGTATTTTGATTTTTTGAGCCGAATTTTTAGATTTTTGACCTTTATTTTCGATTTTTTTGTCCAAATTTTTGATCATTTGCTCTAAATATTCTTTATTTTGACCTAAATTTTCGATTTAATTGATAAAATTTTTGATTTTTCGGTCCGCGTTTTTGATTTTTCGGGCCGAATTTTTAATTATAGTTCCAATAGTTTGATTCGATTTTGGTTAAAATATTCATAACCTGAATTATTCATTTATATGAGAGATTTTTTAAATTCTTTCCGTTATTTTCGATTTTTTAGTCTGCATTTATTATCTTTAGGCCCGAGTTTTCGATGTACTCTCTAAAATTTCGACTTTCTGGCCAACATTACAGATTTTTATTGTTTTTTTCAATCTTTTGACCTAAATTTTTCTTTATTTTGACCTAACTTTTCGATTTCATTGTTAAAATTTTCGATTTTTTTGCCTCCACTTTTGATTTTTTGTTTAGTCTGCATTTATTATCTTTTTTAAGTTTTCGATGTTTTGTCTAAATTTTCGACTTTTTGACCAACATTATGGATTTTCTTTAATCTTTTGCCCTAAATTTTTCTTTATTTTATTTTTTTAATTTGTCTGTTTTTTTAAATTTATCTTTCCTTGGTCCACTATTTTTATATTAGGCCAGTTGCAATTTTAGATTATCTATCGTATATTTTAGATTTTAGTTTATTTTTTATCCCATATTTTAGATTTTTTAACTTGGATTATTGATTTTATTTCGTGAATTTTCATTATTTTCGAATTTCTGGTCAGAAACTTGTTTTTGACGACTGAAAGTGGCAAATTATTCTGCTCCTACCTAAGTTTTCGATTTTTTGTCTGCGTTTTTTATTTTTAGATATTTGGCCGATATTTTAGATTTCTGTTTTTTCGATTTTTTTTTTAATATTGTTCTTTATTTTGACCAAAATATTCGATTGGTTTGTAGAAAGTTTCGACTTTTTTTGTCTACAATTTTTAACTTTACGCTCGTTTTCAATGTTTCGTCTAAATTTTCACCGTTTTAGGCCCTATTGTGGAACTTTTACTTTTTGGCGTATATTTTGTATTTTCGATTATTTTGGTTTCAATGTTTGATCTTTTGGCCGAAATTTTCTTTATTTCGACTTAAATTTCCTATTCGTTTGTTAAAGCTTTCGATTTTTTGGTCTACCACTTTGATTTTAGGGTACGAATTTTAGATTTTTTATTTTTGTCCCATATTTTAGATTTTCTAACTTGAATTATTGATTTTATTGTGCAATTTTTTTTAATTTTTATATTTGCGATTATTTTCAAATTTCTCGTTGGAACTTATTTTAAGCTAAAAAGAGTTATTTTTGGGGCCGAAAATAGCAAATTATTTTTCTTTTGCTTGTATTTTCAATTTTTTTGATCTGCATTTGTATTTTTAAACCAGGATTTTTGATTTTTTCGGTCAATATTTTAGATCTTCAGCCAAAATATTCGATTGGTCTAGGAAGATAAATGGTTCTTTGTTTCTTCATGGGGGGGGGGGGGTATATTGTATAAGCGGCTCTACCATCAACATGTTCCACGAGCCGCTACTGATTGTACATACTTCTCGTGGTCCACTCATGTTGTGAACCATCACCGCTGCCAACAGATAAACCCGTGGGCAATAAAAATTCGCACACCCATCATTACTGATCACTCGTTAATTAATTATACACATAATAATAAATCTGAAATAATCCATCGAAAACGTGCACAATAACGATTACAAAAGCTGTAATTAAATTTTTCCACAATATGTTATTTCAACGGATAGATTTATTAGTATGCAAGCTTTATCGCCCTGCGGCTGTTAACGCCTATGTTATGAGAATGCAAAGTTTACACTGATGCGTGCGTAGAAATAGTAATTCTAATATCAACATGTCCTTCGTTATCTAACATAATATAAATATATTTTCGCGCGTTTTTGGCTTAAAAACTGTAGTAGTCAGATTCAATATTTAAATACTTTGTACATAAAAATAAAGATAATACGCTGATGAGCCACCTTCAGCTTTCAACGGCAGGACCATACATACCGCACGCACTTCAAACTTTTATCAAATGCACTAGCTAACAATTATTTGATAAATTCAAGTAAAATTTTAATGAAGTGAAAACGTCTTTTGCAGGAAAGTTGTTCTCCAAAATCGTGCAAAGTTGGCCTCGTTTCAAGAAAGGCGGCATGCGGTTCCGACGGCTTCTCCTACTACAACCGGTGCCATCTGGAGATGGCGAGGTGTCACAACAAGAACGTGACGTTCGCGCACCGCGGCGCCTGCAGGGCCCAGAAGTCGTGCCGCGATTACCTAAACACCTACACCAATTACACCTTCCAGCCGCAGTGCAGGAGCGACGGGAACTATTCGGCGGGACAATGCAATCCGGAAATCGGGTACTGCTGGTGCGTGACCGCGCAGGGCACGCCGATCCCGTTCTCCGCGACCAGGCTCAAGCCCGGCGGTAAGCACAGGTGCGGCAAGGCGAAGAAGACCACGAGGTCCTCGTCGAAGCAGAGGAAGTCGCAGCGCGCCTGCACCAGGGAGGACAAGGCGATCTTCAACAGCAACCTGCTGAAGATCTTCACCACGGAGTGGAGCAGGGAGACCAGCTCGAAAGCGGCGGCCACGGATAAAATCGTGCTCGACTGGAAGTTCAACCTGATGGACCTGGACCACGACGAGATGCTCGATAAGACCGAGTACCGGGATCTGAGGAGGCTGGTGAAGAAAGTGGTGAAGCCGAAACGGTGCGCGAAGAGCTTCGCGAAAGCTTGCGACATGAACAGGGATCAAGTGATCGGCAGGCAGGAGTGGGCGCAGTGTCTGACCCGGGACGGCATGGACGGTAGGTGTTTAAATATTGTTTCCAGTAGTTAAATTAGACTACCACACCATCCGGTATGAATGTATAACGCTTCCGTTCGCCTACGCCAGCGCGGGATTTATTGTTTCGCACAATTAAGTCCATTCTGATTTTTTTAATGCTGTGTTTAAGGCGTTCACCAGCGAGTGGCAATTTGTCTTTTTTTTTTAATTTTAATTTCAATCCTTAGTAGTACCTTTCGTTTTCCGTTTGTTATATCAGTACCGTAGCGCTCGATTAACACACTCATTGTAAATTAGATCTTATTAACCGTAGCTATTAACCAGTTTGAATTTCCAGTAGATTTGGTGCTGATTTTTAGTTAGTATTGCCATTCGCCCTACTTTGTTTTGAACTTAAATAGTTTCTTTGCGTGTGTTCTTGTCACTGAACGCAGACGTCAAAGGTGGGGAGGATGCGCCCAATTTAGATGAGGACGAGGATGACGATGATGAGGAGGAGTACCTTAAGGCACACTACCGCCCCAGTAGCAGTAAGTTTTGATTTCTTAATATGTATTTATAGGTGATAAGCTGCACAACGCTATACCGTAAAAAAGCATAATCAATATTTTGCTTCATGACCAACAAATGTCTTACAAAGGCTACTGAATGGATTTCTTTCTTACTCGCCTAATACTACTACGAATATTGTCCGAACCATTTGTCGGCTACAAGTTTGGTGTGTGGGTTATTAAAGATACCTGCATCTTATTTAATAAAATAGGAGGGGTGGTTGAAAGGAATTTGGATTGAAAAAGCGCGGATGATTTGCGGACATTCTGACACAACCGATTTGTAATATGTAGTTGAAATTAAATGAATATAATGATGAATGATATTTCTCGATCAGAAAAATGTTCCGCCCGGATGGGGATCTAACCCACATGACTTGGGCTTCAGCAGCGCTCTGCTCATTACACCATCAAACCAAAACAAAAATTACATGATTTTAACACGTTGGCTGCCGTGAACATCACCGGCGATGCCGCTCACAGTTCACCTTGGTGCTGTGAGCACCACCCGTATTGCACGGTCGGTCCTCTCTTTTATTAAAGTAAACTCAATTATTTTTGTAAAAAGAAAATAGAGGGTGTTTGATTGAGGGTGGCCACCGGCTATATCTCGAAAACTACTGGACATAGAAATTCAAGAAAAAAATATATATACTAAAGTGGCCATGAGAAAATCCTGGAAAGTATTTTTAAGTTCCGCATTTTGCCGCAAGGGGGCGCAATTGATAGAGTGAATTCAAATCAAGGATTACTCCCAAAATTCTCACATTAAGCTATGACTTTAAAAACAGTCTTAAAAAGCCTGAAAAATTCCGCATAATTTCTGTCTTAGGCTCATTGGCGTACCGACGATAAGAGTGGGAAAGCTCCTGAATGTCTACTATATAGTAGACTATGTATACTAAACGCGTAAGGCCAAAATCAAGTTTTTTTTCAAATATTTTCTAAACCCTTATAGATAGCGATTTGAAATTTTCATGAAAAATCACAAATAATTCAAGACACCTACCATTAAAATTTCAACCCCCTCCGACCACCTCTTTAAAAAAAGTGTTGCCAACCCCACAAAAAAATTTTTTTTACAATATTTATTTTTTTCCTGAAAGCCGAAAACGTCCTCTAGGGTCCCGTTTAAACCGCAATTTTTCAACTCACCCCTAGACTCTGGGGTGAATTTTTGAAAATCGATGTTTCGCGTTGCAGAGGTTTGCGCCAAACGCTAAGGCTTTTTGAGTTTTCGAGTTGGAAGGTTCGGATACGGCTCAAAAAAACCCAAATACACGGGGACACAATGGCCACTTCTGTGTTGGAAGAGCTCCTCTCCGTTCGCGAGCTGCAACCCTTTCTCTGCAGAGGTCGCTTTTTTCGTGCTTCGGCGAGCGGGGCCGCGCCCCCTTTATAGTAGCGACTTTAATTTTCATAGATTTTTATAGAAAAAAGGCTCCTCTATATTTTATGTCTCCGACGAATTTTTGATATCTCTAACCCTTGAAGAGTTATTCAAAGAAAACCACCCCCGACTTCAATAAAAAAATTCTAGAGCGGTCATTTTTAATCCCGCCCGAAAAATTTAAACGGCATGCCATTCTGAATTTTATTTTGCGTCGAAAAGGTAGGCTCCATATTTTTCGTGGGGCTCACCGTTTACGATTTACGGCCAATTTTCGATTGTTTTCCGGGAATTTTTCGAAGAATTTTGCGATTTTTTTTTTTTAGAAAATTAAAAATCTGACGACGGCAAATCGTTCGTCACCAGTTAATTTTCTTAATTTTATATTTCACTATTTCACATAAAGAACACAATTTCAAATACAGCAACTTAAGCTTGAAAAACTAGTTTAATATACATGGTGTTTCAGAGCTCTGGGAACGGCCAATCACGTGCTTATTTTTGAAAATTTCGAAAAATGTTTTATACAAAAGTAGTGTATAATAGTGAGCTGCACGCCCTAAAAATATTTAAATGTATACAGGGTGCCTCATAACAAAGTTACAGACCAAACTTATGTTTTTTTAAATGGAACACCCTGTATTTTTTATCATTTTTGAATTATATGGAGCAAATAAAGGTAAGTTACTTCAATACTCCCTATACCTATTGTTTGCCGTTTTCGAAATATTTGAAGATTTGTTGAAATGCATGGTCTGGGTGAAATTTTATTTGTGCCCCAGTGATTGACGTTGAACGATTAAAATCATTTCAATTATTTGCTTGAAGGTTCGAACTATAGAGCCAACCATGATTTCATACAAAAAATTATACAGGGTGATAAAAAAATGCGGTAGAAAAACCCAACTTATAAAGTTGAATAAGTTCGTTTTTTCAAATGGCACACCCTGTATTTAGTAACGTATTCTCAATTAGAATCCAATTATCTTTCAGATTATAATAATTATTCCTGATATGATAATCGCCGAATACAAGAAAACTATTGATATTAGGAACAGGGAACCCTTATACAATCTGAAAGATAATTGGATTCTACTTGAGAATACGTTACTAAATACAGGGTGTGCCATTTGAAAAAACGAAGTTATTTAATTTTATATAAATTGTCCAGGATATACAGGAAAGGCTTTGAGAAGGGCTTTCCGGTGGTGTAATCTGATTTCCGATCGGAGAAAAAAAAATGTTGTGCCCCGCTGCTCAATTTCGCTTCTCCCTTCCGTATACATCGTCATCAAACTAAAAATCGGATTATTGGGATTTTTGATACGGATTAAATTGATGACTGATTTGCCGTCGTCAGATTTTTAAAAATATTTTCGAAAAAAAATCGCAAAATTTTTGTAAAAATTCCCGGAAAACAATCGAAAATTGGCCGTAAATCGTAAACGGTGTGCCCCACAAAAAATATGGCTCCTACCTTTTCCACGCAAAATATTCCAAATGACATGCCGTTCAAATTTTTTCCGCACTAGAATTTTTTCATTGAAGTTAGGGGTGGTTTTCTTTGAAACTATTCTATCCTCTCCGCAAAAGACCCCTCTACAACAGTTATTGTCATTATTTTTTGATTTTTCTAATCGTTCGCGAGTTATGAATTTTTTTATGTGTCAAGGCATCATATTTTTCATTTTTCATGAGTAAACCATCGGAAATTTGAGTGAAAATCGCATTGACCTCATTGTTGTTTTCAAGTTTCTGTCAGATTGAAAATTTTCAGGTTTAATTGACATTGACATGACATGCTTAAAGTCGCGGGTTTAGGTTAGGAGTCGGGAGTCTTTATGCCTTCAGTTTTAACTTTTTTTGTCGTTCGTCACCAGTTCAATTTGCTTAATTTTAAAGGGATACGCAAAGACGACGGCGCAGCGCAGCGGAGCCGTCGTTCGTCACCGATAACTTTGCTCAAATTTAATAGGCCACGCACGGACGACGGCGCAGCGCAGCGGAGCCGTCGTTCGTCACCAGTTAATTTTCTTAATTTTATATTTCACTATTTCAGATAAAGAACACAATTTCACATACGGCAACTTAAGCTTTAAAAACTAGTTGTATCTTCTAAACGGCTTATCCGATTTTAGCATACTCAGGCTTGTTTGAAAGAGAACTGTAAGTATCTTTAACTGTCATGTCTAGTACCACACGTTAGTTTCGAATAAAATTACTAGGGGGCGCAATTTGCCATAACATTTTTTTTTAATTTTGCCACGAAAACCTAAATCGTACGGTATAATTCTGATATGATAACCGGAAAGTAGAAGTTTGTAAGAAAAAATGTGGAAACCGCAGTCCGATATCTTCATTCGTTTCAGAGTTATTGCAAAAAGAATCATTTTTGACACTTTATTTGAAAAAATGATGGTTTTTATTGCTTTCGTAGGTATCCTTAATCAAACATCCTGTATAATTTCGTTCCTTGTTAGCCCAAAGAATACTAAAAATGTAATTTCCTTACATTTATTTATTTCTCTCTGGGCAAATGGGGGATGACATGTTCTTCATATGTGGGCAGCCAAGTTAAAATTAATATTTAATTGATCTACAATTAATGATTTTATTTATTTTGAACAGATGCGCCGAATTCTCGGAAATAATAATGTTTACTTCACTAGTTCTCTTTAGCTATATAAACACCTAATATAGAGTTTTTTTTTCAACAAAATTGTGTTTACAAGATGTCATTGAAAGAGAACACAGCAGACTAATGCAAATAATATTCATGGAAGTGATAAAATATAATTAACTATAACAATCACAATTATCAGTTTCGCAAGTGTCTGGCTGGTAAACCGCGCTTGATTTAAATGTGTCAGAGGTGACCCTCAGGAGCCAATTTTAAAAATAGAAGCAATGAGTTACAGGAATACCTTAGTTTCATTCTAATTGGAAATATTAGTAATACTTTGAATTGTTGGACCCAATTATTCGGCAATCCTTTAAAAAAATAATGTACTGTAGAAGTGTATGCGTTCTCCTTCATTAACCTTAGCCTCTTCAGGGACAGAAGCACATTTGTATACGTTTTAAAAAATGATGAACACATTTCAAACAAATTTGATTTAGCTCAATACTGCCATCTCATGTCAAGCTCTGAAAGCTGCTACAGTTGCACATTTTCATGCAGATACCTCCGGTTCGGTCCTACTGGCGAGATATCAATTGTTTTTTAAAAGATTTGAAACTTCAAAATTAATTTGTCCCTGAAGAGGTTAAACTTACCTTCAGGGTAAACGTTAATTTCTGACCCGGTATAAAATTTTGTATTTGTTATGTAGTTGTGAGTGTGAATATGAAGAAGATTTAATTTACAATTAGGATTAGTGCTGTTACATACATAGTGGGTAAAAAAACGGTACAATTTGTAAATATTCATATTTTCAATAATAATTAACGCATTAAATATTGCTTTGAAAAACAAAATATCTACACTTTGTGGATTGCAAAAATGACTTTTCTTTGATATTTTGTTTAATTTTCACTAACTAGATTTACAGATCTGTTAGGAAGTAAACGTATTATTATGATTAATTACTTGTATCATCTGAGTGAATTAAAAATCTACAACAAGTGAGTGTTATCAACAGTGGCGGCTCATGAAACATGTTGATGGTAGAGCCACTTATATAATACCCCCCACCCCCCGTTTTTTGAAGAAACAAAGAACCATTTATCTTCCTAGACTAATCGAATATTTTCACCAAAAATCAAAAGTTTGGAGATCTAAAATATCGGCCCAAAAAATCAAAAATCCTGGTTTAAAAATTAAATGCAGACTAAAAAATTGAAAATACAAGCAAAAGAAAAATAATTTGCCATTTGCAGCCACGAATATAACTCTTTTTAGCTTAAAATAAGTTCCAACGAGAAATTCGAAAATAAAAGCAAAAATAAAAATTAAAAAAAAATCGCACAATAAAATAAATAATTCAAGAAAATCTAAAATATGGGACAAAAAATAAAAAATTTAAAAAAACCTAAAATTCGTATCCAAAAATCAAAGTGGTAGACCAAAAAAACAATTTTTTTTACAAACGGATCGAAAATTTAAGTCGAAATAAAGAAAATTTCGGCCAAAAGACCTAAAATTGAAACCAAAACAATCGAAAATACAAAATATAGGCCAAAAAAGTAGGGCCTAAAAAGGTACAAATTTAGACAAAACATCGAAAACTCGGGCGTAAAGATAAAAAATGCAGACAAAAAATCGAAAATTTCTACAAACCAATCGAAATTTTTCGTGAAAATAAAAAATATTTAGACCGAAAAAATAAAGAAATCTACAATATAGCATAAAACGGTAAAAATTTAGACAAAACATCGAAAACGAGCGTAAAGATAAAAATTGCAGACGAAAAAAATCGAAAATTTCTACAAACCAATCAAATATTTTGGTCAAAATAAAAAATTGGAACAAAAAAATTGAAAATACAGAAATATAAAATATGGGCCAAAGAATCAAGAATCCTGATCTAAAAATAAAAAAACGCAGACAAAAAATTAAAAACTTAGGCAGAAGCAAAATAATTTGCCAAAAATAAGTTTCTGATCAGAAATTCGAAAATAATAGCCAAAAAATAAAAATAAAGGGAAGACGAAATTATACTCTCCAGTATTCTAATACTATATAATATTACAATATTGGAGAGTATAATTTCGTCTTCCCTTTATTAAACTACACCCAGTAAAGATGGATTCAAATTTCAATATATAAAAAATAAAAAGACACACGAAATAAAATCAATAATCCAAGTTAAAAAATCTAAAATATTGAATAAAAAATAGACTAAAAATCTAAAATTTTCGGTTCAAAATTTAGACCAAATATTTAAAATTCTGGCATAAAAATAAAAATGCTGGGCCAATGAAAGAAAAATTTTAACACACAAATAAAGAAAATTTTAGGGCAAAAGATAAAAGAAAATAAAAATCTACAATGTTGGCCAAAAAGTCGAAAATTTAGACAAAACATCGAAAACTCTGGCCTAAAGATAATAAATGCAATCTAAACGAAAAATCACGAATCGAAAATTTTGACAATAAAATCGAAAAGTTGGGTCAAAATAAAGAAAAATTTAGGTCAAAATATTAAAAAAATAATAATAAAAATTTGTAATGATGGCCAGAAAGTCGAAAATTTAGACATTGCATAGAAAATTCTGTCCTAAAGATAATAAATGCAGGCTAAAAAATCGAAAAATTTCAACAAACAAAACTCGAAAATACCGGGAAAAATAAAAAAAAACTAAGATTAAAATTTCGTCTCGAAAAATCAAAAATGCAGATGAAAGAATCAAAAATTTGAACAATTAAATCGAAAATTTAGGTCAAAATAAAGAATTTAGAATATAAAAAAAAAATCGAAAATACATTATTACAGATAAAATATTTTAATAATAATAATAATATTTATTACGGTAAACACCTTTGACTAAGAATATCGAAAATAAAAATTCGTCGGGAAAAATAAAAAATGCATTAGAAATTGTATCAATTAAATCGAAATTTAGGCCAAAATAAATAATGTTTGGGCCAAACAATAAAAAATTTAGACCAAAAAAAAATCGAATATACAGGTCAAAAATCTAAAAATTAAAAATTCGTCTTGAAAAATCGAAAATACGGACCAAAAATCAAAATTTTTAAGAATTACATCGAAAATATAGGCCAAAATAAATAATGTTTGGGCCAAACAATAAAAAATGTAGACAAATAAAAATCGAATAAACGGGTCAAAAATCTAAAAATTAAAAATTTGCCTTGAAAAATCAAAAATACGGACCAAAAAATCAAAAATTTTAACAATTAAATCGAAAAATTAGGCCAAAATAAATAATGTTTGGGCCAAATAATAAAAAATTTAGACAAATAAAAATGGAATATACAGGTCAAAAATCCAAAAATTAAAAATTCGTCTCGAAAAATCAAAAATACGGACCAAAAAATCAAATTTTTTTACAATGAAATCGAAAATTTAGGCCAAAATAAATAATGTTTGGGCCAAATAATAAAAAATTTAGACAAATAAAAATCTAATAAATGGGTCAAAACTCTAAAAATTAAAAATTCGTCTCGAAAAATCAAAAATACGGACCAAAAAAATCAAAAATTTTAACAATTAAATCGAAAATTTAGGCCAAAATAAATAATGTTTGGGCCAAATAATAAAACATTTAGACAAATAAAAATCGAATAAACGGGTAAAAAATCTAAAAATTAAAAAATTTTAACAATTAAATCGAAAATTTAGGCCAAAATAAATAATGTTTGGGCCGAATAATAAAAAATTTAGACAAATAAAAATCGAATAAACGGGTAAAAAATCTAAAAATTAAAAAATTTTAACAATTAAATCGAAAATTTAGGCCAAAATAAATAATGTTTGGGCCGAATAATAAAAAATTTAGACAAATAAAAATCGATTAAACGGGTCAAAAATCTAAAACTTAAAAATTCGTCTCGAAAAATCAAAAATACGGACCAAAAAAATCGAAAATTTTAACAATGAAATCGAAAATTTATTTCAAAATAAAGAATATTTAGGTCAAAAGATCAAAAATGTAGACCCAAAAGAATATAAAATACCGGTCAAAAATCTAAAACATAAAAATTCGGCGGGAAAATCAAGAATGCAGGCCAAATAGTAGAAAATTTAAACAATTAAAACGCAAATTTAGGTCAAAATGAAGTATATTTAGGACAAACGATACAATATTGTGACCAAAAATATCGAAAATTCAGCTCAAAAATTTGAAATTCGAAAAATAAAAAATGCGGACCAAATAGTCGAAAATTCAAACAATTAAATCGAAAATTTAGGTCAAAAGAATATTTAGGCCAAATGATCAAAAAATTAGACAAAAGAAAATCGAAAATATAGGCTTAATAATAAAAAAATGCAGAATATTCTACCAAGAAAATGGTTTAAATTAGTCTCAAAAATCACTTCAAAGTAATTTTCCAATTTTTTTTTTTTTAGTAGCAAAACATTTTTTTTTATTTTCGCTTTAATTGTTAAAAAATGAGAAACTAAATTGAAAAAGAATTCAAATATTAACATTAACTTTGTTGGGATCACCTTATTGTTTAATCTTTAGTCCGGCAGTTTCGACAACTTTAGATTTAGTAGATACATTTTGAATAATTCAAATAAAACAATAAAGCCGCCACTGACGTAAAGTATGAATCCCTTTGACACATTTACAAGACGAATGTTCTTCAGTTTTAACAGATGTGTCTCGTCCGTTAAATGGAGGCCCGAGCTACGACGATGATTCCGCCGAGAAAAAGGATGACGATGCCACTGATTGCCTTTCTGACAGGAAAACGGTCATGGATGAGGACTATCAGCTCTACGTTCCAGAATGCACACCTGATGGTCGTTACGCGAAGGTATGTCATTGCACCCAAACTTTTTCGAATTAGTAGGTAATCATTGTCTGTATTAAATATTTCGAATAATTAATTGCCTCTGTATACAACCGACCAATTATAATTACCAGTTCGAGTAGTTAACGGAGGCACTGAATAAACATATTAAAGCCCTGCTGAGGTTGAGTTCGAGTGCCATCCAAAAGGTTTCCTAATGCTTGCAACTATTGTTAAGATTTTGTTTATCTGCGATTGCACTGTCGAGCACTTGAGTTGCTTGATTTCATTGAGAAAAATTCATGTATTGTATTACTCCGGGTACTATAGCTATTATTACAAGGAAATATGAATAGTATATTTCCCGAGGTTGGCTAGTTACATCCCGAGGGCGGAGCCCGAGGGATGTATAGACAACCAAGGGAAATGTATTCATATTTCCCGTGTTGTAATCAATAGTTTTTTCTGATTGAACGAATATTGTTCTGTAAATGGGAAAATATTGGATTGTAAATTTTTGAATTTATCGGATTGGTAACGTTGCTAAGGGCCTTGTTTGTAAATATCATGGTTGACTTGTTTTGTTATTTGCGTTGTTTCATAAATTGGTGAAATGTCAAACTATGTGTTAACACAAGCGACGAAAGACCGTGAATGTTTGGTTCCCGTAAAATCCAAAGCTGTAATATCCATAAAGGATACCTTCCTAAGAAATCGGAGGTGTTGTCCCGAGAGCAATTAAAACAATTCGTTGATGTTTGTTGGCTATGCTAATCCGGCCTGTCTTCCATGCTGCACATTAGCAGTATGTTTTCCGCGCATTCTTCTTACTCTTCACATGTTCCGCGGCTTCTTCTTACTCTTCACATGTTCTGCGACTTCTTACTCTTCACAGCTACATTTTGATCTGTCTTCGGTTAGTTTACACCTTGCAACATTACCATTGCCCTTAAAACCTCCCTGCGAATATTTTTAGAAATGTTACCTGGATTTGCTACAGATCCGAGTCGACAATATTTGATCGTTGTGAATTTATTGATTTTAGGTGCAATGCTATAAATCTGCGGGGTATTGCTGGTGCGTCAACGAGGATACCGGCAAGAACATACCCGGAACGGCGGTCAAGGATCAGGTGCCGAAGTGTGACCAGGTCGCGGTGTCTTCCAGGCCGATGAAAGGCTGCCCGGAGGATAAAAAGATCGCCTTCCTTAGAGATCTCATCGAGTATCTTCACGCCAGCATGGTTAAGGAAACTAATGGCACGAGCATAGTCGGGTACGTTACTTACGAAAAATTGACAACAAATTTTCTGCAACACAGGTATCGTATGTTCATTAAAAAAAAAAACTCAAGTGTGCCATGATTTTTTACGTTAAAAAATTTAAGTTGGTACACATGTTAGGAATTGTCATACAAAACGTCAGATCGTTCTAAAAGTCACAATTATTCCGTGGTCACAATTAACCAGCAAAAACGTTTCTAGTTGAAAGTTATTTCCGAAGTGGACGGAAATTGGGTGTATTCACTCGATGCACCTATGGCAGAGTTTCAGGATGAATTTCCTAACGTTCTCATTATTATGATCAGGGGCGGCTCGTTGTATAGAGCCAAGGAGCCATGGCACTACCTGTAGTTTCAAGCTCAACACTTTTTCGCCAGTTTAAATGTTAAACAACGCCTGCATAACTTTAATGAAACCTTTTTGTTTTGTTTTCCGTGTGTATTGTTTGATGGTGAGGTTACGTGGACAAAGAATGGGTTTACAGATTTAGTGCATGTCTGGGACGCACGATAAATCGAAAGTACACATAAATCATATCTTCAGCTTGTTTGAAATTATGAACCTTTACTGAATAAAACACTTACTATGTTTTTTACCACAATTTATTTGATGTATGTACAAATATTCACTTGATAATGACAGTAAAACGTCGAAACTTAAGTCGTGATATGTATGTATATGAAATATTTGTACATACATCAAATCAATTGTGGTAAAAAACATAGTGTTTTATTCAGTGATTTTATAATGAATTACCACGTAGTAACGGTCGCAACCATCACCATGATATGAACCTTTACTTTACAACTCAAAATAACCTTGGACCATGAAGATAAAACGTTCTTTCTTTCTTCAAAAAAGGAGGCGGGGGCCTCCCCATGTTTTATAAGTACCATCAACATGTTCCACGAGCCGCTACTGAGAGTCATACCAACCAAAGGAATTGTTTTATTCGAATTATTCAAAATGTATCTACTAAATCTAAAGTTGTCGAAACCGCCGGACTAAAGGTGATCCCAACAAAGTTAATGTTAATATTTGAATTCTTTTTCAATTTGGTTTCTCATTTGTGAACAATTAAAGCGAAAATAAAAAATGTTTTGCTATTAAAAAAAAATTTGGTGATTTTTGAGACTAATTTAAACCATCTTCTTACTAGAATATTCTGCATTTTTTTTATTATTAAGCCTATATTTTCGATTTTTTTTTTGTCTAATTTTTTTATCATTTGGCCTAAATATTCTTTTGACCTAAATTTTCGATTCAATTGTTTAAATTTTTGATTCTTTGATCCGCATTTTTGATTTTTCGAGTCGAGATTTTAATCTTGGTTTTTTTTTATTTTTCCCGGTATTTTCGAGTTTTGTTTGTTTCAAATTTCAAATGTTTGACCTGTATTTTCGATATTTTTGGTCACAATATTGTATCGTTTGTCCTAAATATCCTTCATTTTGACCTAAATTTGCGATTTAATTGTTTAAATTTTCTACTTCTTGGCCCGCATTCTTGATTTTCCCGCCAAATTTTTATGTTTTAGATTTTTGACCTGTATTTTCTATTCTTTTGGGTCTACATTTTGGATCTTTTGACCTAAATATTCTTTATTTTGAAATAAATTTTCGATTTCATTGTTAAAATTTTCGATTTTTTTGGTCCGGATTTTTGACCTGTATATTCGATTTCTATTTGTCTAAATTTTTTATTATTTGGCCCAAACATTATTTATTTTGGCCTAAATTTTCGATTTAATTGTTAAAATTTTTGATTTTTCTGGTCCGTATTTTTGATTTTTCAAGACGAATTTTTAATTTTTGGATTTTTGACCCGTTTATTCGATTTTTATTTGTCTAAATTTTTTATTATTTGGCCCAAACATTATTATTTTGGCCTAAATTTTCGATTTAATTGTTAAAATTTTTGATTTTTTTGGTTCGTATTTTTGATTTTTCAAGACGAATTTTTAATTTTTAGATTTTTGACCCGTTTATTCGATTTTTTTTTGGTCTAAATTTTTTATTGTTTGGCCCAAACATTATTTATTTTGGCCTAAATTTCGATTTAATTGATAAAATTTCTAATGCATTTTTTATTTTTCCCGACGAATTTTTAATTTTGAAATTTCTGACCTGTATATTCTTGGTCAAAATATTTTATCTTCGTATTTTCGATTTTTTTTTTAATATTCTAAATTCTTTATTTTGACCTAAATTTTCGATTTAATTGTTAAAATTTTTGATTCTTTGATCCGCATTTTTGATTTTTCGAGTCGAGATTTTAATCTTAGTTTTTTTTTATTTTTCCCGGTATTTTCGAGTTTGTTTGTTGAAATTTTTCGATTTTTTAGCCTGCATTTATTATCTTTAGGACAGAATTTTCTATGCAATGTCTAAATTTTCGACTTTCTGGCCATCATTACAATTTTTTTAATATTTTGACCTAAATTTTTCTATATTTTGACCTACATTTTTCTTTATTTTGACCCAACTTTTCGATTTTATTGTCAAAATTTTCGATTTTTTGATCCGCGTTTTTGATTTTTCGTTTAGACTGCGTTTATTATCTTAAGGCCCGAGTTTTCGATGTTTTGTCTAAATTTTCGTCCTTTTGGCCAACATTGTAGATTTTTATTTTCTTTTATCTTTTGCCCTAAAATTTTCTTTATTTGTGTATTAAAATTTTTCTTTCGTTGGCCCAGCATTTTTATGTTTACGCCAGAATTTCAGATATTTGGTCTAAATTTTGTATCGGATATTTTAGATTTTTAGTCTATTTTTTATTCAATATTTTAGATTATTGATTTTATTTCGTGGGTCTTTTTATTTTTTATATATTGAAATTTGAATCCATCTTTACTGGGTGTAGTTTAATAAAGGGAAGACGAAATTATACTTTCTCCACGACCACCATAGAATTTAAGCATTCTGAAATCAATTTTGATTATAGAACGTACACATTCTCACTCTTGTTATGGAACAAAACACTATGCGCTTATGCGTTTTGCATGTAATTCATTCCATAACAAGGGAGAGAATGAATATTCTCACATCGTTTCGAATAAAACAATTAGCCTTGGATATCACAATTGTCAAAATACTATAAACATAACCACAAACGTGATAATAAAACGTAAGTTCTTTGTGTTCATTATTTTATTAGTATATTTTATCTGGTCGAGGAGAAAGTATAGTCTGATACTCGGTAAGAATGGAAATTCAGATGCTCGTGGTTCCTCGCGCTCGCCTAACGGCTCGCGCTCGAAATATTCCACTCGCATCGAATTTCCATTCTAACCTTGTTACAGAATATACTATTCTCCACGACCACTGTAGAATTTATGCATTCTGCAATCAATTTTGATCATAGAACGTTCACATTCTCACTCTTGTTATGGAACAAAACACTATGCGCTTATGCGTTTTGCATGTAATTCATTCCATAACAAGGGATAGAATGAATATTCTCACACCGTTCCGAATAAAACAATTAGCCTTGGACATCACAATTGTCAAAATACTACAAACATAACCACAAACGTAATAATAAAACGTAAGTTCCTTGTGTTCATTACTTTATTAGTCTATTTTATCTGGTCGAGGAGAAAGTATAGTCTGATACTCGGTAAGAATGGAAATTCAGATGCTCGTGGTTCCTCGCGCTCGCCTCACGGCTCGCGCTCGAAATATTCCACTCGCATCGAATTTCCATTCTAACCTTGTTACAGAATATACTATTCCAATATTGTAATATTATATAGTATTACAATACTGGAGAGTATAATTTCGTCTTCCCTTTATTTTTATTTTTTGGCTATTAGTTTCGAATTTCTGATCAGAAACTTATTCTTTGGCCCATATTTTATATTTCTGTATTTTCAATTTTTTTGTTCTAATTTTTTATTTTGACCAAAATATTTGATTGGTTTGTAGAAATTTTCGATTTTTTGTCTGCAATTTTTATCTTTACGCCCGAGTTTTCGATGTTTTGTCTAAATTTTTACCTTTTTAGGCCCTACTTTTTTGGCCTATATTTTGTATTTTCGATTGTTTTGGTTTCAATTTTAGGTCTTTTGGCCGAAATCTTCTTTATTTCGACTTAAATTTTCGATTCGTTTGTTAAAAAAAAATGGATTTTTTGGTCTACCACTTTGATTTTTGGATACGAATTTTAGATTTTTTTAAATTTTTTATTTTTTGTCTCATATTTTAGATTTTCTTAACTTGAATTATTTATTTTATTGTGCGATTTTTTTTTAATTATTATTTTTGCTATTATTTTCGAATTTCTCGTTGGAACTTATTTTAAGCTAAAAAAAGTTATATTTTCTTTTGCTTGTATTTTCAATTTTTTGGTCTGCATTTTTATTTTTAAACCAGGATTTTTGATTTTTTGGGCCGATATTTTAGATCTCCGAATTTTTGATTTTTTCGTCAAAATATTCAATTAGTCTAGGAAGATAAATGGTTCTTTGTTTCTTCAAAAAACGGGGGGGGGTGTATTATATAAGTGGCTCTACCATCAACATGTTCCACGAGCCGCCACTGATTATGATGAATTTAAAAATACCTTATCACGATCTGTTGTATTACTTCATGAAACGGGTAGTATTCTCCGCAAACCAGGAAGTGGTACGTACTCGGGATGCTATTAACAAAGCCCAAGGTATTTTTGAAGGTAAACCTACGTCTTCTCTGCGTCGTTCATCACATCAAATTAATTTATCGGTAGGAACACGCCGCAAGTAACATAACCTCAATATGTGTTACCAACTTAAATTTTTAAAAATAAAAAATCATGGCACACTTGAGGTTTTTTTTAATGAACATACTTTATAATTACAATAATAAGTCGATTTTACTGGAAGATCCAGTTTGGATAACCCATTAACTAATTGATTTCCGTTTTTCTTCTTTCAATATTTAGTGCCGCGAGTAGTCCGACGTGGAGGTCTTCAAAAGAGGAGCAGATCGCGTCCTGGAGCTTCGTCTTCTTCGACAAAAACAAGAACAAGCAACTGGACAAGGTGGAGTGGAAGGGCTTCAAGGACAAAATGGTGACGGTGAAGAGTTTGAAGAGGTGCGGGAAGAAGCTGCCTAGATACTGTGATATTAATAAGGACCGCCACATCAGCATGACCGAGTGGCTTGACTGCCTCAACACCCATCGGTATCAAGAACAAAGTAAGTGTAGAGAGAGACAGATACTTTTACTAATGACCTCAACAGGCAATTGAACAATTGTTAATTTTTTACTAATTTTTACATTTTGTTTAGTTGATTCCTCGACATCGCCGAGTTCTACCAAGTCCGGAAAAAATCCGCTCAGCCTGCTGATGGAGGATTAAACAATTGGACACGAGTGTATGTTACGTGTACAGATGGAAATACTTTAAGTGCCTAAATGTGATCCTAGTGTAAAATATTATATATCACGGTTCCGTGTGTCCGCGTACGTGTTTTTCTGTATATATTAAATGTTCGTTAATTTTTTTTCTATTATATATCGCTCGGATGCTCCAGATAATCCATGACAATGGTGTTATCTGGAACCCCTGTTTATGTAGAAAGCGCGCAACGATATTGTGCTTATTTATTCAACTCATTGCTGTACTAACTATAGTTTTAACGTTAGGTCTTATGTGTAATTTGATGAGATAATGATTATTCAAAGACGAATAGTGCAGTTTATCCATTAGACGGAGTTGGGGACGTGCAATCAACGCTCACCACTAATAATGGCTAAATAGTTCTGTTCCTCTCCGTAGAAGATTGTCTCGAATGTGCATTGCAAATGATTGTTATTTAGTTTTATATCGAATTCCCGTACAGGAATTTTAGTTATATTCTATATAGTTTTTAATATAAATATAAATAGTTTCCAAAAATCAAATGCTTTGTTATATTATTTTCTCTTAAACCCATAGTATATAAATTTAAGGTACGGAGAAGTCTGGCTGTTCATACCTTATTACGACGATTAAAACGTTTGTCAATAAAAATTATAACAAACACTAAATTTCCACACGAAAATGGCCATGGATGTCTAGTTGTTGTCCCTTTAAATTTAGATATATCGGTCGTGACTGAATGCCCTACCTAAGCTAAGCCAATTTTCGATCATCGTTATGTTTTTGTATAAATTGGCAGATAATCTACACTTGACGATATTCTTCTAGAAATTCGAAGCAGTATATCTTAATTCTAAAATGGTATACCATGCTTCCTAAGCCTTCACGAGGTCCTCAAACATCCTGTCAACGTCAACATCCCCTTATGTCACTAATTCCTTAATTATTATATCAATTACAATTCAAACGTACACATGTACTATTTTCAAAATTAGTCACATTTTCTCTTTGGAAATATTGCTCGTAAAACGAATATTCATGAAAGTGCATGAATACAAAAGGAATTGCTTGCCGGGGATTAAATCTATTAAACGCAAGCGATTACCTTAATATCCTCCGAGTCATTACTTTCCCATTTGTGCGTCCATGATTGAAAAGGTGAGCGAGTGCTCAATTGTCGTTTTCTTAAAATTGGTCATGTGAATGTTGATTTGCTTGTATTTGGATTATCAGGTAAAATCTTCCGAGAATGCCTGGTCATGTTGAAATAAAATTTACAACCAGCATTTATTGAAGTTGAACAAGATCGACCCGGTCTTTAATTAGGATGACTGACATGTACAATTGTACATCGGGATTCTATTAATGCCGCGTACTGATCTTCTGACCCAACAAGCTTCATACGGTCCACAGATTTGAAAAAAAAAATGTATAAAATCCATCGATAAACTTTACAAAGGGTATCAGGATTATAGGCACGTAAAGAGGCATTTCAAACCCAAAAAAATCCCGCTACGAAGTACAAGTATTGTGATCGTGAATTTTTTTTTCAAAAACCACTAAACGAATTAATATGGAACTTTGAACATAAGCCTTATTTGATAATCCAAAGAACTGAAAAGCTTTTGGTAGAATTTCATACACCGGAAGTGGGTGTTTACCTTAACCGTTTGTGGTTTTTCGCACATGATTTTTTAAATATGAAAAATTTTACAAACATTTTTAAACAAATCTTGAAGATAATAAAAAAATTAACATCTTTCATTTGAATATATTTTTCTTAAAAAGTTTGTATTTTGAAAAAAAAAATACTCTATTTCTTTATGATTTTTGGTTTCTAATTAGGAAACGGTAATAGTTACATCAAATTTATATTAATAATAATTGTAGAGAATGCCAAAATAAACAACTTATTAAGAATATTTTTTCCCCAAAAACATTTTACGATTTCGTAATTTTTTCCAAGGTTTCCTCGGGAAAAAAATGCAAGTAAAAATGTTTGATCTCAGAAAGATTTAAAAAAATTCATGACGGTTCTTAATGACGAAAAAGCGTGTAAAGTTTTGGGAAAAAAAAAGTTTTGGTCATTTCATCAATTTCGTGATTTTTTTCCATAGTACTCGGGAAAAAATGCGTACAAAAAATGTTGTTTGTGATGTGTGTTCAACTTGATATGATGTGATTCCGAAAATTGAACTTTATTGCATTTAGTTAAATGCAATACCGATTTCATCCTTTTTGGAACGTCCTTCAGTAGGTTTAAGGCACATCTTAAATTTATTGATTTATATGTATTATTTCTGTTTAAACTGTTTGAAATATTCAATTTATTAGTTAACTATTATCATTATTTCCTTCTATAATGTGTGCTTTGTTACGCTTTGTTAATTGTTAAAATATTAAGATTTTATTATTAAATTAGTTTGTCCTATCCCAAAGACTGTTTATTTTTAAGTTATAGTTTAACAAACAAGTTATTATTTGTAAAATGGATGTACCGTTCAAAAATAAATAAACAAAACTTATAGTATAAGAAAATTATTTTGTCTCCCGTCAACATTTCTTAACCATTTTCAGGTGGATATTTTTGCAAACCTTGGTGAATTATATAAATAAAACCTAATATCCTAATCATTTACTACCTAAATATTTGTGACCCAATAAAATAATTGGAAACGCATCCAAGAATTGCACAAAGATTGACGGGATAAGAAGAAGCAAGAGGTATTTGTGACCGTCACAAGAAACCAGCTCCCTAGAGAAGGTAGTCGACCACACCAACATCTTCTAGAGATATGACAACGGTGAATTTTGGGCGCCACACCCCCGAAAACAACGGCCCTTTTAAGGGCCATAAAAACTAACTAATTCTAAGAATCTTCTTTGTCAATGAATGATTGAATGAATGAATGAATGAATGCATGTTTTTCAACAATTAAACACCAAAGTTCTCACATAATAAACTATTGAAATTTTTTAGCTGTTTATCAGAAGACTAGGAACGAAAAGAGGAATTTTGGTCTTAACATTCTCTGCACACTTCTTTCAAAATTTTCAACAAATTTTACGATTTGGTATCAGGATCGCAGAAACGAAAAGAGGAATTTTAGTCTGAATATTCGTTGCACACTTCTTTCAAAAATTTTTACAAATTTTACGATTTCGTATCAGGATCGCAGAAACGAAAAAAGGAATTTTGGCCTGAATATTCTCTGCACACTTCTTTCAAAATTTTCAACAAATTTTACGATTTGGTATCAGGATCGCAGAAACGAAAAAAGGAATTTTGGTCTGAATATTCTTTGCACACTTCTTTCAAAAATTTTAACAAATTTTACGATTTCGTATCAGGATCGCAGAAACGAAAAGAGGAATTTTGGCCTGAATATTCTTTGCACACTTCTTTCAAAAATTTTAACAAATTTTACGATTTCGTATCAGGATCGCAGAAACGAAAAGAGGAATTTTGGTCTGAATATTCTTTGCACACTTCTTTCAAAATTTTCAACAAATTTTACGATTTCGTATCAGGATCGCAGAAACGAAAAGAGGAATTTTTGCCTGAATATTCTTTGCACACTTCTTTCAAAAATTTTAACAAATTTTACGATTTCGTATCAGGATCGCAGAAACGAAAAGAGGAATTTTGGCCTGAATATTCTTTGCACACTTCTTTCAAAATTTTCAACAAATTTTACGATTTCGTATCAGGATCGCAGAAACGAAAAGAGGAATTTTGGTCTGAATATTCTTTGCACACTTCTTTCAAAATTTTCAACAAATTTTACGATTTCGTATCAGGATCGCAGAAACGAAAAGAGGAATTTTGGTCTGAATATTCGTTGCACACTTCTTTCAAAAATTTTAACAAATTTTACGATTTCGTATCAGGATCGCAGAAACGAAAAGAGGAATTTTGGTCTGAATATTCTTTGCACACTTCTTTCAAAATTTTCAACAAATTTTACGATTTCGTATCAGGATCACAGAAACGAAAAGAGGAATTTTGGCCTGAATATTCTTTGCACACTTCTTTCAAAAATTTTAACAAATTTTACGATTTCGTATCAGGATCGCAGAAACGAAAAGAGGAATTTTGGCCTGAATATTCTTTGCACACTTCTTTCAAAATTTTCAACAAATTTTACGATTTCGTATCAGGATCGCAGAAACGAAAAGAGGAATTTTGGTCTGAATATTCGTTGCACACTTCTTTCAAAAATTTTAACAAATTTTACGATTTCGTATCAGGATCGCAGAAACGAAAAGAGGAATTTTGGCCTGAATATTCTTTGCACACTTCTTTCAAAAATTTTAACAAATTTTACGATTTCGTATCAGGATCGCAGAAACGAAAAGAGGAATTTTGGCCTGAATATTCGTTGCACACTTCTTTCAAAAATTTTAACAAATTTTACGATTTCGTATCAGGATCGCAGAAACGAAAAGAGGAATTTTGGCCTGAATATTCGTTGCACACTTCTTTCAAAAATTTTAACAAATTTTACGATTTCGTATCAGGATCGCAGAAACGAAAAGAGGAATTTTAGTCTGAATATTCTCTTCGAAATTCATTCAAAATTTTTCAACAAATTTTACGATTTCGTATCAGGATCGCAGAAACGAAAAGAGGAATTTTGGCCTGAATATTCGTTGCACACTTCTTTCAAAAATTTTAACAAATTTTACGATTTCGTATCAGGATCGCAGAAACGAAAAGAGGTATTTTGGTCTGAATATTCGTTGCACACTTCTTTCAAAAATTTTAACAAATTTTACGATTTCGTATCAGGATCGCAGAAACGAAAAGAGGAATTTTGGCCTGAATATTCTTTGCACACTTCTTTCAAAATTTTCAACAAATTTTACGATTTCGTATCAGGATCACAGAAACGAAAAGAGGAATTTTGGCCTGAATATTCTTTGCACACTTCTTTCAAAAATTTTAACAAATTTTACGATTTCGTATCAGGATCACAGAAACGAAAAGAGGAATTTTAGTCTGAATATTCTCTTCGAAATTCATTCAAAATTTTTCAACAAATTTTACGATTTCGTATCAGGATCGCAGAAACGAAAAGAGGAATTTTGGCCTGAATATTCGTTGCACACTTCTTTCAAAAATTTTAACAAATTTTACGATTTCGTATCAGGATCGCAGAAACGAAAAGAGGTATTTTGGTCTGAATATTCGTTGCACACTTCTTTCAAAAATTTTAACAAATTTTACGATTTCGTATCAGGATCGCAGAAACGAAAAGAGGAATTTTGGCCTGAATATTCTTTGCACACTTCTTTCAAAAATTTTAACAAATTTTACGATTTCGTATCAGGATCGCAGAAACGAAAAGAGGAATTTTGGCCTGAATATTCTTTGCACACTTCTTTCAAAATTTTCAACAAATTTTACGATTTCGTATCAGGATCGCAGAAACGTAAAGAGGAATTTTGGCCTGAATATTCGTTGCACACTTCTTTCAAAAATTTTAACAAATTTTACGATTTCGTATCAGGATCGCAGAAACGTAAAGAGGAATTTTGGCCTGAATATTCGTTGCACACTTCTTTCAAAAATTTTAACAAATTTTACGATTTCGTATCAGGATCGCAGAAACGTAAAGAGGAATTTTGGTCTGAATATTCGTTGCACACTTCTTTCAAAAATTTTAACAAATTTTACGATTTCGTATCAGGATCGCAGAAACGAAAAGAGGAATTTTGGCCTGAATATTCGTTGCACACTTCTTTCAAAAATTTTAACAAATTTTACGATTTCGTATCAGGATCGCAGAAACGTAAAGAGGAATTTTGGTCTGAATATTCGTTGCACACTTCTTTCAAAAATTTTAACAAATTTTACGATTTCGTATCAGGATCGCAGAAACGAAAAGAGGAATTTTGGCCTGAATATTCGTTGCACACTTCTTTCAAAAATTTTAACAAATTTTACGATTTCGTATCAGGATCGCAGAAACGAAAAGAGGTATTTTGGTCTGAATATTCGTTGCACACTTCTTTCAAAAATTTTAACAAATTTTACGATTTCGTATCAGGATCGCAGAAACGAAAAGAGGAATTTTGGCCTGAATATTCTTTGCACACTTCTTTCAAAATTTTCAACAAATTTTACGATTTCGTATCAGGATCACAGAAACGAAAAGAGGAATTTTGGCCTGAATATTCTTTGCACACTTCTTTCAAAAATTTTAACAAATTTTACGATTTCGTATCAGGATCACAGAAACGAAAAGAGGAATTTTAGTCTGAATATTCTCTTCGAAATTCATTCAAAATTTTTCAACAAATTTTACGATTTCGTATCAGGATCGCAGAAACGAAAAGAGGAATTTTGGCCTGAATATTCTTTGCACACTTCTTTCAAAATTTTCAACAAATTTTACGATTTCGTATCAGGATCACAGAAACGAAAAGAGGAATTTTGGCCTGAATATTCTTTGCACACTTCTTTCAAAAATTTTAACAAATTTTACGATTTCGTATCAGGATCACAGAAACGAAAAGAGGAATTTTAGTCTGAATATTCTCTTCGAAATTCATTCAAAATTTTTCAACAAATTTTACGATTTCGTATCAGGATCGCAGAAACGAAAAGAGGAATTTTGGCCTGAATATTCGTTGCACACTTCTTTCAAAAATTTTAACAAATTTTACGATTTCGTATCAGGATCGCAGAAACGTAAAGAGGAATTTTGGTCTGAATATTCGTTGCACACTTCTTTCAAAAATTTTAACAAATTTTACGATTTCGTATCAGGATCGCAGAAACGAAAAGAGGAATTTTGGCCTGAATATTCGTTGCACACTTCTTTCAAAAATTTTAACAAATTTTACGATTTCGTATCAGGATCGCAGAAACGAAAAGAGGTATTTTGGTCTGAATATTCGTTGCACACTTCTTTCAAAAATTTTAACAAATTTTACGATTTCGTATCAGGATCGCAGAAACGAAAAGAGGAATTTTGGCCTGAATATTCTTTGCACACTTCTTTCAAAATTTTCAACAAATTTTACGATTTCGTATCAGGATCACAGAAACGAAAAGAGGAATTTTGGCCTGAATATTCTTTGCACACTTCTTTCAAAAATTTTAACAAATTTTACGATTTCGTATCAGGATCACAGAAACGAAAAGAGGAATTTTAGTCTGAATATTCTCTTCGAAATTCATTCAAAATTTTTCAACAAATTTTACGATTTCGTATCAGGATCGCAGAAACGAAAAGAGGAATTTTGGCCTGAATATTCTTTGCACACTTCTTTCAAAATTTTCAACAAATTTTACGATTTCGTATCAGGATCACAGAAACGAAAAGAGGAATTTTGGCCTGAATATTCTTTGCACACTTCTTTCAAAATTTTCAACAAATTTTACGATTTCGTATCAGGATCACAGAAACGAAAAGAGGAATTTTGGCCTGAATATTCTTTGCACACTTCTTTCAAAAATTTTAACAAATTTTACGATTTCGTATCAGGATCGCAGAAACGAAAAGAGGAATTTTGGCCTGAATATTCTTTGCACACTTCTTTCAAAATTTTCAACAAATTTTACGATTTCGTATCAGGATCACAGAAACGAAAAGAGGAATTTTGGCCTGAATATTCTTTGCACACTTCTTTCAAAAATTTTAACAAATTTTACGATTTCGTATCAGGATCACAGAAACGAAAAGAGGAATTTTAGTCTGAATATTCTCTTCGAAATTCATTCAAAATTTTTCAACAAATTTTACGATTTCGTATCAGGATCGCAGAAACGAAAAGAGGAATTTTGGCCTGAATATTCTTTGCACACTTCTTTCAAAATTTTCAACAAATTTTACGATTTCGTATCAGGATCACAGAAACGAAAAGAGGAATTTTGGCCTGAATATTCTTTGCACACTTCTTTCAAAATTTTCAACAAATTTTACGATTTCGTATCAGGATCACAGAAACGAAAAGAGGAATTTTGGCCTGAATATTCTTTGCACACTTCTTTCAAAAATTTTAACAAATTTTACGATTTCGTATCAGGATCGCAGAAACGAAAAGAGGTATTTTGGTCTGAATATTCGTTGCACACTTCTTTCAAAAATTTTAACAAATTTTACGATTTCGTATCAGGATCGCAGAAACGAAAAGAGGAATTTTGGCCTGAATATTCTTTGCACACTTCTTTCAAAATTTTCAACAAATTTTACGATTTCGTATCAGGATCACAGAAACGAAAAGAGGAATTTTGGCCTGAATATTCTTTGCACACTTCTTTCAAAAATTTTAACAAATTTTACGATTTCGTATCAGGATCACAGAAACGAAAAGAGGAATTTTAGTCTGAATATTCTCTTCGAAATTCATTCAAAATTTTTCAACAAATTTTACGATTTCGTATCAGGATCGCAGAAACGAAAAGAGGAATTTTGGCCTGAATATTCGTTGCACACTTCTTTCAAAAATTTTAACAAATTTTACGATTTCGTATCAGGATCGCAGAAACGTAAAGAGGAATTTTGGTCTGAATATTCGTTGCACACTTCTTTCAAAAATTTTAACAAATTTTACGATTTCGTATCAGGATCGCAGAAACGAAAAGAGGAATTTTGGCCTGAATATTCGTTGCACACTTCTTTCAAAAATTTTAACAAATTTTACGATTTCGTATCAGGATCGCAGAAACGAAAAGAGGTATTTTGGTCTGAATATTCGTTGCACACTTCTTTCAAAAATTTTAACAAATTTTACGATTTCGTATCAGGATCGCAGAAACGAAAAGAGGAATTTTGGCCTGAATATTCTTTGCACACTTCTTTCAAAATTTTCAACAAATTTTACGATTTCGTATCAGGATCACAGAAACGAAAAGAGGAATTTTGGCCTGAATATTCTTTGCACACTTCTTTCAAAAATTTTAACAAATTTTACGATTTCGTATCAGGATCACAGAAACGAAAAGAGGAATTTTGGCCTGAATATTCGTTGCACACTTCTTTCAAAAATTTTAACAAATTTTACGATTTCGTATCAGGATCGCAGAAACGTAAAGAGGAATTTTGGTCTGAATATTCGTTGCACACTTCTTTCAAAAATTTTAACAAATTTTACGATTTCGTATCAGGATCGCAGAAACGAAAAGAGGAATTTTGGCCTGAATATTCTTTGCACACTTCTTTCAAAAATTTTAACAAATTTTACGATTTCGTATCAGGATCGCAGAAACGAAAAGAGGAATTTTGGCCTGAATATTCTTTGCACACTTCTTTCAAAATTTTCAACAAATTTTACGATTTCGTATCAGGATCGCAGAAACGAAAAGAGGAATTTTGGTCTGAATATTCGTTGCACACTTCTTTCAAAAATTTTAACAAATTTTACGATTTGGTATCAGGATCGCAGAAACGAAAAGAGGAATTTTGGCCTGAATATTCTTTGCACACTTCTTTCAAAAATTTTAACAAATTTTACGATTTCGTATCAGGATCGCAGAAACGAAAAGAGGAATTTTGGCCTGAATATTCTTTGCACACTTCTTTCGAAATTTTCAACAAATTTTACGATTTCGTATCAGGATCGCAGAAACGAAAAGAGGAATTTTGGTCTGAATATTCGTTGCACACTTCTTTCAAAAATTTTAACAAATTTTACGATTTCGTATCAGGATCGCAAAAACGAAAAGAGGAATTTTGGCCTGAATATTCTTTGCACACTTCTTTCAAAAATTTTAACAAATTTTACGATTTCGTATCAGGATCGCAGAAACGAAAAGAGGAATTTTGGCCTGAATATTCTTTGCACACTTCTTTCAAAAATTTCAACAAATTTTACGATTTCGTATCAGGATCACAGAAACGAAAAGAGGAATTTTAGTCTGAATATTCTCTTCGAAATTCATTCAAAATTTTTCAACAAATTTTACGATTTCGTATCAGGATCACAGAAACGAAAAGAGGAATTTTGGCCTGAATATTCTTTGCACACTTCTTTCAAAAATTTTAACAAATTTTACGATTTCGTATCAGGATCACAGAAACGAAAAGAGGAATTTTAGTCTGAATATTCTCTTCGAAATTCATTCAAAATTTTTCAACAAATTTTACGATTTCGTATCAGGATCGCAGAAACGAAAAGAGGAATTTTGGCCTGAATATTCTTTGCACACTTCTTTCAAAAATTTTAACAAATTTTACGATTTCGTATCAGGATCGCAGAAACGAAAAGAGGAATTTTAGTCTGAATATTCTCTTCGAAATTCATTCAAAATTTTTCAACAAATTTTACGATTTCGTATCAGGATCACAGAAACGAAAAGAGGAATTTTGGCCTGAATATTCTTTGCACACTTCTTTCAAAAATTTTAACAAATTTTACGATTTCGTATCAGGATCACAGAAACGAAAAGAGGAATTTTAGTCTGAATATTCTCTTCGAAATTCATTCAAAATTTTTCAACAAATTTTACGATTTCGTATCAGGATCGCAGAAACGAAAAGAGGAATTTTGGCCTGAATATTCTTTGCACACTTCTTTCAAAATTTTCAACAAATTTTACGATTTCGTATCAGGATCACAGAAACGAAAAGAGGAATTTTAGTCTGAATATTCTCTTCGAAATTCATTCAAAATTTTTCAACAAATTTTACGATTTCGTATCAGGATCACAGAAACGAAAAGAGGAATTTTGGCCTGAATATTCTTTGCACACTTCTTTCAAAAATTTTAACAAATTTTACGATTTCGTATCAGGATCACAGAAACGAAAAGAGGAATTTTAGTCTGAATATTCTCTTCGAAATTCATTCAAAATTTTTCAACAAATTTTACGATTTCGTATCAGGATCGCAGAAACGAAAAGAGGAATTTTGGCCTGAATATTCTTTGCACACTTCTTTCAAAATTTTCAACAAATTTTACGATTTCGTATCAGGATCGCAGAAACGAAAAGAGGAATTTTGGTCTGAATATTCGTTGCACACTTCTTTCAAAAATTTTAACAAATTTTACGATTTCGTATCAGGATCGCAGAAACGAAAAGAGGAATTTTGGCCTGAATATTCTTTGCACACTTCTTTCAAAAATTTTAACAAATTTTACGATTTCGTATCAGGATCGCAGAAACGAAAAGAGGAATTTTGGCCTGAATATTCGTTGCACACTTCTTTCAAAAATTTTAACAAATTTTACGATTTCGTATCAGGATCGCAGAAACGTAAAGAGGAATTTTGGTCTGAATATTCGTTGCACACTTCTTTCAAAAATTTTAACAAATTTTACGATTTCGTATCAGGATCGCAGAAACGAAAAGAGGAATTTTGGCCTGAATATTCTTTGCACACTTCTTTCAAAATTTTCAACAAATTTTACGATTTCGTATCAGGATCACAGAAACGAAAAGAGGAATTTTGGCCTGAATATTCGTTGCACACTTCTTTCAAAAATTTTAACAAATTTTACGATTTCGTATCAGGATCGCAGAAACGTAAAGAGGAATTTTGGTCTGAATATTCGTTGCACACTTCTTTCAAAAATTTTAACAAATTTTACGATTTCGTATCAGGATCGCAGAAACGAAAAGAGGAATTTTGGTCTGAATATTCGTTGCACACTTCTTTCAAAAATTTTAACAAATTTTACGATTTCGTATCAGGATCGCAGAAACGAAAAGAGGAATTTTGGCCTGAATATTCGTTGCACACTTCTTTCAAAAATTTTAACAAATTTTACGATTTCGTATCAGGATCGCAGAAACGTAAAGAGGAATTTTGGTCTGAATATTCGTTGCACACTTCTTTCAAAAATTTTAACAAATTTTACGATTTCGTATCAGGATCGCAGAAACGAAAAGAGGAATTTTGGTCTGAATATTCGTTGCACACTTCTTTCAAAAATTTTAACAAATTTTACGATTTCGTATCAGGATCGCAGAAACGTAAAGAGGAATTTTGGTCTGAATATTCGTTGCACACTTCTTTCAAAAATTTTAACAAATTTTACGATTTCGTATCAGGATCGCAGAAACGAAAAGAGGAATTTTGGCCTGAATATTCTTTGCACACTTCTTTCAAAATTTTCAACAAATTTTACGATTTCGTATCAGGATCACAGAAACGAAAAGAGGAATTTTGGCCTGAATATTCTTTGCACACTTCTTTCAAAAATTTTAACAAATTTTACGATTTCGTATCAGGATCACAGAAACGAAAAGAGGAATTTTAGTCTGAATATTCTCTTCGAAATTCATTCAAAATTTTTCAACAAATTTTACGATTTCGTATCAGGATCGCAGAAACGAAAAGAGGAATTTTGGCCTGAATAATCTTTGCACACTTCTTTCAAAATTTTCAACAAATTTTACGATTTCGTATCAGGATCGCAGAAACGAAAAGAGGAATTTTGGCCTGAATATTCTTTGCACACTTCTTTCAAAATTTTCAACAAATTTTACGATTTCGTATCAGGATCACAGAAACGAAAAGAGGAATTTTGGCCTGAATATTCTTTGCACACTTCTTTCAAAATTTTCAACAAATTTTACGATTTCGTATCAGGATCACAGAAACGAAAAGAGGAATTTTGGCCTGAATATTCTTTGCACACTTCTTTCAAAATTTTCAACAAATTTTACGATTTCGTATCAGGATCACAGAAACGAAAAGAGGAATTTTGGCCTGAATATTCTTTGCACACTTCTTTCAAAATTTTCAACAAATTTTACGATTTCGTATCAGGATCACAGAAACGAAAAGAGGAATTTTGGCCTGAATATTCTTTGCACACTTCTTTCAAAATTTTCAACAAATTTTACGATTTCGTATCAGGATCGCAGAAACGAA
This sequence comes from Ocypus olens, assembly GCA_910593695.2. NCBI lineage: Eukaryota > Metazoa > Arthropoda > Insecta > Coleoptera > Staphylinidae > Ocypus > Ocypus olens. Next base: position 46,364,483 of record OU343049.1, read on the forward strand.
AAGAGGAATTTTGGCCTGAATATTCTTTGCACACTTCTTTCAAAATTTTCAACAAATTTTACGATTTCGTATCAGGATCACAGAAACGAAAAGAGGAATTTTGGCCTGAATATTCTTTGCACACTTCTTTCAAAAATTTTAACAAATTTTACGATTTCGTATCAGGATCGCAGAAACGAAAAGAGGAATTTTGGCCTGAATATTCTTTGCACACTTCTTTCAAAAATTTTAACAAATTTTACGATTTGGTATCAGGATCGCAGAAACGAAAAGAGGAATTTTGGCCTGAATATTCTTTGCACACTTCTTTCAAAAATTTTAACAAATTTTACGATTTCGTATCAGGATCGCAGAAACGTAAAGAGGAATTTTGGTCTGAATATTCGTTGCACACTTCTTTCAAAAATTTTAACAAATTTTACGATTTCGTATCAGGATCGCAGAAACGAAAAGAGGAATTTTGGCCTGAATATTCTTTGCACACTTCTTTCAAAATTTTCAACAAATTTTACGATTTCGTATCAGGATCGCAGAAACGAAAAGAGGAATTTTGGTCTGAATATTCGTTGCACACTTCTTTCAAAATTTTCAACAAATTTTACGATTTCGTATCAGGATCACAGAAACGAAAAGAGGAATTTTGGCCTGAATATTCTTTGCACACTTCTTTCAAAAATTTTAACAAATTTTACGATTTCGTATCAGGATCGCAGAAACGAAAAGAGGAATTTTGGCCTGAATATTCTTTGCACACTTCTTTCAAAATTTTCAACAAATTTTACGATTTCGTATCAGGATCGCAGAAACGAAAAGAGGAATTTTGGTCTGAATATTCGTTGCACACTTCTTTCAAAAATTTTAACAAATTTTACGATTTCGTATCAGGATCGCAGAAACGAAAAGAGGAATTTTGGCCTGAATATTCTTTGCACACTTCTTTCAAAATTTTCAACAAATTTTACGATTTCGTATCAGGATCGCAGAAACGAAAAGAGGAATTTTGGCCTGAATATTCTTTGCACACTTCTTTCAAAATTTTCAACAAATTTTACGATTTCGTATCAGGATCGCAGAAACGAAAAGAGGAATTTTGGTCTGAATATTCGTTGCACACTTCTTTCAAAAATTTTAACAAATTTTACGATTTGGTATCAGGATCGCAGAAACGAAAAGAGGAATTTTGGCCTGAATATTCTTTGCACACTTCTTTCAAAATTTTCAACAAATTTTACGATTTCGTATCAGGATCGCAGAAACGAAAAGAGGAATTTTGGTCTGAATATTCGTTGCACACTTCTTTCAAAAATTTTAACAAATTTTACGATTTCGTATCAGGATCGCAGAAACGAAAAGAGGAATTTTGGTCTGAATATTCGTTGCACACTTCTTTCAAAAATTTTAACAAATTTTACGATTTCGTATCAGGATCGCAGAAACGTAAAGAGGAATTTTGGTCTGAATATTCGTTGCACACTTCTTTCAAAAATTTTAACAAATTTTACGATTTCGTATCAGGATCGCAGAAACGAAAAGAGGAATTTTGGCCTGAATATTCTTTGCACACTTCTTTCAAAATTTTCAACAAATTTTACGATTTCGTATCAGGATCGCAGAAACGAAAAGAGGAATTTTGGTCTGAATATTCGTTGCACACTTCTTTCAAAAATTTTAACAAATTTTACGATTTCGTATCAGGATCGCAGAAACGAAAAGAGGAATTTTGGTCTGAATATTCGTTGCACACTTCTTTCAAAAATTTTAACAAATTTTACGATTTCGTATCAGGATCGCAGAAACGAAAAGAGGAATTTTGGCCTGAATATTCTTTGCACACTTCTTTCAAAATTTTCAACAAATTTTACGATTTCGTATCAGGATCGCAGAAACGAAAAGAGGAATTTTGGTCTGAATATTCGTTGCACACTTCTTTCAAAAATTTTAACAAATTTTACGATTTCGTATCAGGATCGCAGAAACGAAAAGAGGAATTTTGGCCTGAATATTCTTTGCACACTTCTTTCAAAATTTTCAACAAATTTTACGATTTCGTATCAGGATCGCAGAAACGAAAAGAGGAATTTTGGCCTGAATATTCTTTGCACACTTCTTTCAAAATTTTCAACAAATTTTACGATTTCGTATCAGGATCGCAGAAACGAAAAGAGGAATTTTGGTCTGAATATTCGTTGCACACTTCTTTCAAAAATTTTAACAAATTTTACGATTTGGTATCAGGATCGCAGAAACGAAAAGAGGAATTTTGGCCTGAATATTCTTTGCACACTTCTTTCAAAAATTTTAACAAATTTTACGATTTCGTATCAGGATCGCAGAAACGAAAAGAGGAATTTTGGCCTGAATATTCTTTGCACACTTCTTTCAAAATTTTCAACAAATTTTACGATTTCGTATCAGGATCGCAGAAACGAAAAGAGGAATTTTGGTCTGAATATTCGTTGCACACTTCTTTCAAAAATTTTAACAAATTTTACGATTTCGTATCAGGATCGCAGAAACGAAAAGAGGAATTTTGGCCTGAATATTCTTTGCACACTTCTTTCAAAATTTTCAACAAATTTTACGATTTCGTATCAGGATCGCAGAAACGAAAAGAGGAATTTTGGCCTGAATATTCTTTGCACACTTCTTTCAAAATTTTCAACAAATTTTACGATTTCGTATCAGGATCACAGAAACGAAAAGAGGAATTTTGGCCTGAATATTCTTTGCACACTTCTTTCAAAATTTTCAACAAATTTTACGATTTCGTATCAGGATCACAGAAACGAAAAGAGGAATTTTGGCCTGAATATTCTTTGCACACTTCTTTCAAAATTTTCAACAAATTTTACGATTTCGTATCAGGATCGCAGAAACGAAAAGAGGAATTTTGGCCTGAATATTCTTTGCACACTTCTTTCAAAATTTTCAACAAATTTTACGATTTCGTATCAGGATCACAGAAACGAAAAGAGGAATTTTGGCCTGAATATTCTTTGCACACTTCTTTCAAAATTTTCAACAAATTTTACGATTTCGTATCAGGATCACAGAAACGAAAAGAGGAATTTTGGCCTGAATATTCTTTGCACACTTCTTTCAAAATTTTCAACAAATTTTACGATTTCGTATCAGGATCACAGAAACGAAAAGAGGAATTTTGGCCTGAATATTCTTTGCACACTTCTTTCAAAATTTTCAACAAATTTTACGATTTCGTATCAGGATCACAGAAACGAAAAGAGGAATTTTGGCCTGAATATTCTTTGCACACTTCTTTCAAAATTTTCAACAAATTTTACGATTTCGTATCAGGATCGCAGAAACGAAAAGAGGAATTTTGGCCTGAATATTCTTTGCACACTTCTTTCAAAATTTTCAACAAATTTTACGATTTCGTATCAGGATCACAGAAACGAAAAGAGGAATTTTGGCCTGAATATTCTTTGCACACTTCTTTCAAAAATTTTAACAAATTTTACGATTTCGTATCAGGATCGCAGAAACGAAAAGAGGAATTTTGGCCTGAATATTCTTTGCACACTTCTTTCAAAAATTTTAACAAATTTTACGATTTGGTATCAGGATCGCAGAAACGAAAAGAGGAATTTTGGCCTGAATATTCTTTGCACACTTCTTTCAAAAATTTTAACAAATTTTACGATTTCGTATCAGGATCGCAGAAACGTAAAGAGGAATTTTGGTCTGAATATTCGTTGCACACTTCTTTCAAAAATTTTAACAAATTTTACGATTTCGTATCAGGATCGCAGAAACGAAAAGAGGAATTTTGGCCTGAATATTCTTTGCACACTTCTTTCAAAATTTTCAACAAATTTTACGATTTCGTATCAGGATCGCAGAAACGAAAAGAGGAATTTTGGTCTGAATATTCGTTGCACACTTCTTTCAAAATTTTCAACAAATTTTACGATTTCGTATCAGGATCACAGAAACGAAAAGAGGAATTTTGGCCTGAATATTCTTTGCACACTTCTTTCAAAAATTTTAACAAATTTTACGATTTCGTATCAGGATCGCAGAAACGAAAAGAGGAATTTTGGCCTGAATATTCTTTGCACACTTCTTTCAAAATTTTCAACAAATTTTACGATTTCGTATCAGGATCGCAGAAACGAAAAGAGGAATTTTGGTCTGAATATTCGTTGCACACTTCTTTCAAAAATTTTAACAAATTTTACGATTTCGTATCAGGATCGCAGAAACGAAAAGAGGAATTTTGGCCTGAATATTCTTTGCACACTTCTTTCAAAATTTTCAACAAATTTTACGATTTCGTATCAGGATCGCAGAAACGAAAAGAGGAATTTTGGCCTGAATATTCTTTGCACACTTCTTTCAAAATTTTCAACAAATTTTACGATTTCGTATCAGGATCGCAGAAACGAAAAGAGGAATTTTGGTCTGAATATTCGTTGCACACTTCTTTCAAAAATTTTAACAAATTTTACGATTTGGTATCAGGATCGCAGAAACGAAAAGAGGAATTTTGGCCTGAATATTCTTTGCACACTTCTTTCAAAATTTTCAACAAATTTTACGATTTCGTATCAGGATCGCAGAAACGAAAAGAGGAATTTTGGTCTGAATATTCGTTGCACACTTCTTTCAAAAATTTTAACAAATTTTACGATTTCGTATCAGGATCGCAGAAACGAAAAGAGGAATTTTGGTCTGAATATTCGTTGCACACTTCTTTCAAAAATTTTAACAAATTTTACGATTTCGTATCAGGATCGCAGAAACGTAAAGAGGAATTTTGGTCTGAATATTCGTTGCACACTTCTTTCAAAAATTTTAACAAATTTTACGATTTCGTATCAGGATCGCAGAAACGAAAAGAGGAATTTTGGCCTGAATATTCTTTGCACACTTCTTTCAAAATTTTCAACAAATTTTACGATTTCGTATCAGGATCGCAGAAACGAAAAGAGGAATTTTGGTCTGAATATTCGTTGCACACTTCTTTCAAAAATTTTAACAAATTTTACGATTTCGTATCAGGATCGCAGAAACGAAAAGAGGAATTTTGGTCTGAATATTCGTTGCACACTTCTTTCAAAAATTTTAACAAATTTTACGATTTCGTATCAGGATCGCAGAAACGAAAAGAGGAATTTTGGCCTGAATATTCTTTGCACACTTCTTTCAAAATTTTCAACAAATTTTACGATTTCGTATCAGGATCGCAGAAACGAAAAGAGGAATTTTGGTCTGAATATTCGTTGCACACTTCTTTCAAAAATTTTAACAAATTTTACGATTTCGTATCAGGATCGCAGAAACGAAAAGAGGAATTTTGGCCTGAATATTCTTTGCACACTTCTTTCAAAATTTTCAACAAATTTTACGATTTCGTATCAGGATCGCAGAAACGAAAAGAGGAATTTTGGCCTGAATATTCTTTGCACACTTCTTTCAAAATTTTCAACAAATTTTACGATTTCGTATCAGGATCGCAGAAACGAAAAGAGGAATTTTGGTCTGAATATTCGTTGCACACTTCTTTCAAAAATTTTAACAAATTTTACGATTTGGTATCAGGATCGCAGAAACGAAAAGAGGAATTTTGGCCTGAATATTCTTTGCACACTTCTTTCAAAAATTTTAACAAATTTTACGATTTCGTATCAGGATCGCAGAAACGAAAAGAGGAATTTTGGCCTGAATATTCTTTGCACACTTCTTTCAAAATTTTCAACAAATTTTACGATTTCGTATCAGGATCGCAGAAACGAAAAGAGGAATTTTGGTCTGAATATTCGTTGCACACTTCTTTCAAAAATTTTAACAAATTTTACGATTTCGTATCAGGATCGCAGAAACGAAAAGAGGAATTTTGGCCTGAATATTCTTTGCACACTTCTTTCAAAATTTTCAACAAATTTTACGATTTCGTATCAGGATCGCAGAAACGAAAAGAGGAATTTTGGCCTGAATATTCTTTGCACACTTCTTTCAAAATTTTCAACAAATTTTACGATTTCGTATCAGGATCACAGAAACGAAAAGAGGAATTTTGGCCTGAATATTCTTTGCACACTTCTTTCAAAATTTTCAACAAATTTTACGATTTCGTATCAGGATCACAGAAACGAAAAGAGGAATTTTGGCCTGAATATTCTTTGCACACTTCTTTCAAAATTTTCAACAAATTTTACGATTTCGTATCAGGATCGCAGAAACGAAAAGAGGAATTTTGGCCTGAATATTCTTTGCACACTTCTTTCAAAATTTTCAACAAATTTTACGATTTCGTATCAGGATCACAGAAACGAAAAGAGGAATTTTGGCCTGAATATTCTTTGCACACTTCTTTCAAAATTTTCAACAAATTTTACGATTTCGTATCAGGATCACAGAAACGAAAAGAGGAATTTTGGCCTGAATATTCTTTGCACACTTCTTTCAAAATTTTCAACAAATTTTACGATTTCGTATCAGGATCACAGAAACGAAAAGAGGAATTTTGGCCTGAATATTCTTTGCACACTTCTTTCAAAATTTTCAACAAATTTTACGATTTCGTATCAGGATCACAGAAACGAAAAGAGGAATTTTGGCCTGAATATTCTTTGCACACTTCTTTCAAAATTTTCAACAAATTTTACGATTTCGTATCAGGATCACAGAAACGAAAAGAGGAATTTTGGCCTGAATATTCTTTGCACACTTCTTTCAAAATTTTCAACAAATTTTACGATTTCGTATCAGGATCACAGAAACGAAAAGAGGAATTTTGGCCTGAATATTCTTTGCACACTTCTTTCAAAATTTTCAACAAATTTTACGATTTCGTATCAGGATCACAGAAACGAAAAGAGGAATTTTGGCCTGAATATTCTTTGCACACTTCTTTCAAAAATTTTAACAAATTTTACGATTTCGTATCAGGATCGCAGAAACGAAAAGAGGAATTTTGGTCTGAATATTCGTTGCACACTTCTTTCAAAATTTTCAACAAATTTTACGATTTCGTATCAGGATCACAGAAACGAAAAGAGGAATTTTGGCCTGAATATTCTTTGCACACTTCTTTCAAAAATTTTAACAAATTTTACGATTTCGTATCAGGATCGCAGAAACGAAAAGAGGAATTTTGGCCTGAATATTCTTTGCACACTTCTTTCAAAATTTTCAACAAATTTTACGATTTCGTATCAGGATCGCAGAAACGAAAAGAGGAATTTTGGTCTGAATATTCGTTGCACACTTCTTTCAAAAATTTTAACAAATTTTACGATTTGGTATCAGGATCGCAGAAACGAAAAGAGGAATTTTGGCCTGAATATTCTTTGCACACTTCTTTCAAAAATTTTAACAAATTTTACGATTTCGTATCAGGATCGCAGAAACGAAAAGAGGAATTTTGGCCTGAATATTCTTTGCACACTTCTTTCAAAATTTTCAACAAATTTTACGATTTCGTATCAGGATCGCAGAAACGAAAAGAGGAATTTTGGTCTGAATATTCGTTGCACACTTCTTTCAAAAATTTTAACAAATTTTACGATTTCGTATCAGGATCGCAGAAACGAAAAGAGGAATTTTGGTCTGAATATTCGTTGCACACTTCTTTCAAAAATTTTAACAAATTTTACGATTTGGTATCAGGATCGCAGAAACGAAAAGAGGAATTTTGGCCTGAATATTCTTTGCACACTTCTTTCAAAAATTTTAACAAATTTTACGATTTCGTATCAGGATCGCAGAAACGAAAAGAGGAATTTTGGTCTGAATATTCGTTGCACACTTCTTTCAAAAATTTTAACAAATTTTACGATTTCGTATCAGGATCGCAGAAACGAAAAGAGGAATTTTGGCCTGAATATTCTTTGCACACTTCTTTCAAAATTTTCAACAAATTTTACGATTTCGTATCAGGATCGCAGAAACGAAAAGAGGTATTTTGGTCTGAATATTCGTTGCACACTTCTTTCAAAAATTTTAACAAATTTTACGATTTCGTATCAGGATCGCAGAAACGAAAAGAGGAATTTTGGTCTGAATATTCGTTGCACACTTCTTTCAAAAATTTTAACAAATTTTACGATTTCGTATCAGGATCGCAGAAACGAAAAGAGGAATTTTGGTCTGAATATTCGTTGCACACTTCTTTCAAAAATTTTAACAAATTTTACGATTTCGTATCAGGATCGCAGAAACGAAAAGAGGAATTTTGGTCTGAATATTCGTTGCACACTTCTTTCAAAATTTTCAACAAATTTTACGATTTCGTATCAGGATCACAGAAACGAAAAGAGGAATTTTGGCCTGAATATTCTTTGCACACTTCTTTCAAAAATTTTAACAAATTTTACGATTTCGTATCAGGATCACAGAAACGAAAAGAGGAATTTTGGCCTGAATATTCTTTGCACACATCTTTCAAAAATTTTAACAAACTTTACGATTTCGTATCAGGATCGCAGAAACGAAAAGAGGAATTTTGGCCTGAATATTCGTTGCACACTTCTTTCAAAAATTTTAACAAATTTTACGATTTCGTATCAGGATCGCAGAAACGAAAAGAGGAATTTTGGTCTGAATATTCGTTGCACACTTCTTTCAAAAATTTTAACAAATTTTACGATTTCGTATCAGGATCGCAGAAACGAAAAGAGGAATTTTGGTCTGAATATTCGTTGCACACTTCTTTCAAAAATTTTAACAAATTTTACGATTTCGTATCAGGATCGCAGAAACGAAAAGAGGAATTTTGGTCTGAATATTCGTTGCACACTTCTTTCAAAATTTTCAACAAATTTTACGATTTCGTATCAGGATCACAGAAACGAAAAGAGGAATTTTGGCCTGAATATTCTTTGCACACTTCTTTCAAAAATTTTAACAAATTTTACGATTTCGTATCAGGATCACAGAAACGAAAAGAGGAATTTTGGCCTGAATATTCTTTGCACACATCTTTCAAAAATTTTAACAAACTTTACGATTTCGTATCAGGATCGCAGAAACGAAAAGAGGAATTTTGGCCTGAATATTCGTTGCACACTTCTTTCAAAAATTTTAACAAATTTTACGATTTCGTATCAGGATCGCAGAAACGAAAAGAGGAATTTTGGTCTGAATATTCGTTGCACACTTCTTTCAAAAATTTTAACAAATTTTACGATTTCGTATCAGGATCGCAGAAACGAAAAGAGGAATTTTGGTCTGAATATTCGTTGCACACTTCTTTCAAAAATTTTAACAAATTTTACGATTTCGTATCAGGATCGCAGAAACGAAAAGAGGAATTTTGGTCTGAATATTCGTTGCACACTTCTTTCAAAATTTTCAACAAATTTTACGATTTCGTATCAGGATCACAGAAACGAAAAGAGGAATTTTGGCCTGAATATTCTTTGCACACTTCTTTCAAAAATTTTAACAAATTTTACGATTTCGTATCAGGATCACAGAAACGAAAAGAGGAATTTTGGCCTGAATATTCTTTGCACACATCTTTCAAAAATTTTAACAAACTTTACGATTTCGTATCAGGATCGCAGAAACGAAAAGAGGAATTTTGGCCTGAATATTCGTTGCACACTTCTTTCAAAAATTTTAACAAATTTTACGATTTCGTATCAGGATCGCAGAAACGAAAAGAGGAATTTTGGTCTGAATATTCGTTGCACACTTCTTTCAAAAATTTTAACAAATTTTACGATTTCGTATCAGGATCGCAGAAACGAAAAGAGGAATTTTGGTCTGAATATTCGTTGCACACTTCTTTCAAAAATTTTAACAAATTTTACGATTTGGTATCAGGATCACAGGAACGAAAATTTTTTTCTGGTAAATAAAACAACTCATTAAAAAAATGTATACAAATGTATTTAAATTCAGTACACCATGCCAAATATACAAATTAGGCTAAATTAAAAAACACGGTCTTGATAACTGCTATCTTGTACGGCGGAGGTAGCAGGACGCGCACCAGGAAGTGAATGGTGCGCCCTCATGTGCGACGACCTCCTAGGGGGCGCCAGGTACTCGAACATACTTTGATGGTGATTCGCCAACATATTACTGAGAGTGCAGGGCATGGGGTCCGTCCAGAAAAAGTCGTGGTTGAGTGCGGTATCGGCATCAGCCCTTTTCGAGGGATCCAACACCAAAAGTTTGTCGAGAAGATCGCACGCGTAAGGATCTTTCATGTAATGTCTCAGCCTTTCTTTAACCTGACAAAGGATGAAAAATATTAGTACATTTCTTTATTTGGGATTGTTTAGGGGCCTTACCTTTCTCTTTTGTTGTTGCGGAAGCTCCATGGTCTTGTAAAGCTCCAGACTTTCAACACCAGGCCACACTGATGGTGTGATGGAGCCGCAAAGTTGTGAAATGAATATCAGTTGCTGCTGTTCACTGTTGCCCTGCATTATGGGGGAACGGGTCCACATTTCAGCCATGATGCACCCCGCGCCCCAGAGATCGACAGGAGGCCCGTAGTTCCTCTCCCCCAGGAGTAACTCTGGAGGTCGGTACCAAAGTGTAACGACTCGATTTGTAAACCTGGAATATTTCACTTGAATCAAAACAGATGTGAAATTAATACACACATATAATTCACAATGTACCATTAAAACAATAAGTAGATAAAACAGTGGAAAAAGGGGGCTGAAAGAACCCTGGTCAATTGCTTGTTGAGATTATTTGTAAAAGTGTCTCAATAAATGAATAATCTCTTTAAATACATGAACTGATGAAACAAGTTAAAATGTCTTGCTGATAAATAATGTATTAAATATATAATGAATATTGGAAAATACAAATAACTTGTTGACGGAACTTGCAGGTAGAGTTCACATTGTGTTTATTATAGGTGTAACCGTCGTTTGGGCTATTGAAAGCACGAAGGAAGGGCATGCTCCAAGAATGGGAATAAAGTGCACGACAGTTTACTGGAAAAATGCTCTAGGTCAAAGACCTCTCTTTAAAATCATGTTAGCTTTTAGGATAAATTAATATGACTGAATACATACCTATTTGGATCGCCATTTTTGTTCACACTGAATGCCCTGGCCAATCCAAAATCGGCCAGCTTGAGAATACCATTTTTCGTGATAAGCACATTTGCGGCTTTCATGTCTCTGTGGAGTATTTTGTTACTGTGTATGTAATATAAGCCATTGAGCAGTTGCTGCATTACTTTCTTGATCTCGCCCAAACTGAACTTTACGTGGCTGTTTGAAAGCAGGCCGGCCAGATCGTGCTCGCAGAAATCGAACACTAGATAAAACGTGGTCCTGTAACGGTTGTTTTGTTGCACCTTCGACCTGCATATTTCTATGAGATTCACGACATTTTCATGCTTGAGCAGTTGCAGGATTCTTATCTCTCTAAGAGCCGTTATGGGAAACTGAAAGCGTGAAATGTAAGTGTTAAAAATAATGTTTATTGATTGTTGATCTTTTTGGAGTTTATAATTATTTTAACAATTGTATATCTTTCAAAATAATAACATTTCGTCAAATATTAATATAAACTAATATAAACCCATTGAGCAGTGATGGTAAGATTAGTTTCCCATCAGAGAGTCACTGAGCTGGTACAAGTGTGTAAGAGGAATACAAATATGTTCGTTTCCTCTCCCCTATCACTCAAGGCTAGGCCATAAGACCCACCCCCATAGGAACTGAATTGGCCATCAATGCTAAATGATTTCTTGCAGAATAATAGTTCCCTAAATGCCGTTAACCTTCTAAGACTCCATCTTCTAACAACTCATATTTTTTGATACTCAACAATGGTTATAATTTGAATCAAACTTACCCCTTCTTTTTCGTTGTCCATTAAAACCTTTTTCATAGCTACATATTTATTAGGATTGCTCTTGTCTCTGGCCTTAAACACCTCCCTAAAAATTAGCTCATGTAATAAGTACAATAAGCAGATCTACGGGAGGATTGTGGGCCAGAAATGTTTGTATACTTTTAAGTCTACAAAAAATCAACATGATAATTATTTGTAAGCTATATGTGTTGCAAATGCATGTAGAGATATAAGAGAAATAACTAATTATGATATCTGCATTATCGATTGTGTAATCAAATAACAATACGCAGAAGCATCAGTGTCACTAGATGGATAAGTGAAGACTAAAAATAGAGTAGTGTGAGAGGGTGCAACTAGGTGAATAAGGGTGGCACAATCCAGAAGGGCAGAGCGGAGCATATTTCTACTAGAAGACCAGTGACGGCTCGTGGGGTGTCATGGTACAGCCGAGGTGCGGTCACGCCAATAGTCATCTCTACCTATCTGTATTCCACCTCTGCTACCTCGGCCATACCATGAGTCGCCCTGCGAGCCATCACTATAGCAGACAATTAATAAGAACAGAATTTGACTACTGATTACTCATATTATTCAGGTGTGCAATTATTGAATCCACAGACATTTTAATTAGTGCTTTCTCTTACAGGCACATCTACATATACTGAGGCACCGTTCGTAAAATCTACCCCAAATTCAGTTATAATCGTTGATTCGGTCCATAGAAAAAGACCAACACAACTCAAATTTCATGTGCTTCCCTTTTAAGACTTTAAAAATTATAAAACACGAGCAATTGTGTTTTAAGGTGTGAAGGTCTTTCAGCCAACGCGAGGTCACCGATCCCCCGTGTTACACATTAAAACAAAACTCACCCAAACGTGCCCTGTCCAATTTTCGCGACCTTCTCGTATTTCCCGGAGTCGTCGCAATAGGGAAACATAAAAGATTCGATGTACTTTTCCTTCTCCCTGGGGTTCATCATCATGTGGTGAGCGTGGCTGCTCTCGCGCTCCCGCGTCGTGTTATTCTGCATCGTGGACGCCAGCATGAATATAGGAACTCACCTGGGCTCAATATTTTACGAATTTGCAAACTATTTTCTTAGGAAAAATATTTACATCACCATCACATTATTGCGCCATCTTGGTTAAACAATTGTCATGGAAAGCGCCATCTCGTGACAGTTATGGGAACTGTTTGCATTTTAGAAAGTAAATTTTATTATGAAATTACGTAGCGTGGATTTTAGAATTTGAAACTTAAAATAAATCAAAGTTGTACAATAATTGTAATGATATAGTTGTTACCTATTGAGGGAAAATACATTATTGCAGATATTATTACACTAACTGAAGTAGATTCCTGTATTTTGCAACAATTTATTTGCAAACAAAACTGAAACATTTATATAGCGTACATTTTAGAACTTGAAACAAAATAAATCAAAGCACCCTCAGTAATTTTAATGACCTAGATGTTTCTTATTGTCGCAAAATACAATATTGCAGATTTCATTACGGAAACTGAAGTGGATTTCTGTAATTTATGTTTATTTATTTGCAAACGAAACTGAAAATATTACGTAGCTTAGATTTCAGAAGTTGAAACTTAAAATAAATCAAAGTACGTACAATCATTTTAATGGCCTAGTTGTTTCTTATTGAGTAAAAATACAATATTACAGATTTCTTTATAGAAACTGAAGTAGATTTCTGTATTTTTTGGTTATTTATTTGCAAACGAAACAAATTTACGTACCGTAGATTTTGGAACTTGAAACTTAAAATAAAACAAAGTTGCACAGTAATTTTAATGACCCAGTTGTTTCTTATTTTAGAAAAAATACATTATTACAGATTTCATTACAGAAACTGAAAGAGATTCCTGTATTATACGTCCATTTATTTGCAAAGGAAACTGAACTATTTACGTAGCGTAGATTTTAGAACTTGAAACTTAAAATAAAACAAAGTTGCACAGTACTTGTAACAACGTAGTTGTTTCTTATTTTCCGAAAAATACATTATTGCAGATTTCATTACGGAAACTGAAATAGATTCCTGTATTTTACGTCAAACAAAACTAACGTATGAATTTTGATTATTTTTTTATTTGAATTTATTTACGGAATCTCTTTTAAAAAAAATACATTTATATAGAAATAAATTAATAAATATATCAATGCTGTCTCCAGGTTTGAAAATTGACAACACCAATAGCAATCTTTGCATAAATTAAAATCTGGTCACCTTCTTATACCAGTCTTGGTTTTCAGCAGTGACGGTTCGCGGGTTTTTTTTTTCTGGTACGGCCGAGGAACAAGAGGTGGTAATACAGATAGGTGCGGTCACGCAGCCAGCCGTCTCTGCAATTGACCCTACCTATCTGTATTACCACATCTTGTTCCTCGGCCGTACCAGAAAAAACCCCGCGAACCGTCACTGGTTTTCACGGTCCTGTGCAACTTACAAGGGTTAAAATTTCGGGGTTTATAAGGAAACGCATTTTCAGTAGAAAATCCAACAAATCATATAATATAATTACATAGTTGAACATTAATTAAAATGGAACAAAATATACGTAAACTCTCTAAAACTATATATTATCACAAAACAGCACAGCACAGCTTCAAACTTGTATACAATCCTTCAATATTGCCTCGGTAATATTTTGGAAATGCATTTCACCAACAGAATGTTAACGGTAACAATATAAAATAATAAATAAAATCCGTCTCGATAAATGTGAGCACCGACATGAAAGATATAATTAATGGCAATTGAAACAGAACATTTAGAAGTTACGAAAAATAAATAATACATGTGGAACAATTAAATAGTAAGTTGCAACAAAACACTTTTATCTCTGTTATATATTTGTGATTATTCACTTGTAATTTCAAAATATCGAGTAGTCAAAAATGTAGTAAGCCTTTTTTCACTTACGAAGACTCAAATAACTTTAAGTATTATAAATAAATTTGAGACAACCTCACTTGTTGCAGGTGCATTAAATAAACGTAATGAAGATGAAAAATAGCCTGAATATATAAATATTCAACCTGTTTGTGACTGCAAAATTAAGTCTTAATCTGTTAACTGCGGAATTTAATTTTAAATGCGGAATGAAACGAGTATACACGTCGAATGCAGGGCAAATGGTCATATGATAAATTTTACGAAAAACATATTTTTATTTGATAAAAAATTAATAATTCATTTCTGAAAAGGTTATAACTTAATCTGTTAGTTGTGTTTGAGGAGTAAACACGTCGAATTCCCTTAACTGGTTAATAAGTCTTAATTTTGCAGTAACAAACAGGTTGAATATTCATATATTCAGGCTATTTTTCGTCTTTACTATATTTATAAATAAAAGTCACATTAAGCCATTCTTAGCATCAAATAAAAGGTGGGAATTTGTTTATTCGGACTTAATTTAGATCGTGCTGCAGATGAGTGAAACTTCTGTAAAGATATGTGACTTATTTGACTGGCAAATAGTAAAAACTCTAGATACAAATTATAAATATTGTGATATAACAAAGTATGTTTTAGACCAAATTACAATCCAGTATTAGACGCCTCCAACATGATACACTTAGATGATAAGGTTCAATTAATAATCACATACTGTACAATTGATAACGTAATCAAACAATTAAGAATGATAACAAATTAAAAAATCACCATTATTGTTTCAGTTTAAAACTATTTTAATGTCATTAAAGATGGAAACAGTTTTGTACTTACGTCTTTTTAATGTAAAAATTGAATAAACGTAGACAAATTGTTTGAATATATATTGAATTAATTTCAATTTTAACTTAAGAAAACGCACATATAGTATGCAACTTGGAAATTATTAAAACATCATTGCTTGTTATGCAATTAAATGGAAAACTTAATTTAGTAGTGACCTGCATTGGCTTAAATATATTTAACCAATTTTTGGTCATTTTCAAAATTTAATGAAAAAATATTTGCAATTCAAAAATGGGATTGCATAGAGTAAAAATAAATATTATAAAAAACACATTAAAATAATCATAGACCCAATATGTAGTATTAACACGTTCGCTGCCACTACAATTGGGATTGCACATACGCAAGTATAAAGTCGGACGCACCAGCACGTCGGTGGCAGCGAACGTGTTAAAATTGTGGTAGACAAAATTATTATGAACATATTTGAAAATGAAAACCCTCACTTTATGCAGATGCATTAAATAAATAAATGAATCCTCAACTTGCATGTAAATCTATAACTTTTACAAAGTCTAATAAATTGTTTCAAGACGTTATTTTAGTCTTTCTAAGACTCAATTGAAGATTTACGAACAAGTAAATATAAGTTATATTACTAATAATTGACACCCAATAAGGGTATAAAAAGAAGAGATTAAGAAAGAAAAAATTATAAAGAATGCAACTTTACTACCAAATATTTCACTATCTCTAGAAAAATAACAAAAATTATAGTTTCTGTTTTAATTACATCCCTGAGTCTCATTTGGGCCACCCTATGAAACATCTAAGAAATAATGTTGTCAATGAAATGCATTTCACCAAATTAACCTATGATTCTGTAAAAAGTTAGTGCCTAGCAGCCTGGAAAAATTAAAACGCTTTCGTGCGAACTCTCTGTATTCAATACTTATCCTGCGTGTGTGTACGGAATAGAACTACAACGTAAATGTATGTTTCGTTCATGGTAAAAAAAAATAGTGTTGGAATTGTGGTGCAAGGTCCATAGAAGGTGTTAAGGCTTAATTAGT
Source organism: Ocypus olens (assembly GCA_910593695.2). Lineage (NCBI taxonomy): Eukaryota > Metazoa > Arthropoda > Insecta > Coleoptera > Staphylinidae > Ocypus > Ocypus olens. The sequence continues at coordinate 46,381,062 of OU343049.1, forward strand.
GCTGCAAAAAATGATTAAAGCATTATTTACCCCTAAAAAAGTAATCCGAGTACCTTAGTGGAGATTTCAGTGTAATTACGCCTGTATTACTATCTAGCCTAGGTATTACATGATTTTTAGATATGTGATCATCACAGAAGGAAATCAGACTCTGATTCACGGACGAGTAGACGTACGAAACGGACAATTCCTCGGGGTTGCGCTGCATGGTGAAGTAGTCCACGCTCGCGTCATCTGAAAAGTTAAGTTGGATACGGATCGCTTCATGAAAATATTACTCTTGCATGCAGTTCCTATCGTTGTAAAATTTAGTACAAGTGGGATCTAGTGAAAAAACTGTTTTTGAAAACCAACTGTAAAAATCAACTTTTAATGGTAAAAGTTTAGCATACGGAAATTTTTTAACTGTGAATTATGAATCATCATTCTAGTCAATTGTGGTAGTTACTTTCCAAGAACACTTATTTTCTGTAGGTCCATACCCAAAATTTAAACAACTTGATTAAATTAAAGGGAGATATGCATCTAACATAGTCGAAAAATCAATGTTTCAATTTTTGCATTTTCTTGAAGTTTGGGATCTCAAGAATGTTTGGTGAAAATTTCAAGTCAATATCACAATAAATGATGAAGGTATAGCTATTATATTAATTCTATATAAGTTGAAAAATTTCATGATTTACTCGTTGATAAATTTTCAAAAGCGTTTTTCTTGAAACCACGTTTTTCAAATTGGTACCCGAAATTTCTCGAAAAACACTCAGCCGATTACCTTGAATTTTTTTGTGGTTATTCTGTACATAATTATCTAGTCTTTGTCGTAGGATTTTATTTCTTTGTTACTTAGTTTTTTTTATAGTCAAAATTAGAACTAATCGCTATGTTATGTTCAAACGCCGACCATTTTATCGAAAATCTATATTTTCAAAATCGGCTACGACAAAGACTACATTATAGTATCTAGTTTAATAATCTTTTTGATTTTTGTTTCAAATGATTTTTGAAGAAATGCCAATGGGTACCGTTTATGGTTTTTCGGCGCTCCAAAAAAAAATACCATAATACCCACAATTTGGGAATTTTTTTAATAAAAAAAATTGAAAGTATTCCCGAATGTGTATACTTTTAGACAAAATAACTCCAGATCTGATATTTCAAACAGTTTCCGTTAAAAAATTTTAGAAACATAACCTTTTTTTCCGGCTCCTAGATGTATATTTCCCCTTAATTCATAGATATAATTACCAAATTTTTCAATGAGAACTGGTTCGTAGCTCGTGCAACTTTCAACATCCCTATCTTCGCTCAGCGATCCGAAAATCAAATTACTCGTAGCACTAGTTAATTTCGACCCACTTTCCGGCAACTCGACTGCTGCTGCAACGGCCTTCTTCGATTTTTTGGACTTCCTCTTGGATTCCTCCAAAATATGAAGAGGTTGCCTGGTTTGGCCCAATTCAACATACCAGATCTGCTCCAGGCTAAGCTCGCCCGATAAAAATTGCTGCGCTAGGATCTCCACGTAATTTTCATCAAGTGGAAATTTACCGGAGTCCAGGCTATCGGCACTTTTACTTTGTACCGAATCAAAGCTTTGATTTAGCTCATCAGACTCCAGACTTTCATTTAGTGGGGATGCTTCGGATTCTGCCGAGAGGTTCTTACTATTACTTTCTACACTGGCAACTGATATGTTTTGAAATTCTTCGCTCATACTCGATTCTGCACATTTATGGCTTTCTTCAACATTTTCCGGTATTGCACATTGATAAACCTTATTTTCGACCACTTCTTTAGAAACGTTTGGTTTCAATGCTAAGATGGGCAATTTTAAAGCTTTATCGGCTTCAACTTGTTTGGTTTTAGTCACAATGTTTTTACACACCGCCACAACCTCTTTGCTTTTCTTCTTCTTTTTCTTTGGTTTGATTATACCCAGAATTTCTGCTTTCAGCGCAATCTCCGCAAGTTTCTTATCTCCATCAGTACACCGAGGCATAGTGAAATGGGATGGTTGTATGGGAGGAAAATTGTGCTTGTCCAAATGTAAATTTTGATTTCTTAGTGGAGGAAAATTTTCAAATCCAATGTTGTTCTTCCCCGGTTCAAGCATGGGGAAATTAATATCGTCCGAATACCAGTGCGATGGTGGTTCGAGCGAGGGGAAATTACCGTCATCCGAATACCAGTGTGATGGAGGTAACGGTGGAAAATGCTGCGGATTTGGGTTTAAAGCCGGAAGCACATTTGTAAACATCATTGAATCGAAAAAGCTTTGTACAGAAGCCATGTTAGGATTCCAATTTGAAATTTCAAAAGGATTCCCGAAACTTTTCGCTGCGGCTTTCTTGGCTTGATTCTCTTTGGTTTTCACAGTTTTCTTTTCCGATGCTTTCTTTGCAACATTCGGTTGTGAAGCTGAATTTTTCTTAATAGCTCCAGTTTTTTGTGAACCAACTTGATCATTCTTACTCATATTTTCTTTTACTGATTTGTTATTACTAACCAAACTTTGCACTTGTACCGCGTTTTTTTTCTTCTTACTTTTCTTACTCAGAATTACAGTATTTTGTACCAATTGGCTTCCATTGCTTGATATGTTATTTTGAATTGGATCTTTTTTAGCACTAGATTTATCAGCTACGACACCTTTAGCAATTAATTTCCCAACATTATTATCAGCTTGTGCCACATTATTCTTTTTCTTATTTTTCTTACCAACAACTTCTTGCCCACCCGGTAAACCATTACATATTCCCGAACCTCCCGGCTGTAAATCCTGTACTGATTTACTTTCTGAGAATCCAGGAAATAATTTTAGAACGGAAGAATGATTATCTGCATTCCAGCAATTACTAATTCCGTTTGTCGGCTCTTCCCCATCATTTACATCTGGCACGTCAGGTTCTGTATCCAAGCATGTGAATCTATTGCTAGTGGATTGTGTTGATTTGGGCTGTTTTTCCGGCGTGGCTTTTTTTCTCTTTTTCTTTTTCGTCGCGATGGCACTTTCGCCGCTGTTCTGGGGCCCAGGAGTACAGTACTCGACGGTGTCGTTGAGGTGGCTGAGGAGAGAAGTGGGTCGGTTCAGAGTATCCTCCTCCTCGAGGTCCGAGTCCCCTTCTTCGCTGCTCGACTTTTCGTTGTTGGTGAACCTCGGGTAGTGAAGCTTGTAGCATATATCAAAATTGATGTCCTGCAAAAAAAAAAATATTTTTAAAGGATTCAAATAGTGAAACAATTAAAAATGTTGAAATTCATTAAAAAAATGTTAGACTGTATTAGCGGCAAAATTGTGAATCGTAAAAATTGCAAGAGCTCGAAAATGTAAACAATTTAAATATCAGACGCTATCTAAGACTGTAATATCAGTAGCAAAAATGTGTATATTATAGAAAATTCGTAAATATTAGCAAGTGTACCTCACGAATGTCGCAGTGCCTTACAAAATATGATAAACAATAACAACATCATAATATGTTGGATTATAGCGAAATAGGTAACTTATAGAAATAATGCAATTAATGCTTGGTTTGTTTCAACACTTTTGTTAAATAAGAACATGATGAGAAAAATGCTAACCATCCTTAAAATGTATACATAATAATAAAATGCTGAGCAAAAAATAAGGGATTATAAGTTGCTCCGAGACTGGAATATCACAAAACTGTGGCAAACATTAACATCGCACTGGGTTAAAAGGACAATCGAAAGGCAATGAGGAAACAGAAAAGAAGGAAAAAGACAGCTGGGTGTATCTCTTATGAGCCAAACTCCACCATACCAGGACTGTTAGGCCTTATCACTTATAAGGAGAAATATTTATTTAAAAAATATAGACTGCATTGCAACTATGAATGAACTTTGAGTTTACGGTGCATCAACGCCAAAGGTCATTTCGATTTGTTTGATTTTCAAAATTCATAAGGATACATAGTGAACATTTTTTTAGGAAACGCAAATATTATCACTTCCAAAGCGTTTTGAAAAAACTGGCCACTCAATTAATTAAAATTTACAACTGTTACCTCACTTACGTTAAGCCACTTACTTAAGACAGTTATGAACTCAAAACTCAAAGTTTATTAACCATCCGTATAACAGTTTATTCGTCTGGTTCTAAGGTGATACTGTATTGTCAACTATCAATAATAAATTCTGTCGAAGCAAAAAATCTGGCAAGACAATGAAAAATAACCAAACTTTTAAAACCAAATAAAAAACACAACATTACCTTTCGCTGATTCATGATTTCTACGTGTTCTATTAGCTGCAAACGGAGGAAATTTTGATTTTATCAGGCACCATCGTTGTGATAAGGCGTTTTTAATCGAATTCCAATGTTTTTGTATTTCCCGTATTTATCTACAACGTGCAGTACAGCAGCGTTGCCAGTGCGCACGTGCGCAGTCTGCATAATTTTTCGTGTTGACTTCTATCGTAAATACTAAATCCTGCATCTTCCACGGTGAATCATTCCGGATGCAAATTCCGGAACGGAAAATCTATTATGTGTTTTTCCAATTCCAGGATATCTGTCAGTCAAAAGAGTTATTTTAACAGAATTCTATTATTATTATTTTAAAAGTGCGACATCTCTTAGAAATCATGCACAATGTAGTGGGTAGTGACATCTATAAATTGATAGAGTTTTTCAATATAATGTTGGTATTACAGGCAGATGTAGCAATGGGAAATCGGTCATTTAGTTTTCTGTACTAACCAACAGAAATCTATAAAAGTTTATGTTAACGTTTACATCCACGATAAGAGATGTGGCAATGAACAACTTCCGGAACGGTAATTCTATTATGCGTTTTTCCATTTCTCAATCAAAAGCGTTATTATAACAAGATTCTAGTATTACCTGTGCGACATCTCTTAAAATTTATGCACAACGTAATGGTGGTGACATCTATAAATTGATAGACCTTTCCATGATAATGTAGGTATTACAGGTAGATGTAACAATGGGCATCAGTCATTTAGTTTTCTGTACTAACCAACAGAAATCTACAAAACTTTATATAGACGTTTACATCCGCGATAAGAGATGTCGCAATGAGCAACTGAAAATTTCTACGTTATCTTAAAATAGCGGACATTTTAAAATAGGAGATTAATTGTATAAACCGTTTGATTCTTCTCTTATCAATTAATTAACAATTGTAAAACCCTCATTTATGTTACAAGGATTGGAGGGTAGGATAGGTCCACCCACCCCCCATTAAAGAAACTTCCAAGTTAAATCACTGAAGTTTAAAAAGTTGCAAAACCACCAATAAAGAGATTCTGGATTAAGTTAAAATGGAAACGAAGGGTGGTGGGTGGGCCCTATCCTGCTCTCCAACCCCTTAAACATACCACAAAGTTTCGACAAACAAATTCTTTTGTCAAAGCAACGATAAACTATTTGATTCTTCTCTTATCAATTAGCTATTGTAAAACCTGCGCTTGTGATCCAAGAATTAGAGGATAGGATAGGGCCCACCCATCGCCCTGAGTTTCCACTTTAATCTAACCAAGAAAATATTGTTTGGTTAAACTCATGGAAACTCATTGGAGTTTTAAAAGTTGCAAAGAAAACAATAAAGAGTGTCGCTGGGTTAAGTTAAAGTGGAAATGAAGGGTGGAGGGTGTTCCCTATCCCACTCTCCAATTCGTTAAACACGCACCAGAGTTTCCATGAACAAATTTATTTGCCGAGGAAACAAAATATAAAAAATTGTTCGGTGCGTCTTTAAACAATTAATTAGCAATTGCAAAACCCTCGCTTGTGTTCCAAAAATTGGATGATAGGATAGGACCCACCTGCCACCCTGAGTTTCCACTTACACCTAACCAAGAAAACTCTGAGTAAAGAAGTTTCTTCGTCAAACCACTGGAGTTTCAAAACTTGCAAGACCACCAATAGAGAGGGTTGCTGGGTTAAGTTAAAGTGGAAACGAAGGGCTGTAGGTGGTCCTCTATCCTACTCTCGAAGTCGTTAAACACATCCCAGGGTTTCTATAAACAAATTATTTTGTCAAAGCAACGATAAACTGTTTGAATCTTCTCTTATCAATTAATTAATAATTGTAAAACCCTCGTTTGTGTTCCAAGTATTGGAGGATAGGATAAGGCCCACCCACCGCTCTGAGTTTCCACTCTAACCTAACCAAGAAAACACAGTTTGGTTAAAGAAATCATTCACTTTATGTAATTAATCAAATCATTGGAGTTTTTAAAGTTGCAAAACCAACAATAAAGAGGATCGCTGGGTTGAGTTAAAGTGAAAACGAAGGGTGGTGGGCGGGCCCTATCCCTCACTACAATTCGTTAAACATGCCCCAGAGTTACCATTAACAAATTTCTTAACGATTTCATCTCATGATATTGTGTGAACTCAGGAGAATTTGAAGACACTGCTACAGGTGATAGATAAGTGGGTATTAAATCGGTGCTCATGATTTAAAAAAGGATTTACCGTTAAACAATTGGATAATGTAAATAAGAAATGAATGTGGGTAATTTAAATACATATATATTTATTTATTGATTTGACTGCACTGCCATCCGGCCTTACATAATGCAACATTTCAACAACAATGGCACACTGTACATGAATCTGTAAAATAAAATATCTGTACACCTGTTAGCACTGTTTTCATATACATAAACTTCTCTTATCGACTAAAAACATACTCACAAACGTCCGACGTGACGACAGACGAGTTTATGTTTTTTTCAAGGCACTTCTAGTATTACATCTCCCCCATTTTTTGACAAATCTTACAGCTAAACAGATAATAATAATAATAATGCCGCCTTAACATCATCAATATATATATATATAAATTGTATATCACTGACACAAGAATAATGTGTCAATTTACCTTTGCTTATATTAAGAACCAATGTGAACAAAATTCGAGAGCACATTTCCCCGCAATTATTAAAAATTTTCTAGTTGTAAAATTGCGCACATTTAACGAAACAAATTATACGGTGCATTCCAATAAATTTCTCATCGAATGGAGAAAAGTTGAAAGACAATTTTATAATATTTCCCTAAGATAAACTTTCCCAGTCGCATCGAGAAACTTATTTAAACGCACCGTAAAACCCTACACAAGCAACATCGCACTAATCAACATGAATCAATCAAAACCCGGCAGTTTGTTTCTTCTAAATTTTAGATCTATCCACGTTACACCCATATAGTATAAGAAATTGTGGTTCAAGCTTTCGTTTTTAATTGTAGTATGTGTATTTCTTATGCTATACCGTGTGGGCGTGAGTTTATAGGTTTTGTTAAGAAATGTAAGCACAGAGGTGAGGTATGTAACGTTACTTGCATGTAATTATTGACACATGTAAATTGGGATCAAAAGACATATGGAGGGAAGTGTCGCGCTCATTCCACATACTGTATCACAGCCAAGAATTCACATGGAAAATTAATATAAAGAACATTAAAAAGCATAATAACAACAATTGAAATCGCCTTACCGAGGGCACACGCCAATACTCTCTAGATAAGTAACAAACTCTATATCTATATCTTTATTGTTTATATACAGGATTCGGCAAATTGCTCAAAACAAATTCATTACAAACAAACAATTTGTTATTATTTAGTATTTGAAGTATAGGTTCACTCAATAATATTTCAAATTAATTGTAATTCGCCCGATTTATGTATCAATCTTCAATTATCTTTATGTTTTGTAATACTAAATAAAACATGTGCAATTATTTAATTAAATCTAACTAGTATTGCTGCACCACTGATATTGATAAAATCAGTTAAGATTAGTAATTAAACTCTACAATCTTTATTAAGAAAGAGAAACCATTTCTTGTGTAATGTCAACTTCTGAAAAAACCGTGTGCAATTTTAGACATGATCATTTTTCAAAAGTTTTGTAACTTCAACCAATAATTTTCTATCAAAATTTGTGTGATGATGATGGATGGCTGCTGCATCACAACAATGCGCTTACAAATTCAGGAGCGATATCATGCTATATCACCCTCCCTAGTCACCACACTGGGCCCCCTGCAATTTTTTTGTTTCCAAATGGTGAAATGGTTATGCCGGGAAACGATCAAACGTGAAACGACAAGCACATGAAGTGCCTTATTTTTAAGAACTTCCGAGGATGTTTTGGCCAATGAAAACACAGATGAAACAAGTTTATTGCTACAAATGGAAAGTATTCGTTGGATTTGATTGTGAATGTATTTTTGTCCACAAATTTCTTGGATGGTTTAACACGTTCGCTGCCGCCGACGCGCTAGTGCGTCCGACTTTATACTTGCGTAAATGCAATCCCAATTGCGGTGGCAGCGAACGTGTTAATAGAAACTTTGATGCAACACACATCGGAGCTTTGTAAAACTTAATTTTCCAGAGTTACAAACAGGTTGAATATCCATATATTCAGGCTATTTTACATCTCTGTTTAGTTTATTTCTTTAAATTTTTCTAGACAACAGTGTCCCTAAACTTTACCATACATCTGCAAAGCTGTATCATTTCTCACCAAAACTGCATCTTACTGTTGCTAATCAAAGATGCCTTTCAATTTTCATAGCAGCTTTTGAAGAAATTCAGTTTTGAAGTAACTTTATATGGAGAGTTGTCGCTCTACACAAGCATTTTCTACTAGTGATGGTTCCTGAACTTATCTAGAGGAAGCTGAGATCTTAACAAGATCCCGGGATGCACTATTACTTATAAAGGAAGCGAGAATTGGGCCACTGCTATCTACAGGACGGCAAACGTAACTTGCCATTGCGCAGTGGCAAAATTGTGGGCAGAACCTTCGAAGGGCGCTCTCGATAGATTTCGTGAAGAGTTCGCGCGCCTGGTACATTCAATTATGTGGAGGAGAGCGCCCACACATAATAGTGCACGCGAAGAATATGTGCTTGCTTATTACAGAGACTGTACTCAGGCGGCTGTAGAGAGAGAGCTTTTGATTGCTCTCTGAGCGTCTGGCAAACTTACATTTGTCGTCCTGTATCTGTAGCCTCCTCTCTGAATTTTCAGGAGCCACCGCTGTTGTATGTAATTTTGTGCAAGTACTTCAGCATGTTATTTCGATGGAAGATCATCTCATCATTTTAATGGTTATTAATTACATAAAGTGAATAATAGGTAATGTTATCAACATTGATTGAAGTGATTGTTAAATGAATGAGATTTTAAAGTCTTGAGAAATATAAAATAACACCGCTTACAATGGTATTTTTAAATATTTTGACTTTGTTTGTATTTAAATGTATTCATTGACTGCTGAAACTTTATTCAATGAGTGAATTGAAGTATTTAGTATATTTTTTCACAAGCGGGAGTAAAAGTCGAGTTCTCAGCTGTCAAAATCATGAGAGAAATATAGCTATTATTACAACTAGGGAAATATGAATAGTATATTTCCCGAGGTTGGCTAGTTACATCCCGAGGGTGGAGCCCGAGGGATGTATAGACAACCAAGGGAAATGTATTCATATTTCCCGTGTTGTAATCAATAGTTTTTTTCTGATTGAAAGAATATTGTTCTGTAAATGGGAAAATATTGGATTGTAAATTTTTGAATTTATCGGATTGGTAACGTTGCTAAGGGCCTTGTTTGTAAATATCATAGTTGACTTGTTTTGATATTTGCGTTGTTTCATAAATTGGTGAAATGTCAAACTATGTGTTAACGCAAGCGACGAAAGACCGTGAATGTTTGGTTCCGGTAAAATCCATAAAGGATACCTTCCTAAGAAATCAGAGGTGTTGTCCCGAGAGCAATTAAAACAATTCTTGCGAGAAGCTCCTAATGACAATTGTTTGATATCTATATTTCCCTAGGGAAATATGAGCACTTCATATTTCCCTAAGGAAATATAAGTGTGTTATGACATATCGTAACTAAGGCAATATCACTCAATATTGTTTCAATCAGAAAAAAACATTTTTTCACAAACAAGAGAGATAGTCGATTTCTCAGCTGTCGAAATCATGAGAGAAATAACATTTCTCTTCCTAGGGGGGCAGGTAATCATTTCTCTCCCTAAGGAAAGAAGTAATTATTTCTCTCCCAACGAGGTTCCATTATTTATTTTAACTGTCACGGTTGACATCGTTTTTTCTAGGTTAGGTTTTAAAAACGAACGTTTTAGTCTTAAAATATCCCATTTGTGAAAAAAATAGTATATATATCTCAGGAGAGAATGCTATTTTTCCCTTGGTGTGTTGTATCCCTAGGGATAAAAATTTGCACCTCAGGAAAAATCACGCATTTCTCTCCATTGATATATAATTTACTACTTTCTGTACTACTGCTAAACTGCCGGAGACATACAAATATGTATTTTCTACTTTGGTTTAATAATGAACTTATTGTTGCATCAAAAACTGTTCCAACAATTTCTCTTCCTTGATATATAATCTACAATTTCAGAATTGGTTGACTTAAGGTACCTTTAAAGTTTGAATTGTACGAGCCATTAATTTATTTCTTTTAAGAATGCTCTTTAACCAGTTAGCTCTGTGTGAAGTATACTCGTCATGAATAATTGGCAATATTTTGTGTTATATCTAGTAGGTACTTTTGCCATTTCTTCATGACGAGTGTACTTGTCAAAAATAGCAAAAAAGGCAATATTTTGTATTTATGTCGAGTAGATACTCGTTACAACACAAAATTTTGCCATTTGTCATGACGAGTATACTCGTTAAAAATTATTTGTAAAACATATCAAGCATTGTGTATCTGTACTAAATCATTTTGAATAATTTGCCGAACCCTGTGTATAGGTATGTATATATTTATATATAAGTTTAATTCAGTTCGTGCATTATATTAATGTATGAAAATACATAGTAAATAAAATACAGATCTTTGTGAATTACATTAAAAGCAGTTCTATCACACGAGTCCCTTGAGATCTATGTTGGCGGGCCTGGAGCGCGCCGCCAGCCGACTCCCTACGTATTCACTTAAAAGTAATTGTTCGTGGTTCTAATATATCACTCGTCATAATACTCGATTCGTTCGACAGCATGATTTACATATGCATTTCCAGCCCTCGTCATCATATTGTCATGTTTGATATATATACGTATTGTATCTTTCTTTTTGCTTATTATCCATTGCACTAAATTTACGAGTACAGTTAAAAAGGGTATGCCCTACACACCGCGCGCTTCCGTTCTTCCTCCTTTCATCCCACCTCGGTTAATACAAATTTATACAACATATTTACAAGTCTACTCGCAGTGTGTGGCTTTTTAACAATTAGAATACCAACTATTCATGCGACAATTATGTACAATCCCTACTCGATCCGTATCTTCCTGGCCGTCTGCTCGTCCTCGTCGCAGATCTGGTCGGGGGCGGACCACCGCCGTTTCCTCGCCATGCTGTCCGGCGACATGCACTGCGGCGGCTGCTGGTGGTGGTGGTGGTGGTGATGGTGCGCCATCTTCTGCTCCTTGGAGACGTTTTCTTTGAGGAGGTTGTTGACGAGGTGTTCCCGCGCGTTCGTCGAAACCTGCCGGACCGTCATCGCCGTGGTGGTCGCCGTCGTGATTATGGTCGAAGTGCGCGGCGGTGGTGGTGGTGCTGTCGCCGCCGTCGCCGCCGACGTCAGGTGATTGGGCTCTTTCGGGGTGAGGGAAATGAGGATGTCTCCCACTTGGAGGCGGTGCACTTTCAGGCCGTAGCACTGCATGGTGCGCTCCGCGTTACAGGAGGCCCAGCCTTGACCGTACACGAAGAATGGATGCTCCAGAGCGCCCTCTACGTCGACCTGCAATTTCAAAATGAAGAAGATTAGTAACTTGGGAATAGTTATTTGAAGGGTACAGGGAATAAACCGGCTTAGTCACATTTTCATAATTTGTGGATAATGCGTTTTTAAAGTTTGACTTAGGTGTTTCTTTCCCTGTACGGTGAATTATTAAGTTGTTATTATAGCGGACTTAGATGGTTCTGTCATTTGGCACCTACACCACCTGGTAGAGTATATTTTGCACTACAAAATGGGGCAAAATCGCAAAAACTGGATATTTTGGACTAAGCCGGTTTATTCCCTGTACCCTTTATTTGGCTACCAAGTGTGGAAAGTGAAATTTTCTACTCAATATGTGCAAGGCGCAGCAGAGGCAAGAATCGAAACTTTTGCAAGGGTTGTGCAAAATGTGTTTCTTACTTCATTGTAGAAATATGGTAATATCAAAATTGGAATATTTTTGAAGTGAGTACCCTTTTTCTTTTTTTTCTTTCTTGCTTATCAACAAAAAAAAACCTTTATTGGCATATTCTAACATCATTCCTATTTCACTAATAAATCAATTGTTCCCCCTCTTTACCCTCATCAATATTTGTTTCACTTTTCCACTAAGGCGGCTCAGAAAAAAGTCATTTCGCCTAACTCTATTAGATACCAACCGATTAAAAATTTTTTTTTTTAATAGCGCATATTGAATTTATTTTCGACTTCACATTTCGAATTTAATATTTTCCTGGTAGCCTGATATATTTTCCTTTTTTTTTGAAGATATAAAAAAAACGATTTAAAGACCACCGGTCTTAAAATTTTACAAAATTATTTTCAATTCTTCGGATTGACAAATAAAGCTCAAGTTTAAAACTGAAGTCTCTAAGATTCAGCTCTTATGAATAGGCTGGCAGACTTCCAATAGACAGAAAGACACATATCCAGACAGACAGAGAGACATATCAACAAACAGCCAGACACAAAATAGACAGACAGACAAACAGATATTTTTCTAAAATGGTCGGAATCGTATCGGAGGACCTCAAAATGGATACTTCCTTTTAAATTTCGAATTAGAACATTTTCACGAAAAGAATATTTTGTACAGTCAGTAAAAAAAGAAATGAAGTATCAAATATACATGACGCACAATTAGCAGTGTTGCCAGGTCAGCGGAAAATCCGCTAGATCTGGAGGATTTTGAATCCGCACTGCGGAGTAATTTTCGTTTTAGCGGCTGGCGGATTTTCTAACGGAATTGTGTTGGATAGTTGAGAAAATTAGCATAATCCAATTTAAATTTTGGAAACGTGTATCTTACAAGAGAAAAAATTAATACATTTTCGAAAAATAAAGGTAAATGTTCTGTGAATATTCTAAAACATTTAAGGAACTCTCATCATATCAGACCTTATTTTCTTTTCGATTTTGGTTTTGTTTAAGTGTTCAACAACTTAGAACATTAATTTTCAAAAATTCATAACTAACGCAAATATTTACTAAGTTTCAAAAATCAAGATTAATTTTAAAGGTAAATGTATTATGATTGCATCAGAGTTTTTTATAGAATTCAATCATAGCGATATGATATTTTTTCTAGTTTTTCCTTGTTTAAAAATTCGTTTTTAAAAATTGAAAAAAGTGACACATTTTCAAAAATTAAAGTTAGTTTTAAAGGAAGATACATTTGTTATTTATCTATGTTACAGTTTTCTTTCTGAACGCATCTTTTGCATATTTCTACACCCTGTAGAAAAGTTTAAGTTTTTTTTTTATATCTGTTATGACTCATTTTTTTATTTATTGCAACCACTTATTTACATTATGTATATTGACCTGTATAAACTCATCGTTATTGGCACATTAAATAAATTAAATTAAATAGATGAATATATAAAAAATATTTTGTCTTCGACAACTTTAAATATAACTTTTCAAAAATTAATCTCAAGCAAAAATTGACACATTTTCAAAAGTCTAAGTTGATTCTAAAGGCAGATGTTTTGTGAATATACTTACTAAAATTTTTGAGAAATTCTATATCAGGTTTTTTTTTGTTCGACAACTTAAATGTTAATTTTAAAAAATTCATAACTTACAGAAAAAGTGACGCATTTTCAAAAATTACAGTAAGTTTTAAAAGGAGATTTTTGTGAGTGTACTAAAAAAAAAAGATTTTTTATTCAAGTCTTTAAGACAATGTTAAATATTAATTTTCAAAAATTCATTACACGCATTTTCAAAACTCAAAGTTAATTTTAAAGGTAAATATATTATGATTGCATTAAAGGTTTTAAGAAATTCAATCATATCAGTATTTTTTTTTTCTATTTTTTCTTTGTTTAAATATTCGACTAATTTAAAAAAATCATTTTTAAACATTTATAACTCAGGCATTTTCAAAAATTGAAGATTATTCAGATGTTTTATGGGTATACTCATTTTTTTTATTTTTGATAAATTCTAGCATATCATGTAATATATCAAGTGTCGGAAATGACCATTTATTAACTGCCAAAAATGACAATTTTCAACTGCCAAAAATGACAATATTCAACTGCCACAAATGATGATTTTCGACTGCAAAAAATGCCAATTTTCAACTGCCAAAAATGCCAATTTTCAAGTGTCTGAAACAACCATTTTTAACTGCCAAAAATGACAATTTTTAACTACCAAAAAAGACAAGTTTTAACTGCCAAAAATGACAATTTTTAACTGCCAAAAAGGCCAATTTTCAGCTGCCAAAACGGCCAATTTTCAAGTGTCGGAAACGACCATTTTGAGCTGCCAAAAATGACAATTTTCAACTGCAAAAAAAGCCAATTTTCAAGTGTCCACAACGACCATTTTTATCTGACAAAAATGACAATTTTCAACTGCCAAAAATGACAATTTCAACTGCCAAATACGACAATTTAAAACCCACACATTTTCACAAATTAAGTTTCTTTTAACGGTACATAAATGTGTTATGATAGCATTTGACTTTTTAAAGAATTCAATCATATCGATATTATTTTATTTTTCTATTTTTTCTTTGTTCAAATATTTCGACCAATTTTCAAAAATTCATAACTCACACAGAAATTGGCAGAGTTAGTTAGTTTCAAAGGTAAATGTTTTGTAAAGATATCAAAACCTTTGAGGAATTAATATTATATCAGTATTTATTTTTTAGCCAAAATATTAATTTTCAAAAATTCATAACTCGCGCAAAAATCGACTCAATTTCAAAAGTCAAGGTTAATTTTAAAGGTAAATTTATTATGATTTCATCGGAGTTTTTAAGGAATTTAATCATATCGATATGATTTGTTTTTCTTGTGTTTCCTTGTAAAAATATTTGACCACTTAAAAATTCATTTAAAAAAATTTATAACACAAAAATCAAAATTTATGTTAAATCTTGTGGATATATTAAAAACTTCGAGTATTTGAGTATTTATTTTCTCTAAATTTGTTCAATTGTTCGACAACTTACAAAAAATAGTTTTCAATAAATCATAACTCGGGGAAAAATTGGCGAATTTGCAAAAAATAACTTGTAAAGTAGAACTATTTTTAAATGTTTGTGGAGTTCAATTATATTACTATTTATTTGTTTTAGATTTTTTTTGTTCGTCTTCAACAACTAAAAATATTAATTTTCAAAAATTCAAAACACAAAAATTGACTCAGTTTCAAAAATCAAGGTTAATTTTAAAGGTAAATTGCATCAGAGTTTTTTTATGGAATTCAATCATAGGGATATGATTTTTTTTTCTAGTTTTTCCTTGTTTAAATATTCGACCACTCAAAAATTCGTTTTTAAAAATTTATGACTCTAGCAGAAATTGACACATTTTTAAAAATCCAAGTGTATATTAAGGTAATTCCATCATATATGTATTTATTTTTATTTGTTCAATTGTTCGACAACTTAAAATATTACTTTTCAAAAATTCATAAGATATTGGCAAATTAAAAAAAAATGTAAGTTAGTTTTAAAGGCAGATATATTGTAAAAATTTTAAAATTTTTGTAGAATTCTTTAATTTCACTATTTATTTTTTTAGATTTTTTTTTCTTTTACTGCCAAAAATTTTAATTTTCAAAAATTCTTTCAAATTTTTAGGAATTCAATCATATCTGTATTTATTTTTCTTTGAATTTGTTTTGAATATTAGGCATTTCGTACGCAAAACGTACTGCTGAACATTATGTTAAAATAAGAGATTAGATTTATTTCGTACTTTATATTTTCTAGCGGAATTCTAGTGGAATTAGGTTGGCTTTCTGGCGGAAATATTATGTGATCAGATGGCAACGCTGACAATTAGAGCCATTTTTGAAGGCCCAGCCTAGTATTATAAATAAAGTGCACCTGGCTCGGAGGTCGCGGATTTTTGAATAAGAGTTATTTATAAATTGCAAAATTTTGGTGTATGGAAATTTAAAAATCGTGTGAAATAATTTATGATATTAAAAAAAGGGTTGCAATAAAATGTATTTTGGTAGAAAAAATTTATGAATGAAAAAAAAAATTGGTAAAACGAATTTATTAATAATAACAAAAATAATAGATTTATGGCTGAAAGACCTCGGTCGATGGCCTGTTGTATATCGATCTATCTTGAGTACAATAAACTGTTATACTACTAATAGATTTATTTACCACCAGAAAAAAATTCGAATTAAAGAGTAAACATAAATAAACTTAAATATGAGCAATAAAAATTCAAGGTGAAAACAGTATAAATACAGAACCTAATGAAACATAAGTTCTGAATCAAAAATGAAATCAAATTAAATTAAATTAGAGTCAATATTTTGCTTTTGAAAAGTTTAAAGGAATTCCCAAATATATCAGAGTGATGAATACAATTGCATAATCTAATCATCATGGACAGTGGCGTTTAAATTCAATCTTGTATGACTTCTTGAAGATTGAAATATTTAGGGATTTCTAAGTTATGAATAATTTTATCGGTGCAAAGAAATTTATAAATTTGAAATTATTTGTGAAAGAAATTGATGAAAGCATATAAATTTGTGGCTAAATATTTTAATTATAAATGAATTTTGATTGCAGGAAAATCAATAAGTGAAAATTTGTTCTCTGCAAGGAAATGTATTAATCAGTGGCGGCTCGTGGAACATGCTAATGGTAGAGCCACTTATACAACATACCCACCCCCCCTTTTTTTTAAGAAAGAAAGAACGATTTATCTTCCATGGCCAAAGTAACTGGCGAAAGTGTTTTAAAAATTCTTGCTGACCTTGAGTCTACAGGTAGTGCCATGGCTCCTTGGTTCAATATAACGAGCCGTCCCTGCTTAATATGGTAAAACTATGATTTGCAAATCTAATGTAGTTTTTGTAGACTTTAATCGACAAGTTTTATATTTTTGTTTACTCGAGTATTACACAATTCGAAAACTAAAATTTTCAAAAATTCACAACTTGCGGAGTAATTGGTGGATTTTCAAAAACTTCACTTAATTTGATAAAACAATGATTCGCAAATCTAATTTAATTTTTGTAGAATTTAGTCGATACGTTTTATATATCTTTTTAAATTTTTTGCTCGAGGATTACACAGTTCGAATATTAAAATTTTCAAAAATTCACAACTCGGGAAATAATTGGTGGATTTTCAAAAACTGCACCTACTTTGATAAAGCAATGATCTGCAAATTTAGTTTAATTTTGTAGAATTTAGTCGACACGTTTTATATATTTAAAAAAAAAATTTGCTCGAGTATTACTCAATTCGAAAACTAAAATTTTCAAAAATTCACAACTTCCGAAATAATTGGTGGATTTTCAAAAATTGCACTTCATTTGATAAAACAATGATTTGCAAATCTAATTTAATTTTTGTAGAATTTCTTCGACACGTTTTATATATATTTTTTAATTTTCACTCGAGTAGTACACAATTCGAAAACTAAAATTTTCAAAAATTCACAACTCTCGAAATAATTAACGGATCTTTAAAAACTCTATTCAGTTTGATGAAACGATGCTTTGCAAATCCAATTTAATTTTTGTAGAATTTAGTCAACACGTTTTATATTTTCTTTTAATTTTTTGCTTGAGTTTTACACAATTCGAAAACTAAAATTTTCAAAAATTCACAACTCGGGAAATAATTGGTGGATTTTCAAAAACTGCACCTACTTTGATAAAGCAATGATCTGCAAATTTAGTTTAATTTTGTAGAATTTAGTCGACACGTTTTATATATTTAAAAAAATTTTTGCTCGAGTATTACTCAATTCGAAAACTAAAATTTTCAAAAATTCACAACTCCCGAAATAATTGGTGGATTTTCAAAAATTGAACTTCATTTGATGAAACAATGATTTGCAAATCTAATTTAATTTTTGTAGAATTTCTTAGACACGTTTTATATATACATACCGGCAAAATTAAAGGAACGCAAATAAATTCGATATTTTTTCTCCGTGCAATTTCAGCGGCATCTCGTACAACCAAAACTAACTAATTGCAGTTCCATTTGCAAAGCTATGTGCAATTGTGAAGCCTCTTAAGAAAATAAAACAAAAAGTAGCGTTTTTGCAATAGAAGAATTATACACTTTGACTTGTTTTAAACATGTAATAAATAAGAAAAATTGACGTTGGTAAATTAAAAAAAAAAAAAAAACAAATTCGAATGATAACTTATTAAAAATACGAACTTTTGTCCAGAGAAAATACACGTTTCAAATGTAAGGCAACACTTAACACAATACAATACAACTTAAAGAGATGTCAACATTACAAGTCGCAAGTTTTGACAAATGCTTAAAAAAATGACATATGGTAGTAGGAAATGCGACGCAGTAAAAACAAGAAATTTAATGAATAAAATTAAATATTGTATCCATTCCTTTAATTTTGCCGGTGTGTGTATATATTTTTTTTAATTTTCACTCCAGTAGTACACAATTCGAAAACTACAATTTTCAAAAATTCACAACTCCCGAAATAATTGGTGGATTTTCAAAAACTGCACTTCATTTGATAAAACAATGATTTGCAAATCTAATTTAATTTTTGTAGAATTTCTTCGACACGTTTTATATATTTTTTTTAATTTTCACTCGAGTAGTACACAATTCGAAAACTAAAATTTTCAAAAATTCACAACTCCCGAAATAATTGGTGGATTTTCAAAAACTGCACTTCATTTGATAAAACAATGATTTGCAAATCTAGTTTAATTTTTGTACAATTTAGTCGTTAGGTTTTATATATATATTTTTTAATTTTTTGCTCGAGGATTACACAATTCGAATATTAAAATTTTCAAAAATTCACAACTCGCGAAATAATTGGCGAATTTTCAAAAACTCTATTTAATTTGATAAAACAATGATTTGCAAATTTAATTTAATTTTTGTAGAATTTCTTCGACACGTTTTATATATTGTTTTAAAATTTTTCACTCGAGTAGTACACAATTCGAAAACTAAAATTTTCAAAAATTCACAACTCTCGAAATAATTAGTGGATCTTTAAAAACTCTATTCAGTTTGATGAAACGATGATTTGGAAATCCAATTTAATTTTTGTAGAATTTAGTTGACACGTTTTATATTTTTTTTAATTTTTTTGCCCGAGTATTACACAATACGAAAATCGTGGATTTTCAAAAACTGAACTTAATTTCAGTGGCAGCTCGTGGAACGTGTTGATGGTAGCGCCACTTATGAAATATAGCCCCCCCCCCACCTTCTCTGAAGAAAAAATAAACGATTTATCTTCCCAGATCAAAGTAACTGGCGAAAAAGTCTTTTAAGGATTAATTAAAAATTCTTGCTGAGCTTGAAACTACAGATAGTGCCATGGCTTGTTGGCTCTGCATAACGAGCCGCCCCTGGTATTAATGAGACATTTTTAGGTACAAAGATATTTTTTTACTGTACAATTTGCTTGATTTTTGGCATCTTACATCTTTAAAGAATAAATTATAAAGATCATAACCTTCGCATACATAAAACCCATTAAGATAAAATTCCTTTAATTAGCCAAAAGGGCATAAAATATAACCAATAGAACTTTTGCATAAACCGCTCAAACCTTCCTAAAACAATGTGTGATACAACTTTTAAAATCCATCAATGCAATCATTTTTGATTCAGATTAACAAAGATATCGCTCGTTTTTTTTATGTAGTAACAAAATTGCTTTGATGTAACCGAAATATTATCAGGAATGTTTCAACACATGCGGACATCTATTTAGAATGAATATATTCGTGGGCGTGTTTCTTCTATTTCGAAGTAAACATTTTTCAGTCGGTCCGGCCGATATGAATGATATTTTGACCGGTGCGCGCGAGATGTTTTCGTCTGGCGGATATTCCTCCGCGAATTATTTTTACCGAGCCGTTTATTAGAATATTGAACCAACGTGTTTGGTCTGTTGGATGTGTGCGCGTGTGTGCATTCGTGTGCGTTAATTAGGCTCGAAAATATTTAGAAGTGACCGAACAATTTAATTTTAGAAACGAAAGTTTTGCCAGAGAGCGCGCGCGAATTCTCGTTTCGCGTAATATTTCCCTTGGCAACCGGCCACGGCGAGTAGAATATTTCGTAAGTGAAAATAACCCGCTAGTATTTATTATAAATACCGGGGACTTTATTCATTACTTTTTACACGCCCGAGTTTAAATAAAACCGAGCTCCCATTCGGCGGAGAGCGGCGCACATCTGTTTTTACGCTCTCTACCAAAATAATCATTCAATTCAGACTAAACCATATCTCTTTCATCGCCATTACAATCCATTAAAAAAAATCATTGGGTGCGTTCAAATGTTCGCCAACTCCGCGAACGTAAATTATACTTTTTTTTTTTATATATACTACACACATATTTGCTTTCACATAAAATGTAAACACGATGCGAGCCGGTGTGTGGGTACGGTCGGTTCCGGGACCCGATGACCTTGAACGTCCCAGGCCTACTCCGCGGTCAAAGACGAGATTCTTGCAGTAGTAGTACCGACCAACCGGCGCCAAACCTAAAATCGACCCCGAAATTTACCGGAACCGCGAGAAATTGCCGTAGAAGAAGAAAGTGGTCGTTCCGAAGAAAGCGAGATAGCGGAGGATTTTCACCGAGCGCCGGCGACGGCCTTGCCTGGACGCCTTGCCTCTGGCGGTTCGCGATTCCACTCGATAAATCATCGACGTGAATTAATGAATCTGGCCGGATTATGCCCGAAAACATATGATTCACGATACGGTTCTTACATTCCCCAGCGATTGATATTAAGATTGGCAATTACCTGAGTGCGCCTCTGGTTGTAGCTAAGCGTAATAGTAGCAGTACCGGTGATGGGATTCTCTTCAATCTTAACAACGGTACTATCAGCCAGTCGTAATTCCGGACTCCTTTCGGCGGCCTGCACGAAATCCTCGGTCCGCATGTCTTCGACCCTCCTCAGTTCACCGCTGGCCAGCTGGATGAGCGTACCCTTGTGGTACTTCACCGGCACCGTGTTGTTGTTGTTCAACGGCTTCACGGGGGACTGCGGCGGCGAGACCGTCGTGCATGATAGTCTTTTGCGATTGTCACGTGCAGCTTCCCTCTGCAGATCCAGAGGACTCCTGGGCGCGTCCTCCGGCCTCGTCAGTATCCTATGCTTGAGGGAACCTTCCTTGCCGGTAGGCACTTTAAACGAGGACGCCGAGGAGAGCGCCAGCTTCCTCTCGCGCAGCACGCTCTGGCCCGGTTTTATGTTCGAGGACGGAGGGCTGAAGGACGTCTGGGGGGACAGGTACGTGCCGGACGTCGCCGTCGGGGTGGTCGGGGAGTACGTATCCAGGGGCGAGAGTGGCGGCGGCGGCACGAAGTTCGGCCTGAGGAGCTGGGTGTAGTGCGACTGGTGGTAGATGCCGGAGTAGTGTCCGTGATGGGGGTAGAATGCGGTGGAAGGGTGGGCGAAGAGGCGCGAGTACGCGGAGAATTGGAGTTCGTCGTTGGTCATCTCTTCCTTGTGCTGGGTCAGGTTCACGGGGGAAACAGCCGGAGGGGACGGGTACTTGTTGACGGGCCGCTGCGGTGGTCCGAGGCGGGTTCCATTTTGAACGCTGTTCGTTATCCCATTATACCTGAAATTATAAAAAAAAAAACGAATAAATATAAATCAATAGGGATTGCTAGAGTAGCTCGGATGTATGGTACCCATCTGCACCAAACAGTTGCCGGTAGCTTGGGTGTTAGGGGCTCTAATACAATTACTGATGATGGTACCTAAGAGCAGTAATGTGACAGCTCAATAGAAATGTAAAGTAAACACAGAGCACATTATGGTTTATTATGCCTTCACGAATAACATCTCCTTTACAAATCTTCACCATTGCGCTTACCCAGACTGTCTCCTCATGAGCTACAAAGCCATTTGACTACAATTACAACAAATTTGAAGTAACAGCAACGATATACAAAGGCGAGAACCAGCGCAAACATGACCTAAAGGACTCTCGTTAGGTGCAGACGTGTCGGAGGGGAGGGTATGGTACCCTGCGATAAATTCCCGAAGACAAAGATATATAATTTGAAAATTCTGCACTAAACAGTTGACGGGAGCTTGGGTGTTAGGGGCTCTAATACAATTACTGATGATGGTACCTAAGAGCAGTAATGTGACAGCTCAATAGAAGTGTAAAGTAAACACAGAGCACATTATAGTTTATTATGCCTTCACGAATAACATCTCCTTTACAAACCTTCACCATTGCGCTTACCCAGACTGTCTCCTCATGAGCTACAAAGCTATTTGATTACAGTTACAACAAATTTGAAGTAACAACAACGATATACAAAGGCGAGAACCAGCGCAAACATGACCTAAAGGACTCTCGTTAGGTGCAGACGTGTCGGAGGGGAGGGTATGGTACCCAGCGATAAATTCCCGAAGACAAAGATATATAATTTGAAAATTCTGCACTAAACAGTTGACGGGAGCTTGGGTGTTAGGGGCTCAAATACAATTACTGATGATGGTACCTGCAGTAATGTGACAGCTCAATAGATATGTAAAGTAAACACAGAGCACTTTATAGTTTATTATGCCTTCACGAATAACATCTCCTTTACAAATCTTCACCATTGCGCTTACCCAGACTGTCTCCTCGTGAGCTACAAAGCTATTTGACTACAGTTACAACAAATTTGAAGTAACAGCAATGATATACAAAGCCGAGAACCAGCGCAAACACGACCTAAAGGGCTCTCGTCAGGTGCAGATGTGTCGGAGGGGAGGGTGTGGTATGGAACTATTGACGGAAGCCTGCTAATAGGCTAAAGGTGGGATTTCGTTGTAACGACCAGTGTTCGCGACCCGCCGCGACGTCCAGCACTGCTACAATACTTTGCCAATGGCAGTGATTTTCGTCTTGAAGAAGTCGACAGCTACGTCTCAACTGCTCAAAAACATGACGAGACTCGAACGCCACGTAGTTTTCATTTTGTGAGCGCAATGAGAGCGTGCATGCCACGCGGGCGGTGGTTAGGGAGGCGACGAAACCGGCGAAGCCCGCGGACCACCAATAGAGGGTTCGCGGCGTCCGAAATTTGTAAAATTTAATCGCCGAAATAGCGGCCGCTCGGGTCGCCTGAACTCCTGCCTAAAGTGCATCCGATTTCTAATCGGGTAATGCTTTTGCCAAAGAAGCGGAAGAAGTATCGCAAAGAAAAAAAACCGCGGATGTCCAATTATGAGTCATGCGATGAAAGTGTTTTGGATCCTAGGGGAAAATTTAGAATTGACTTTTATTTTGAAATTTTGGAGATCGCTATTCATTTGATATCCGAACGTTCTGAACCGTTAGAAAATTTTTGCTAGTATTTCATTCGAATATCTAAGAATATGTTGTACGGATTTAGATATAAAATTACAGGTAACCGAAAACGGAAAATTGATTAAAGATTTAGATGGAATGGAACTCTTAAAAGAATTGTTATCTTTTAGAGAACTATTTTCTAATAATTCCCAATTAAAACCATAAGCCATTGTGTTCCCCTCCGATTTGAAAGAAAACTAGTAGATTTGTTTTTTGGCTATAACTTCGAAACAAATCATGATAGCGTAATTTTGTAAATGTTGAAAATTTCAAAGTAATTTTGTAAATGTTAAAAATTTTAAAGCCTATCCTCTGGTGTAATAAAAAATTGAATACAAATATAAGTGGTTATAAAACTCAATTTTCGTATTTTCCGCCAGTGAACATAAAACCTTTTTTAGCGGAAAGGTTTTATTATGAATAAATATTTGGATTCCACGTTTGAAAAATATTATTAAACTAGTTTTGGTCATTGTCGTTTATGTCTTTATACATATATGATTTTTTAACGAACATTATTGTTGCAGCAATTACAGTCATACACACATTTTTACACGAGTGGATAGAATTTGAAATGTACATTTACAAAATTACGCTATCAAAATTTGTTCAGAAGTTATAACCAAAAAAATCAAAAATATGGCTGATTTTCGAGGCTCGATTTCACCCCGAAACAAAAAAAAAAATACGTATCGAATATTTTGCCCCCTCTACAAGTCCACCAAATTTTATTAAAATTGGAGAGGAACACTTGGGTTAGTTCCCTTGTTAGTTCCTTGTTTTCCAAATTTCAGTATTAGTCTAAGAATATTTTTAACAATACCGATAGCTGTGGCATCCGGCGAAAGGAGTTTTTCTGAATTAAAATTAATTACAAATTATTTACGATCTATATCAAAAGAGCAAACGGTGGAACAGATATTTCAATTGTAATTTATGACTTTGCAACAAAAAAATCGCGAAAAGTATTGTTTTAGAATTTAGATTCACACTGAGTAGCGTTCGAATGGTCGATGTTCTTGCCACTGAACTGATCAT
This sequence comes from Ocypus olens, assembly GCA_910593695.2. Classification (NCBI taxonomy): domain Eukaryota; kingdom Metazoa; phylum Arthropoda; class Insecta; order Coleoptera; family Staphylinidae; genus Ocypus; species Ocypus olens. The sequence goes on from OU343049.1 coordinate 46,405,700, forward strand.
AATTTACTCTTCTTTGCGAAAGACCTTTGATCGCCAATAATATGGCCTTGAATTTGCCGATCGATCCATTGGCGTTTGTTTTTACTTTGTGGCGTCGTTGCAGGTGTCTGGTTCCTCGAAGGTCGTCGAGGTGAGCATTACATAATGCTGGAATTACTGTGGAGTTGTAAGATCCATTCCGTTGCCTAGTTTTCGTGTAGTCTTACCAGCACTATATTCTTTATTGGCTACCGGCGTTTCCAATCACTGTCGCTATCATCGGGTTCCTAGAATTCTATTTTCTCGTCTTCTTCAATCGTTCAGGACAGTAGGCTTCGTCTCTTCAACTTCGTTGCTTCCTGGGGGTATAATAACCCCTTTTCCACCAATTTTTCTCTGACGTCCTTGAATCTGTAGAGCTTGTTGTCCTCTTCACTATAGATTATATATCCGTCGTCGTTATCATGGCCGATTAGGATTACTTTAAAGGCCTTCGGATCCATGTACCCGAGGAATGTGTCCATGCGCATGCATCATTGCTCTAGCAGTTTACACTACCGCACGATTTTCCTTCTGACTGGACCAGTTTTGTTCAGGAGTGTAGGTCATTATAAAACATTGAACAATACCTTTCTCGTGTCGACTGGTCCTCGTCTGTTTTTTGTCGAACTCCTTGCCATTATCACTCGGCAGCTCCCGACTGTTTCTGCGTCAACTAGGAACTGGCTTTTCAGCAATTTTGGATTTTTGCTGCAGAAAATAAACTGTCCTGAATTTTGTGTAATCGTCCTTGAAAAGTACAAAATATCGATATCCAGAGCTCGATTCTTGAAATGGACTGCAGACATCCATGTGAATTCGCTCCGTTATTCTGGACCTCGTGCCGAATAGTAGGCGATGAGCTTTATCATAAATGCAACCTTCACACAATTCACTATGCATTTCTACGTTCATGTCAAGATTCCTGCTCAGAAGCCATTTCACATGGGGCTTGTTCTGATTTTCGAATCGTTTATGGCACAACCCTTACTCATTGCATTGACCTCATTTGATAGGGTTCAAACTTCTCACGACCAACCATGACGAGCTCTCTCTAATTGTTCACTAGGAAGTTGCAGACTTCAGCTGATAAATCGTTCATGGCACAACTGCAACAGGTTTCCCTTACTTACTGCATTGACCTCATTTGATAGGGTTTAAACTTCTCACGGTCACCTTACACAGTCCTCTATGACGAGCTCCCTCCAATTGTTGACTAAGAAGTTGCAGACTTCAGCTGATGAGATGAATTGGCTGTACTTATTCTGGACTCCAAACACGGAGAACAGATTTCTCTTGATTCGGGGCACACCAAACTTCAGCCAAGGTAATTTTGTACCATTTCTGCCCCAACTTCTACACGTATTCCGATGGCGATGTTCTCACAATTTCCTGTGGTCACTGTGTGTTCAGTTGAAAAAGACTCGAACGTTCTAAAGCAAATCTGATCACTTAAAATATGGCTTGTCATCCCTCTCGAGCCATCTCGATGACTCAGCATGTGTTTCAGTTGAGCCAACAGTGACGAGTATCATATTTGTGTCGGGCTTCGGTTTACTAGGGATCGTTGGACGGCCATCAGCAATTCATTTCCTGCACACTTTAACAATGTGATTGGGCTTCCTGCAGTAGTTGCATATCAGATGCTTTTTTCTTTTTCTTCGCATCGAATGAACTTCGTTGCTGTGATGACTTCTTCGATGATTGCAGGTGAGAGCTTCCTGCTTGGTGGATTCAGCTCCCTTGGTCCGTAGGGCCCTTTTATACGGGAATAGTTGATTGATTAAGCTATCCACCGTTCTATCACTTTTTGCCCACAGCATCCAATTGGATTTAAAAGAAAAATACTCCTCTGGCAATGTGTTCAGAATTGTACAATGTGAAAATACATCTGGCAGTCCCGGATTACTTGCAGATTCTTTAGTCATTTCTTTTTTCAATTCAGACAAAACATATTTCTAATTTGAAAAATTGTATACGCTATGACATGATATTTTACTGCTTTTAACTTTAAAAAATATTACTTATCTTAATTTAGTTTTTGTTAATGTCTTAAATAATGTTACGTTTCCCTGTAATTGGATATATGTGTGTTGGGAAATAAATAGTTATTATTCTAACAGAAGATACACATTTTTTGAATTGAAAAATAAAAGACCCCGCCCAAGAAATGTTTTACTGCACGTGAGGGGGCGGCCAACTCATCATATGCACGCGGGCGGCCAAGGGTCTAGGATCGGCCCTGAAAAGACCCTAAAGTATTACAAATTTTCAAAGTGAAAATGTCTAAAAAAAAAATTCGGATATTGATGAGTTTTACTGAGCATTCTGTAAAATCCTAGTTGGTTACTAAATCTGTATAATTCGTGGATTTCTCTTCGTGTGGAAAGCCATAACGTCATATTATCAGTAGCGGCTTGTAAAATATGTTGATGGTAGAGCCACTTATACAATATACCCCCTCATTTTTTGAAGAAAGAAAGAACGATTTATCTTCCTAGACCAAAGTAACAATTAAAAAAAATGCTGAGCAAGAAACTACAGGTAGTGCCGTGGCTCCTAGGCTCTGTATAACGAGCCGCCCCTGCATATTATCATCATGTGCTTCATTTTCTATCAAAACCAATGCCGGATCCAATTTTACAAGCACTTTTCACTTCAGACTTTAACAACAGAAACGACTACCGTAACGTCTTTACCAAAAATAAGCGATCGGCTGGCCGCCATCGTCGAACGTTGCTGGACGTCGCAACGAAATCCCACCTTAAGAAGAAACTACGAGCATCCATCCGCCTTAGCAAGGATGCCTACTAGAGGGGAGTACTACGGGGAGGTCTGGAGTCGGCAATACAAAATAGTGGTCAAGATGCGAAAGGCCGCCCAACGTGTGAGTCATACTACACGTCATTAGTATGCTTGTCCCACAGGGAAGTTAGCCATCCGCCCCTTCAACGAGGAGCTGTTCAAGGAAGAAGTCGACCTGCGGCGCACGCCCTTTAATCCAGGAAGGTGCCTGGTTTCGGCGGCGTGTCAAATGAGGCTATCCGTGCTATTGTTGAAGATAAATCCAGCGAGTTCAAGGACTGCCACAACAGGTGCCTAGTCGAAGATACAAGAGCGCCAGGCTGGCCCTTCTACTCCACAGACGATGATGGGAGCTAGCACCCGATCTGTTTTATAAGACAGAGAGGGCTGGTTAGAGACTGTAGACGGGTAGAAACTACCGGCGGACGGTCTCCCAGTATAGGGAAGTCTACCGACGACGCGTTGTTGAAGGTAAGTAGGCTTACCGACCAAGAAAATGCGGAGGCATGTATGCAAGGAATGCCTTCATCTCCTTTCCCTAGTCAACGGTCATGGCTGCGCTCGTGAGACGAGGGACCCCTGAGTACTTTCTCTGGTGGAGAGATACCTCTCCGAGAGAAAGCTTCTCTTCGACAGGGAGGCCGGTCAGCAGAGTGAGGTGGATCTCATCAGGGCATAACGTAGCGCTCCATATTCGGAACATCGCGTATGACGTCATGCGCCTGCCACTGTCTTCAGGGTCGACGACATTCTTTTGGTGGCCAGGCACAGCGACATGGTCGCTGTGATGAAGATTACCCAGTAGGTCATGAAACGAATTGCCGACTGGATGACCTCTGTCAGACATGGATGGGCCGGAGGTCGCCTTGCAGAAAACAGTGTCAATCTGTCTGTCCAGCAGAATGGCCGGAGGATCAAGACGGTAAGTAAGTAAGTAATTATTTTATTTACATTTACAAAATATACATATACATAAGAAAAGTGTACATTCGTAATGCAAAACGTCAGAAAGAAATGAAATATACAAAATAAACTATCTAAGCTCTAAAATTTATGATTATAAAACTCGTTCATAGAATATGGTTCTAGATCACATAAAACGTTGAACAGTGTGTGTTTTAATTTAATATAAGTGCTAATATTTTTTATATCAACTGAGAGATGATTGTATAATTTAATACAGGTATAAAAACAGCCACTTTTAAATTTATTCAGCCTATGCTGTGGTAGGTTGAATGTTTAAATGTAAAACTGCTCTGGGCCACGAGGTAGAAATGCTGTACTTGGGGGTCTATGTAGACCAAGGGTAGTCAACCTACTACCAAGGGTGGTAGAGCCTTTTATGGTGGACGGTAAGGGTTTAGTTATTGAAAATTTCCAAAAGGAATTGAGTATTCCTTTATTAGAGGGAAGAGGAAGATGAGTGCAGAAGTTTAATTTTGCAGAACGATTACCTATTTTCTTGCTCCTCGATTTCATCAAGGCAGAAGTTGAAATTTGCAGCGCGAGAACGGAAAAAAAGGTCATTCATTTAAGGAGTTCAATTTTTGAATGCAACAAGCAAAAAAATCACTATTTCCAAAAACAAACAAAAAATACTTTCTTGTCGGTGCAATTAGTAATATTCTAGTTTTTCGTCTTTTATCGCACGTGGGGTTTCGTTGGTTTTGCTGTTCAAATCCTAGTTACGCGTGGAAGGAGCCATTCATATATTTTCCGCGTGGTCGAGAATCCGACAGTGCTGTTCAGGCTGAGGCTGGAACTTTGGAACTTTGAGAAGCGGGATTCTGATTGTCACGCGGGGATCATTGATGGAAGGTGGGAGTTAGAGAACTTCAGAGATTAGTGAAGGTTTGACAAAATCAACGAACTTGGTAATCGTATTAAGGATGGCACTACTATTATTTTTGGAATTTGCTTAGTAACCTTGATTTTTCATATTTCCGTTGAATTTCATTTGTACTTTAATTATCAATGTTTTATTTTATTTCTTATCCATTGTTCAGAGTTGATTTAAATACCTTTTGAGGATGTTCAATAGGAGTGATAACGTGAACAATTGATAACGAACCTATAATTTGTTTTTGTAATTTTATATCCATTCTTATATTTATTTCGAACTAAATATATTTGTGTGAAATGTAAAAGAATTGGAAGAATTAGTTTATTGGAATTCTTTTAATCACAGTGTTTTTTTATCACTTGATAGTTTGTTACATTAGTAAGTAAGTATTAGTTACCTAATCAATCTTTCTGGAAATAACATTATTTACTACAGATTTATTTTCCTGATGAACTTTCCTGATTAATTGTGTATACCCACCCTGAGACATGGAAATTATATGGGGAATCAATGTGAACCTGGGAATTAATAAATTCATCCTTATTTTGAAAATGTTTTGTTTAATTTCTGCTGAAAACAATTTTTTCTATCCTCGCCAGGTTAGTGATTTCCTGAGTGGCTACCTTCTTTTGTCTTACCGAAATAAAATCACTTGGTGTCCTTATATTCTAGTTATGATGCACTGGGGACCTTCCCTACTCTACCGACTGTGCCGAGATCGGTAAGTAAAACGTTGGAGGGTGGTTTAGTGAACAAGGAAGGTAATAAGAATGGCGGAATTAAAGTTTGACGTAGACTCTAACAAGTACTGCAGCGCTTATGCGCAGGAATCAACACTGGAAGTGGCTTTTTTGGTAGCGAACATCGGAAGCAAGGCTAAGCGCATGACCATGGCGTGGCGAGAAGCAAGTTTCTGTATCCGGCACTTGCATGGGCTGGGTGTATTAAGGCGAGTGGTAACTACAACAGGCTGCAACAGGTGATGCGGCGAGCTAATCATTCAGCGCTATCAAACGGTCTCAAATGTTGCCGCCGAAATTCCCGCCTCCTACGCTCCACCCGGTCTGCTGTCTGCTAACAGGGCACGGGTTCGGGACCTCGAAGTCCACGCCAAATCTACAAAGAACCCGCGCAAAGTAAAGCAAGAGGCGCATGCCAGGCTGCTGGAGTCGTGACAAGCGATGTGGTCAGGCAACAAGAAAAGAGTGCCTGGAGAGGGCGGCCGATACGGAATCTAAGGAGCTGGGTATAGGGTGCCCACTACTTCCTGTCCCAGCACTACTTGGCTCGCACAAGAAAGGCGCCCAGCCCGGAGTGCTTGTTTTTCGAACATGTGGAGGACACCATGGAGCACATATCCTTGTAGGATGGCCGGCTTGGCCTATGTGAGGTTATCGGGGCGCTAACGGGGGTGAACATAATAGCAGAGCTGTGATCCCCTAAGGAGTGGGAGTGGGAGGCGGTAGCCGCATTCATCCAAAGGGTCCTAAAGACGACCGACACGGCTCAACAAGGACTACCACAGCACTAGAGGTACGAGATGAAGAATGCCCATGATACCGCTAGTGCCTCTGACTCGTGATCGTTCCATTTGGTGCAGCAGAACACCAGCTAAACCCCCAACACAAAAAGTGGGGGGGGGGGGGGTGTGAATAAACTCAGCGGGAATACTAAGGTGGTGCATCTTTTAATGGGACCAAAATTTCCATTAAAAATATATTTAAGGGCTACAATTTACCGAAATAGACTGCCGAAAGTGAAGTTGCTGAATTAGTACTGACTAAATTGAATTGTTTTTAACGCCTTTTTAAACACAGATCTTGTAGTTGCAGACGTCTTCTATTTATGAAAAATAGCTTTGAAAGATATAAATTACTGATTTCCACAGCGAATCTGCAGTTATTAGCAACTAGATGACCTTGAAAACCATTATATAATTTTAACAGCTGTCTGAATGTGTGATTCCTATGACGCGTCCGTTGCTGACCGTCTGCGTCTCGAAGCAGTTCGGACGCGCGATTGATAGTTGGCAGACGCGCATCCCCGGACGGTTCAGAGGTGACAATTGGCGCCTAGGCGAAGGATATGATGATCCTGGTGACATCCGATTGATAGAGTCAAACATTTCGCCTTGTTGCCGTTGTTAAAAATATACCATAACGGCTAGTATGGTATGTGGTATAATGTGCCCGAATTGTATATGTGTAGGAGATGGTCTCGGTGACTGATTGGTCCTGTCGGGCCATCACTGATCACAACATTTGGTCTTGTTACAAAAATCTTCCGCGATTAGACAACAGAGAGAAACGCGATTGCTTTAAAGACAGCTATTTTGGACGCACCAGAAACAATAGTAATATTCAGTTCTTATGATTTGTCATTCGGGACATGCATCAGCGATTGCACGGATGCTAGTCGGAAAGTTTGTTTTATAGAGGGTCAACTCTACGCAATAATTTGAATGTGATGATTAGTTACTGAACATGTTAAGAGTGGAAGAAGCGAAGATTCGGATTCAGGCAGCAAATGGACGCTCGAGTAAATATGTTCTTAGGAAGTTAATTTCTATATATAATTATTTCTCCTGGTCCCTAAGTTCGTCTAGGAATGGAAGGTCTTAGTAACTTTTGATTGGAAGAGTAGGATATCGTCGGCCCTGTTTCTGGTGTCCATCAGTTGGTGACCATGCTTTGCACCACCTAGATTAAGGGTAAATGGATCACTTTTGCCCTCCGTTTTTGGATACTTTTGATTGGAAGGGCAGAACAGCATATTGCCCTGCTCCCGATGTCCATCAGTTGGCAACAAAATGCAAGGCACGAAACTTAAGGACAAACAAACTTACCCTTACTTTGCTTTCAATGCTTTACACCACCCAGATCAAGGGCAAATGAGTCAATTTTGTCCTCCGTTTCAGATACCGCGTGATTCGGCAGCAACAGAGACAAATGTGATAGAAGTAAAGAAAGCTATTTTTGGAAAAAAAAAATCCGTTACTTCACTTCTCATGATTTGTTATTTGCCATTCAGCATATAAACAACTGAAAGTCTGAAAGTTTATCGTAAAGAAAGACTAACAGTATGGTAATTTCTAGGGAACAATTGTAATCCTGTTGAGATATTTTGGCGCACTTGATAAAGACAAGCGCTTTTTGGCGTTTATCGACCATGTGCTTTCAACGACCGCTAGGACACAAAGGGTTAATGTCAAACTGTGATAATCATCTACGAACACTGTGCATTACTAAACATATTGTGGTGGAGGAAGTGAAGAAACGAATTCGGGCTGCAATCGAAGGCATAAATAAATAAATATACTGGTTTGAATGAAAAATGCAACACCAAGAAGTTATGGTCAGATTTTAATGAAAATTTCACAGAAGTTGTGTTTGAATGAAATTTCAGTTGAAAAACTTACTTATACAAGCATTTTTTTTAAATAATGAGTCGGTCCTCCGTTGTTTCTAATGCACTCATTCACGCGGTTCGGCATGCTTTGAATGAGGTGATCAATATCTTCTTGGTGTAGCTCATCCCAAGCTTCCTAAATCCGCAAACGAAGTTCGTCCAAAGTGTCTGGGCCACGGGGTAAATTTCCTAGTCTGAAGCCTATCATATCCCAAACATGTTCGATGGGCGAAAGTTCTGGCGAACGAGAAGGCCATGGAAGCACTACAACGTTAGCTTCTTCTAAACACTCTATGTGGGCGAGCATTATCTTACTGAAAGATAGGGTTTTGCAACCCTTGTAAGTACGGCAGTGCAACGGGCTCTAGAATAGTCTGTACGTAGCGCCAAGCATTTAGGGTGCAAGGAATAAAAACTAGAGGGGACCTACCACCATACGTGATGGCACCCCAAATCATCACCCCCTGCGCGAGAGCAGTATGACGAGGAAGCGCGAAGTCCATATTTCTGCGTTCCCCGCGGAAACGTCCGACATGTCTACGTCCATCGTTGGCCCACAAACAAAATCTGGATTCATCAGTGAACACAATTTGTTGCCATTCTTGTCTCCAATTCACCCGTTCTCTACACCATTCTAACCTAGAAGCTCTATGACGTGGAGTCAGGGGAAGGCAACAAAAAGGACGATAACTACGCATTCGATGATATATCGATGCCATTGAGATTCTAACATTTAATGTATCCCTCCAAGTGTTTCCAATGGCCCGCGTAGTGGATAATCTTCTAATCGCCAAAAGTCTCAACCTGCATTCTTCGCGGTCTGTCGTTCTTCGTTCCTCTCCGACGTCCATGAAAACCTTCCTCAGACCATCTTCGCCAGCACCTCATTACTGTGGTTGCGTCACATTCCATTCTATTGGCAATTTCCCTACACGAAAGACCACCCTCTCTCTTGCCAATAATACGACCTCGCACGAAATCACTTAGTTGTACAAAATTTCGACGGTTACGAACTCTGGGCATTTTAAATGATGTTCTTCGCACTATTATCACGAGAAAACTAATCCAAATTGTTCCATGTTTATAAAAACACCATTTGATATTGCTATTTTTCGTATATAAAATCATCCTAAAAAGAGTTTTTTATTGAAATTTTAATGAGTTACTTTTTAAACCGAAAGCCATCAATTGTAGAAAAATTAAATAAATTCTGGCTGTTTTTCTTGGTGTTGCATTTTTCATTCAAACCAGTATATAAAAATCATGTTCAACAAATTGGCTATTGACTCTAGGCTTCTAAACAGAACCCCTAGCGTGCGTCCGTTTTTATTTGAATGAATTTATTCATAATGTCGTATTCCGTAACTATTAGATGGAATTAATTGGAGGATATCGTGTCGACGGCATATTAATCGTGGCGAATAAAATGAATTACCTATTAGCAGTGGGCAGGGGTTTGGGTGCGGGCCTCAGGAACTCCTGCGGCGGTTTCGGGGGGCCGCGCCAGGGCTCAGGGTAGGTCATGTAGGGCAATCGTCCCTCCACGCCGGCGGAAATCATCGGCGTTGAGCCTTCTCGCCGCCCAGCTGCAAACAGAAACAGAGACATCGACATTAGCATAATTTAACATTTAGCGCGGCCGGTTGACCTAGAGACAGACAGACAACGGCCCTTAACATTTTACTACCGCTTACTATGTGGAGTGCATTCGGGGCCTCCTCCTCTAGGTCAGCCCGCGGGCCTGAATCGATTCTCTCCGTTTTATGAATCGAGCCAGAGTCCCGTCCGCCCACGCGCCGCATCAATATAATCGGGGGCCCCACTCGAAAACGCCACATTACTACGCGACGCCATTTATCATTCGAATTGACGCCCGAGTAAACACTTTTTTTTTTGTCCATTCTGAAGTTAATTGTAGGAGTAATTGAACTGGATTGCTGCGTGGTGGTTACGCAAAGCGCAACAAACAACGAGCAACGGCGCGTACCAGAGCAGAAGCAGTATTTTGGGTGTTGGGGAAGGTTATGTTGTTGCGCTCCTGTAACCTTCGCCTTGCACTAGAGGAGCGAGCGGCTGTTTGCTAATCACACAACGCGACCTTCACGAGCAGTGTGTTACCGCTTTATTAAGGATAACGCTTGATAAATATATAAACCGAGACGAGACGTTCACTTCCACCGGCGCAACACACCTTAATTCATTATTAAGTCGCACATTATCCTCCAACTTCTATCAATGAAAGTCTGCGCCGTCATTTACTTTATTAATCACACCCAAATGAGATAACGACACGTTATAACGTACAGACAACTTCAAAAAATTACGTTAGTACCTAGATTATACGAGATGAGTACCACAATTAATCGACTTTACAATACGATCACGTGATTCCGATGGACGTTTATGGATATTACAAAGCCTCTGTATGAAATGCTATACCTTAGCAAAAGCTCTGGCGACCAATATTAATGGTATAATCATAGCACACCAAAATCTATTATAACTTCAGAAAGGACGATCCTGAAGCAACTTTGATTCAGATAATTGGGCGTGAATATGAAGTAGACAAAGCTTCTGTATGAAATACTATAGCTTAGTAGAGATGGGCAAAACGGTTCACTATCGGGAACGGTTCCGAACCGGTTCACTCGCTGGAGTGAACCGGTTCCTTGGAGCGGTTCAAGGGTCTTTTTTGGGTTAGAAATTTAAAATTTCCCGCGCAAAAAACGTTTCAAAGGAACCACATGAAGTTCGCCCGGTGAACCGTATGAAGATTACGGTAATTGGAATTGGTATAGTTTACACTGTATCCATTAGAAAGAGCTACCAGTGAAACAAATAATCATTTCTACATGCCGTGCAATTTCCCGTGTTACTTGAAACGTAGAATGTCAAACAGTGCGGAAATCGTGGACGACTAAAACAATAATTTCTTGTATTAGCCTTATAGCAAAATATGTACAAAATATATGTGTACGTCACCCGATGAAACATGTACAAATATAATGTTAAATTAATATGAATTGTAAAACAAGTAAAAGTATTTTGGCCAAAAATAAAAAATTTGGAACAAAACAGATCTAAAATATCGGCCTGGTTTAAAAATAAAAATGAAAGCAAAAGAAAAATAATTTGCTATTTTCAGCCCCAAAAATAACACTTTTTAGTCTAAAAAAAGTTTCAACGAGAAATTCGAAAATAATAGCAAAAATAAAAATTAAAAAAAAATTCGCAAGAAAATCTAAAATATGGGACAAAAAATAAAGAATGAAGACCAAAAATCTAAAATTCGTACCTCAAAAATCAAAGCGGTAGACCAAAAAATCAAGATTTTTAACAAACGAATCGAAAATTTAAGTCGAAATAAAGAAAATTTCGGCCAAAAGATCAAAAATTGAAAGCAAAATAATCGAAAATATACGCAAAAAAGTAAAAACATACAATAGGGCCTAAAAAGGTGAAAATTTAGACAAAACATCGAGACTAACGTAAAGATAAAAATTGCAAACAACGAAAATCAAAAATTTCTTCAAATCAATCGAATATTTTGGTCAAAATAAATAAAAAGAAAAAAAAAATCGAAAATACAGAAATCTAGAATATGGGCCAAACAATCAAGAATCCTGATGTAAAAATGAAAAACGCAGATAAAAAAAAATAAATAAATGCAGATTAAACAAAAAATTGAAAATGGGGGCCAAAAAATGGAAAATTTTAACAATAAAATCAAAATTAAGAAAAATTTAGGTCAAAAGATTAAAAAAATATATATCTGTAAAGATAAAAATTGTAAACAACGAAAATCAAAAATTTCTTCAAATCAATCGAATATTTTGGTCAAAATAAATAAAAAGAAAAAAAAATCGAAAATACAGAAATCCAGAATATGGGCCAAACAATCAAGAATCCTGATGTAAAAATGAAAAACGCAGATAAAAAAAATAAATAAATGCAGATTAAACAAAAAATTGAAAATGGGGGCCAAAAAATCGAAAATTTTAACAATAAAATCAAAATTAAGAAAAATTTAGGTCAAAAGACTAAAAAAATATATATCTGTAAAGATAAAAATTGTAAACAACGAAAATCAAAAATTTCTTCAAATCAATCGAATATTTTAGTCAAAATAAATAAAAAGAAAAAAAAATCGAAAATACAGAAATCCAGAATATGGGCCAAACAATCAAGAATCCTGATGTAAAAATGAAAAACGCAGATAAAAAAAATAAATAAATGCAGATTAAACAAAAAATTGAAAATGGGGGCCAAAAAATCGAAAATTTTAACAATAAAATCAAAATTAAGAAAAATTTAGGTCAAAAGATTAAAAAAATATATATCTGTAAAGATAAAAATTGCAAACAACGAAAATCAAAAATTTCTTTAAATCAAACGAATATTTTGGTCAAAATAAATAAAAAGAAAAAAAATCGAAAATACAGAAATCTAGAATATGGGCCAAAGAATCAAGAATCCTGATGTAAAAATGAAAAACGCAGATAAAAAAAAATAAATGCAGATTAAACAAAAAATTGAAAATGGGGGCCAAAAAATCGAAAATTTTAACAATAAAATCAAAATTAAGAAAAATTTAGGTCAAAAGATTAAAAAAATATATATCTGTAAAGATAAAAATTACAAACAACGAAAATCAAAAATTTCTTCAAATCAATTGAATATTTTAGTCAAAATAAATAAAAAGAAAAAAAAATCGAAAATACTGAAATCTAGAATATGGGCCAAAGAATCAAGAATCCTGATGTAAAAATTAAAAACGCAGATAAAAAAAAAATTAATAAATGCAGATTAAACAAAAAATTGAAAATGGGGGCCAAAAAATCGAAAATTTTAACAATAAAATCAAAATTAAGAAAAATTTAGGTCAAAAGATTAAAAAAATATATATCTGTAAAGATAAAAATTACAAACAACGAAAATCAAAAATTTCTTCAAATCAATTGAATATTTTAGTCAAAAAAAATAAAAAGAAAAAAAAATCGAAAATACTGAAATCTAGAATATGGGCCAAAGAATCAAGAATCCTGATGTAAAAATTAAAAACGCAGATAAAAAAAAAATTAATAAATGCAGATTAAACAAAAAATTGAAAATGGGGGCCAAAAAATCGAAAAATTTTACAATAAAATCAAAATTAAGAAAAATTTAGGTCAAAAGATTAAAAAAATATATATCTGTAAAGATAAAAATTGCAAACAACGAAAATCAAAAATTTCTTTAAATCAAACGAATATTTTGGTCAAAATAAATAAAAAGAAAAAAAATCGAAAATACAGAAATCTAGAATATGGGCCAAAGAATCAAGAATCCTGATGTAAAAATGAAAAACGCAGATAAAAAAAAATAAATGCAGATTAAACAAAAAATTGAAAATGGGGGCCAAAAAATCGAAAATTTTAACAATAAAATCAAAATTAAGAAAAATTTAGGTCAAAAGATTAAAAAAATATATATCTGTAAAGATAAAAATTACAAACAACGAAAATCAAAAATTTCTTCAAATCAATCGAATATTTTAGTCAAAATAAATAAAAAGAAAAAAAAATCGAAAATACTGAAATCTAGAATATGGGCCAAAGAATCAAGAATCCTGATGTAAAAATTAAAAACGCAGATAAAAAAAAAATTAATAAATGCAGATTAAACAAAAAATTGAAAATGGGGGCCAAAAAATCGAAAAATTTTACAATAAAATCAAAATTAAGAAAAATTGAGGTCAAAAGATTAAAAAAATATATATCTGTAAAGATAAAAATTACAAACAACGAAAATCAAAAATTTCTTCAAATCAATCGAATATTTTAGTCAAAATAAATAAAAAGAAAAAAAAATCGAAAATACTGAAATCTAGAATATGGGCCAAAGAATCAAGAATCCTGATGTAAAAATTAAAAACGCAGATAAAAAAAAAATTAATAAATGCAGATTAAACAAAAAATTGAAAATGGGGGCCAAAAAATCGAAAAATTTTACAATAAAATCAAAATTAAGAAAAATTGAGGTCAAAAGATTAAAAAAATATATATCTGTAATGTTGGCCAGAAAGTCGAAAATTTAGACAGTACATTGAAAACTCGGGCCTAAAGATAATGAATGCAGACTAAAAAATCGAAAATTTCAACAAACAAAACTCGAAAATACCGGACAAAATAAAAAGAAATCTCGCATATAAATGAATCATTCCGGTTATAGATATTTAACCAAAATCAAAAATGAGGACCAAAGAAATCAAAAATTTAAACAATTAAATCGAAAATTTATGTCACAATAAAGAAAATTTGGATGAACAGATCGAAAATTTCGACCCAAAAGAATCGAAAATACAGGTCAAAAATCCAAAAATTAAAAATTCGTCGGGAAAATAAAAAATGCGGACCAAAGAAATCAAAAATTTTAACAATCAAACCGATAATTTATGTCACAATAAAGAAAATTTGAATAAACAGATCGAAAATTTCGACCCAAAAGAATCGAAAATACAGGTCAAAAATCCAAAAATTAAAAATTCGGCGGGAAAATAAAAAATGCGAGCCAAAAAGTCGAACATTTAAACAATTCAATCGCTAAAGGTCAAAATAAAGCATATTTAGGCAAAAATATCTAAAAATACAGGTCAAAAATTTAAAAACTAAAAATTCGTCGGAAGAAATAAAAAAATGCGAACCAAATAGTCGAAAATTTTATTTTGGCCAAATGATCAAAAATTTAGCCAAAAATAAGTCGAAATGACGGGCTTAATAATAAAAAATAATAAAGTAAAGGTTCATAATTTCAAATAGCCGAATTCAAACAAGCTGAAAATATGATTTGTGCGTACTTTAGATTTATCGTATGTTTACATTTTGTCCTAGACAAGCACTAAATTTGTAACACGTTTCTTCGATCACGCAACCTCACCATCAAACAATACACATGGAAAACAAAAATAATTTTAAGAATTATTTTTTTTTCTTGTGCTTAAAACTACTGGTAGTGCCATGGCTCCTTGGCTCTATATGACGAGCCGCCCCTGCTAGCAGCCGTCTCTCTCTGACACCGATGTCAATTTTATAATTAATTTTTACTTCCTCCGTTACGACGTACGGGAAAGTATTGTGATCGTGAAAAAAAAATCAAAAATTGTTTTAACGGAAATATCCGTTTTGAGATCCCCTAAGGACTGATGGCAAAAAAAAAAAATTATATAATTTTTGAAAAATCAACAAAACAATCCATTCACACAATCATTAAAAAAGCATCAAACCATAGGCGTTTCCGCGCAAACAAAAACCCATTTACATTCCATCCTAATTGCTCATTCACGTAGCGAAAAGTGTAATCTGAAAAGCGCGACAAAGTCGACCGAGTAAAAACGCTCGTTAATTACGCCAGTACGGCTTTATAAATAGCGCTCGTGAGCATAATAAACCGCGAATGTGGAGGAAAAAAAAACCGGTTTCGCTATATTTACGCGAGACGTACAATGGAATTTGAGCGGATACGCGGTGGCCAATTAAATTCGCAACCCGCAAATCACCCTGTATCGGCGCCGGGTATGCAAATGCAGGAAAGCGCGCCGCCTGTCGCAATCCTTTATTCCGTGGAAACAATAATTGCACATTCTGTTACACAATCGACTTCATTACATTACATATTGCCGTGGAATTTACTATATAAGCGTTTTTCTCATACACATGCACTCGTAATTGGACATGGTACGTGGGCGTACGTTCAAGGTGATTCCGTTTTTCTGTTCGTGTTCCCTTTGTTGTTATTACATTTTCATATAGTAATAATCCATAATAATCAATTTGCATACTCGAACGTGACTAATAGCATATATCTACTATGATGCACGTGGGCGAGTATGTAATTTATCATTCCTTAGCGACGAATATTTAATTTAAGAAAACTTAATGATATATTAAAAGTCCAGTTTTAAAATAACATTGCTCAACGTTTTAAATGTCAAATCTCTTGCTAGTTGTGCAGAAGAAGAGAAGATGATTTGCCACAGATAAACACATACGTCGGGTTAAATTGAAGTGTATACTTAATTTAATCCATTTATGTGAAAGTGTAAAGTAAATTATTTGTAAAGCGTCCCATGATGATACACAGACTGATGTACAATAGAAATCGGAATTTTAACAGATAATGAAACAGAAATGGCGAGCGATTCAAAACTGGCGCGCTTTTAAGGTGACTAATTTCGGGACATTTACGCTACAACTAATGATGCGCCCGAACACGCTAACTCGACAGAGTGTGTCAAGTTAGCACCCCAATGAAGAGTTCTGATAGTTCTGAATATACTTCTCAATTCATTTTGATGTATCTAAAAGTACTATCAACTTTTAAAAAAGAGTTCTGTAAAATTGGGCAGTCAGGTATTTTTTGAAAAATGGGGTGCCAACTTAACACCGCATCTTAACATTGTAATCGAATAGTTCTCAATTCCTTTTGATGTATCTAGAAGTACTATCAACTTTTAAAAAAGAGATTTTTTTTAAAATGAGGTGCCAACTTGACACGGCCCCCCAACATTGTTATCGAATAGTTCTGAACTAGTTTCAAGATGTATTTGGGTTAGTACTATAGTTCCTGATACTTTTAAAAAAGAGTTCTGTTGAATTTCCAGAGACAAAAATTTTCAAAGTTGGAAATTCGAAATATTCAAATTCATATTATTGTTTGAATCTAAATATTTCACAACAACTATGGATAGAACTCACAAAGAACTACCGGAAACACCAATCGGAACTATCCGGAACTATCAAAAATATTTTTTTGAAAAAAGTCGAGTTCTATGAGTTCTGAGTTAATTTTCTATTTCTACTCATTCAGTACAATAATTCCTTCTTATAAACAAATTCGATATAATCACGATATATGGCATTTTTAAATAAATTTAAAATTCGAAAATAGAAAATTTAATTTTGAAAATACCTATTTTTTGTCATTTAATCGCAATTTGCCATTAGAGTTTTCATTATAACTCCTTGAGTAAAACCCATAAGTCAAATCAGAACTCCCAGAACTATTTAAAAAAAAATCAATATTTTGAAAAAAAAAATCGAAAAGAAAAAAAAATTGGGAGTTCTGAGTTAATTTTCTATTTCTAAACATTGCGTATAGTGATTCTTTCTTGTAAACAAATTCGATGCAATCACGATTTATAGAATTTTTAAATTCGAAAATAGAAAATTTAATTTTGAAAATACCCATTTCCTGTCATTTAATCGCAATTTGCCATTAGAGTTTTCATTTGAACTCCTTGAGTAAAACCCATAAGTCAAATCGGAACTCCCAGAAAAAAGAAAAAATCAATATTTTGAAAAAAAATCCAAGTCCGAAAAAAAAGAGAGTACTGGGAGTTCTGAGTTAACTTTCTATTTCTACTCATTGGGTACAATAATTCTTTCTCATAAACAAATTCGGTACAATCACGATTTATGGCATTTTTAAATCAATTTAAAATTCGAAAATAGAAAATTTAATTTTGAAAATACTTATTTCCTGTCATTTAATCGCAATTTGCCATTGTAGTTTTTATTATAACTCCTTGAGTAAAACCCATAAGTCGAATCAGAACTCACAGAACTATTAAAAAAAATCAATATTTGGAAAAAAGTCAAAAAAAAAAAAATTGAGAGTTCAGGGAGTTCTGAGTTAATTTTCTATTTCTACTCATTAAGTACAATAATTCTTTCTCACAAAGAAATTCTATACAATCACGATTTATGGCATTTTGAAAAAAAATTAAAATTCGAAAATAGAAAATTTAATTTTGAAAATACTTATTTCCTGTCATTTAATCGCAATTCGCCATTACAGCTTTTATTAGAATTCCTTGAATAAAACCCATAAGCCAAATCAGAACTCCCAAAACTATTTAAAAAAAAATCAATATGTATTTGGAAAAAAAAATCCGAAAAAAGTCCGAAAAGAAAAAAAATTAGAGTTCTGGGAGTTCTAAGTTAATTTTCTATTTCTACTCATTAAGTACAATAATTCTTTCTCACAAAGAAATTCTATACAATCACGATTTATGGCATTTTGAAAAAATTAAAATTCGAAAATTTTTCAAAATATTAATTTTTTTTAATAGTTCTGGGACTTCTGATTTGACTCAGGAGTTTTACTCGAGGAGTTCTAACGAAAACTCTAATGACAAATTGCGATTAAATGACAGGAAATAGGTATACTCAAAATTAAATTTTCTATTTTCGAATTTTAAATTTATTTAAAAATGCCATAAATCGTGATTTATCGAATTTGTTTATAAGAAAGAATTATTGTACGCCATAAGTAAAAATAGAAAATTAACTCAGAACTCATAAAACTCTCAATATTTTTTTTTGTTTTGCGTTTTCATTAGAACTCCTTGAGTAAAACCCATAAGTCAAATCGGAACTCAATCAATATTTTGAAAAAAAATCAAGTCCGAAAAAAAGAGAGTTCTGGGAGTTCTGAGTTAATTTTCGATTTCTACTCATTGAGTACAATAATTCTTTCTTATAAACAAATTCGATACATCACGATTTATGACATTTTTAAATAAATTTAAACTTCGAAAATGGAAAATTTAATTTAGAAAATACCTATTTCCAGTTCGATAATGAAAAAATCTCTCAAAATCAAGAATAAAAATAGGGGGTTGCCATTTAAAAACAAAATGGATGACGTCATTACTCAAAAACAAATGACGACTGAAAATTGACTTTCATGCAAAAATGTGTATTTTTATATAAGAAAATCGACGTGTTCGAGGATTTTTTCCAAAAATATTTTATTTCGATTTTACTGACTATATTCCATACTTTAGGCGCGCACGGTATAAATACCATCTTTGACTATTATAATATGCAATTTTTGACTGGTAAAATATGACACTTTTGACTATTCAAATTAGCCAGTTTTGATTATTAAAATATGACATCTTTGACTATTATAATATGCTATTTTTGAGTGGTCAAATATGACATTTTTGACTATTAAAATATGCCGGTTTTGACAATTAAAATATACCAGTAAATTGGTAAAATATGCCATTTTTGACTATTTAAATATGCCAGTTTTGATTATTAAAATATGCCAGTTTTGACTAGTAAAATGTCATTTTTGACTATTATAATATGCTATTTTTGACTGGTAAAATATACAATTTTACTCTTTTAAATATGCCAATATAACTAAGACTGTGCAAAATAATGTATTAATCGATAAATCATCGATTAATCGGTTGTTTTATTATTACTCGAGAAATAATCAATTCATCGATAATTTGATTTATTGATTTACTGATCCTTTGATTAATCGATAGTTTTATCAATCAATTTATCGATCATATAAAAATTTGATTAATCGATTATTTTGATTAATCGATATAATCGATTATTGAAAATAATCAATAATCGATTATTCATTTCTATAATTGAACACCCCTAGTTGTAGAGTTGCTGCACCTAGTGGGACTTGTTCCCATTGATGAACTTCAATGTGCTGGTGATGACCAATAGCCAGAAACTGGTCAACAGTTGCCATTGATGGGAAGAATTAATATTAAATTGTGAAATTTAGTAATTGACAATAATTGCCATTGATGGGAAAAATTAATATTAAATTGTAAAATTTACTACTTGACAACAGTTGCCATTGATGGGAAAGAAGAATATTCTGCTGCAAACTTTAGATAAATCCACGTAAAGTATCCGCTCCCGTCATTTATATTAATTTCCTAGCTCAATTCCTAATTACCATCGCCGTTCTTTATTTTTTATCTCCGCAAGTTGTTGATCAAGTTGCAGTTACCGTATCAAAGGCGCTAATCCACCAAATCGGTATGTTTACGCTTGCAGCGATGTATCGATGTAACTCCGCCATTAGCAACACATGACCGCTCCTGAATGGAAAGAATGGAACGCGATCATCGTCGGCGTAAATTGTAAATTCAATCGAGAACGAGCTCCATCCTGGCCCGATCCGACACGTTCATCAATTGTCCGTGTTGATGTTTTTTTTTTTTGTATAGGTGTTGCACACATTAAAAATTGAAGAGACACTTGTCGGTTTCTGCTCGAAAGGACGCGTTAATTGCTCGGAACCTCGATTGACTGCAGGGATGAATCGCAATGTTTTAAGTTGGCAGGAGTTAGAGATTGGTCTTTGGTTTGTTGGCCGTTGTAGGGTTGTAGACTGCAGGAGTGAGTCGCAATGTTTTAGGTTGGCAGGAGTTAGAGGTTGGTCTTTGGTTTGTTGGCCGTTTTTGGCGTCAGATGTATTTAGGATTTTAGACTGCAGGAGTGAGTCGCAATGTTTTAGGTTGGCAGAAGTTAGAGGTTGGTCTTTGGTTTGTTGGCCGTTTTTGGCGTCAAACGTGTTTAGGATTGTAGACTGTTGGAGTGAGTCGGAATGTTTTATGTTGGCAGGAGTTAGAGGTTGGTCTTTTGTTTGTTGGCCGTTTTTGGCGTCAAACGTGTTTAGGATTGTAGACTGCAGGAGTGAGTCGCAATGTTTTAAGTTGGTCTTGTGTTTTTGGTCTAATTATCAAATTGTTGGTGATGAAGATACAAGTTTTTGGGGACGTTTCGAGTTTTTGAAGTTGTATAATAGTTAGGATGTGGCTTTATTGCTTTGAATGTCCCAGTTAATAAAACTTCATTCAAAGTTTTCTTAACAGAATTTAGAGGAGTTGAGGAGTCGCAATATATTATCCTAACGTGTAGTTGATTTCTTCGCATGTTCTAAATTACAAATTAGAGTTTTGCTTATTTCATAGATTCATTTGATTGGTAATCATTCAAAGATATAAAATGCTTGCTTCAATGCCACAGTTTAACCTGATTTTCTTGAGTTGGGGTGATAAAATAAAGATGAAAACGCGCTCGAGGTAAGCCCTGGGATTTGAAAGGATATCCTAGAAGTAAGAATTCGATTCGATAGACCTGGGAATGGAGTGCGGCGATGATGTAACTGGCTTACCGGGGTTATGATGTAACCCTCTAGTAAAATTAAAAGTGGGGATAGGGCGTGATCAGCACGTGCGGCCTTGACATTGAACCCCCCCCCCCCTCCCACACCCCGCGACAGCCCAGCGCGCGTCGGCCGCCCTTTCCCACCACCTAAGCCTCGCGATCATAACCGCGGGGCCGTCCAATTTTAAGGGTTAAGGGGTCATTACGCGTCCGACGAAAGTGAAATGCGTGCACACGCTAAACGGCGGCAATTGATGCTAATCAGAGGAGCATAAACGTCCACATTGAATTGTAAGGCAGCTGTCCACGTTGGGGTCAACTATTTATTGACTCCGCACAAAGATGCATCTTCACCACTTAACGGACAGATGTACCCGCAGCGTCTTAATTAAGTAGGGTCTGCTATCGGAGCCAAATACCCACTCGTACGGGAATTGTACAATTATACCGAGATTGCAAATTATAAAGTGGAAGAATGTATCACCGCTGACCTCGTTTCGTAAAGGGGGTGGGTGACACCCGAAGCCGTTCCGCATCCCGCTGCTAGTGGCGGTGGTGTAAATATTGAATGGTTTCCGTGCCGGCGCGTGTATACAGTACGTGTATCTGTGTGTGCGAGCGCGACACTCCCAACCAACCTAACCAGTGCCCCGGAATATCCCCGACCTTGGCAGTAAAATCAATGCAGCCTAGCGTGGCGTGGTCGCCTAGGCGACGGCGCCCATTCATCCCGGTTACGACGCCCACGCGACCCTCGCTCTCTACAATGCCCCACTACACCGGGCAACCCCTTTCATCGCAGCGCCGTGTCTATAGTAAGACCTCAATTCGCCGCTGAATGGCCCACACCGCACCACTCAGCTGGGGATGATTTCTATTATTTCGAGCGAACATTCACCATTATCGCACGCACTGAGCGCACAATTTAATTACGTTCTTTTATCTGTAACGTCAATCACGGGTTACACAACGCAAATTGAATTGGATTGTAGCTTTCCCGCAAAAGAATGGAAACGTCCATTGACGCTTTTTATTCAGCATCGGAATTAAAAAGCTCAACAAAATGTACTTATAATGTATGCAGCCATGACCCATTTTTTGCTCTTCATCGTGATCGTAGATTAGAAGCATCAAATTAGCCATATGCAGAGAAGAAAAAGAGTGTATTTCGAACGGATATATTTATTAAACTCTAGGCCATACTACCAGGAAACTTGGGGCACTTATTTACTAATCTCTCAAGTTTAGATTATAGATGTTCAATATGTCATCCAGCAGTGACATTGATACTCGGTAATTTCTGCCACACTCGGGTAAGCATGTCCATCGTCACTGATTGTATAGATAAATCGTTCTTTCTTTCTTAAAGAAGGGGGGGGGGATATATTGTATAAGTGGCTCTACCATAAACATGTTCCACGAGTTGCCACTGATTTGAATTATTTGAAGTCCTATGGATTTTTATTACTTGTGCTCCTATTTGGCCGATTTGAATTTGAATGATTTTTTTTCTTTTAATTTTCAAGCTCTAAATTCGCAGATGTGTCGTCACTAATTTTTATATTTTTGAAACTGCACATTTCATATTCAAATAACGAAATACAAATTTCAATTAATACACGCCGTGCTGCCCAGCAATCTTCGCGCTACCCAGCAATCTCCAACGCCGATCGAGCGCGGTAGGAACGGGAGAAGCAGGCGAACCGACCAAAATGCTCACTTGATTTCGGCTCTTGTTATTGGATGACGAATCAATATATTCAGCAGACTTTCGTCGATTATTTTATGCGCTCTAGGATAACACTAAGCAACAAAAAAAAAATATATATTTCCTGTTGCATGAGATTTTCTAACCGATTCTGCATATTTTGGCAATCTGAAACCAGTTTTCTTCTGCAAGCTACGGTTATCACGCAATTTGACATTTTGATTTGTCATTATTTATTTGGGTGTTGAATTTATTTAATTGCTCGCCAATGAATAGCGTCAGTGTGATGAGGGTGGCCTACTTTTTGAGACAAATATTTCACAAATAACCTCCCGTTTTTCATTTTTTTTTATATGCCGAGGAATACCTGCCCAATCACGCGAGTTCGGCTAATTTGAACATCTAAAATTTTCGCCTCATTTTTTTGTTTTCTTAAAAAAAATTTCACCATACTTTTGTAGCAAGAAATCTCACGAATAACCTCTCATTTTCCGTTTTTTTTATATTTCGCACAGGTGCCGAAGAATAGCTGTCCAATCACGCGCGTTCGACCAATTTCGACATGTAAAATTTTCGCCTCATTTTTCTGTTTTTTTTTTTAATTTAGTTCACCATACTTTTCTAGCAAAAAATATGTTGTTTTCCTTTTGTTAATATTTTGAATAGGTGTCGAGCTGAGTGTGTCAAGTTGGCACCCCAATAAAGAATTCTGATAGTTCTGAATAGAGTTCTCAATTCCTGTTACAATAGTCAAAGTTGGCATAATTTACCAGACAAAAATTGCATATTATAATAGTCAAAAATGTCATATTTACCAGTCTAAACTGGCTAATTTTAAAGTCAAAAATGGCATTTTTTACCAGTCAAAAATAGCATATTATAATAGTCAAAGATGGCATATTTTATCAGTCAAAACTGACATATTTTAATGGTTAAAAATGGCATATTTCACCAGTCAAAAATAGCATACTATAACAATCAAAGATGGCATATTTTAACTGTTAAATCTGTCATATTTTAATAGTAAAAAATGTCATATTTTGCCAGTCAAAAATGACATATTATAATAGTCAAAAATGGCATATTTTAATAGTCAAAAATGGCATATTTTAACTTTCAAAATTTGCATATTTAAATAGTCTAAAATTTCATATTTTACCTGTCATAAATAGCATATTTTAGTAGTGAAAAATGGCATATTTTACCAGACAAACCTGGCATATTTTAAGTGTTAAAATTGGCATATTTTTTTCTGTTAAAATGCCTATTTTGATAGTAAAAAATGCCATATTTTTAAATAGTCAAAACTGGCATACTAATGTATTTTAACTGTCAAAACTTGCATATTTTAATAGTAAAAAATGTCTTATTTTACTAGTCAAACATAGCATATTATAATATTCAAAGTTGGTATAAGTTACCAGACAAAAATTGCATATTATAATAGTCAAAAATGTCATATTTACCAGTCAAAAATAGCATATTATAATAGTCAAAGATGGCATATTTTATCGGTCAAAACTGACATATTTTAATGGTTAAAAATGGCATATTTCACCAGTCAAAAATAGCATACTATAATAGTCAAACATGGCATATTTTACAAGTCAAAACTGGCATATTTTAACTGTCAAAATTAGCATATTTGAATAGTCTAAAATTTCATATTTTACCTGTCATCAATAGCATATTTTAGTAGTGAAAATGGCATATTTTACCAGACAAACCTGGCATATTTTAACTGTCAAAATTGGCATATTTTAATAATAAAAAATTTCATATTTACCAGTCAAAAATAACATATTTAACCAGCCAAAATTGGCATAGTTTTAAAGTTGGAGATTTATTTTTACTGTAAAAATGGCCTATTTTGGTAGTCAAAAATTTGTCATATTTTTAAACAGTCAAAACTGGCATAATTTAACTGTCAAAACTAGCATATTTACCAGTCAAATATGGCATATAGTCACAGTCAAAAATAGCATATTTAACCAGGCAAATAGGGTATATTTTATAAGTTAAAAGGGGGTATTTTAAAGTCAAAAGTGACACCCAAAAAGTCCACTCAACTGTTTATTGTAACGAGTTTAATTTTATTCTATTTTTAATTCAAGTTTTTTTGTGCTTAGAAAATTAGTTTAGTTTATATCTTGGCAGATTTGAAAAGTCGTAAAGGGATATTTCTCCTCCTAAAAATGGCATATTGATCCATTAAAAAATGGCATGTTTTACCAATGAGAATTGGCATATTTTACCTTCTAAAAATGGCATACTTTAACAGTCAAACATATTTTATACGTTAAAAAGGCATATTTTACTAGTCTAAAATGTCAGTGCTCAAGTCAAAAATTGGATATTTTACCATTTGGTAAAGGAATATTTAACTAGTCACAAAGAGAAAAACCAAGAATGGAACATTTATTAATGAACAGAAAATATACGCATAAAAAGATGATTTCTTTTTAACCTGTTAGCTGTGTTTGACGAGTACACACGTCATGAAAAATGGCAATATTTTGAGTTAAAAACGAGTATCGACTCGTCATAAACACAAAACGTTGCCATTTCTTTTTTTTTAGGTGTTTTTGGCGAGTATACTCATCATGAAGAAATAGCAATATGACAAGTACCTAGCCGACATAATACAAAATATTGCCAATTCTTCATGACGAGTATAGTTATCACACAGCTAACTAGTTAATAATTAAAAAATTGTTCGATCAATCGATTTGTTAAATGATCAAATTATCGGATAATCAGGGGCCGCGGTAGCCTAATGGGTAGCGTTCCTGCTTCTGGGCCTCGTGGTCTTGGGTTCGAATCCCATCCATGCGGTCACTTTTTCTGAATGAAAAATGGCCATGGATGTTTAAGTGGTTGTCCTTTCATATCTATATATGAAGATTATTACAAACAATCGGTTGTGGCAGAATGCCCTAGATGGCTACGCCAATTCCCACTATCATCCGCACTTCCGCAACCCGAATTCCCATTAACCATCCTTCCACCCTGTATATTTGTATTGTTTAGGTTTTTTAAGTGTTTCATAAAGATATATGTAAAAATTAAAATATCGAAATCGATATTTGGTGTTCAGAATTCAGTTACACCCGGTATATTCAGAACTTATTTTCGAGACTTATATTCGGGACTTATTTTCGGGACTTCGTTAGGCCTTTTCCAAGGACTTTATTTCAAGACTATTTTTTAGAACTTTCTTCTGGACTTTTTTTTCAGGAGAACTTTTTCAGAACTTATTTTCGTGTCTTTTATAGGACCTTTTTATGGAATTTTTTTAGGATGTTTAAATTACATTTTTCAGGACTTTTTTTAAGACTTAATTTTCAGGACTTTTTTCAAGACTTCTTTCCTCGGGACTCTTTTAAAGTCTTTTAAGATTTTTTGAGACTTTATTTTCAAAACTTTATTTCGTGATCTTTTTCAAAACTTTATTTCGTGACCTTTTTCAAAACTTTGTTCAGGCTATTTTTTAGGACAAATTTCAAGATTTTTACAGAATTTATTTCTCGGAACTTTCTCAGGGCTTTTTCAAAATTCTTTTTCTGGACTTTCCTTTCGGGGCTGTTTTAACCCGCCATCGGCGACGCACATTTAATGGTGACGCCGGTCTCACTCACCGGGGTTTTCAACTGAAGATTTTTCGAAACGTGTTACTAATAGTTCATGTTTTTTTTTAAATTTGTGCTCTTTGACAATAAAACAAAGATATTTAATCAATTTAAGCCCTGCAATGCGGCAGCTACTCGAAATTGCAACAAAAAACAATATCGGAGAATCAAGTTATTCGACACACCCGGTCTCACAGACCAGTAGGTCACCATTGGCGGGTTAAAGACAAAGGACAATTTTTTCAAATTTTTTTTCGGTAATTTTTCAGGTATTTTTAAAAATCTTTCTTAAAGAATTTTTCAAGTTCCGTTTTTTTTAGGACATTTTTTCAAGGCCCTTTGCTGGACTTTTTCGGAACCCTTTAAAGGAATTTTTTCAGTACTTTTTCTCAGGAATTTTCTTATGTATGTGAAGTTGGCAATATTTCTAGCAATATCCCGGCCCTTCCACCATGTATAACAATTAATAATTTTCCTTGGTTTCACCTACAAAATGTACAGTATTTTATGGACATGGTTGGTATTGTTATAAAAAAAATAAAATTATTCATTTGGGATATGTACCTATGGCCGATTTGGCCTTAAATTTATATTTTTCGATGCCGCCGTGACATAAAAGTTTATTGCTGGGTGGTTTCCCGATGGAAATCCCAGATTTTGTCGACATGAGCTAATAGCCCTGGTTGTTATTGTTATAAAAAAATATAAATTATTCATTTGGGATATGTACCTTTGGCCGATTTGGCCTTAAATTTATATTTTTCGATGCCGCCGTGACATAAAAGTTTATTGCTGGGTGGTTTCCCGATGGAAATCCCAGATTTTGTCGACATGAGCTAATAGCCCTGGTTGTTATTGTTATAAAAAAATATAAATGATTCATTTGGGATATGTACCTTTGGCCGATTTGGCCTTAAATTTATATTTTTCGATGCCGCCGTGACATAAAAGTTTATTGCTGGGTGGTTTCCCGATGGAAATCCCAGATTTTGTCTACAGGAGATAATAGCCATGGTTGCTATTGTTATAAAAAAATATAAATTATTCATTTGGGATATGTACCTTTGGCCGATTTGGCCTTAAATTTATATTTTTCGATGCCGCCGTGACATAAAAGTTTATTGCTGGGTGGTTTCCCGATGGAAATCCCAGATTTTGTCGACATGAGCTAATAGCCCTGGTTGTTATTGTTATAGAAAAATATAAATTATTCATTTGGGATATGTACCTTTGGCCGATTTGGCCTTAAATTTATATTTTTCGATGCCGCCGTGACATAAAAGTTTATTGCTGGGTGGTTTCCCGATGGAAATCCCAGATTTTGTCGACATGAGCTAATAGCCCTGGTTGTTATTGTTATAAAAAAATATAAATTATTCATTTGGGATATGTACCTTTGGCCGATTTGGCCTTAAATTTATATTTTTCGATGCCGCCGTGACATAAAAGTTTATTGCTGGGTGGTTTCCCGATGGAAATCCCAGATTTTGTCGACATGAGCTAATAGCCCTGGTTGTTATTGTTATAAAAAAATATAAATTATTCATTTGGGATATGTACCTTTGGCCGATTTGGCCTTAAATTTATATTTTTCGATGCCGCCGTGACATAAAAGTTTAATGCTGGGTGGTTTCCCGATGGAAATCCCAGATTTTGTCTACAGGAGATAATAGCCATGGTTGCTATTGTTATAAAAAAATATAAATTATTCATTTGGGATATGTACCTTTGGCCGATTTGGCCTTAAATTTATATTTTTCGATGCCGCCGTGACATAAAAGTTTATTGCTGGGTGGTTTCCCGATGGAAATCCCAGATTTTGTCGACATGAGCTAATAGCCCTGGTTGCTATTGTTAT
Organism: Ocypus olens; assembly: GCA_910593695.2. Taxonomy (NCBI): domain Eukaryota; kingdom Metazoa; phylum Arthropoda; class Insecta; order Coleoptera; family Staphylinidae; genus Ocypus; species Ocypus olens. The sequence goes on from OU343049.1 coordinate 46,433,943, forward strand.
AAAAAAATATAAATTATTCATTTGGGATATGTACCTTTGGCCGATTTGGCCTTAAATTTATATTTTTCGATGCCGCCGTGACATAAAAGTTTATTGCTGGGTGGTTTCCCGATGGAAATCCCAGATTTTGTCGACATGAGCTAATAGCCCTGGTTGTTATTGTTATAAAAAAATATAAATTATTCATTTGGGATATGTACCTTTGGCCGATTTGGCCTTAAATTTATATTTTTCGATGCCGCCGTGACATAAAAGTTTATTGCTGGGTGGTTTCCCGATGGAAATCCCAGATTTTGTTTTATAACAATAGCAACCAGGGCTATTAGCTCATGTCGACAAAATCTGGGATTTCCATCGGGAAACCACCCAGCAATAAACTTTTATGTCCCAGCGGCATCGAAAAATATACATTTAAGGCCAAATCGGCCAAAGGTACATATCCCAAATGAATAATTTATATTTTTTTATAAAAATACCAACCATGTCCATAAAATACCGTACTTTTTGTAGGTGAAACCAAGGAAAATTATTATTTTTTTTACATGGTGGATGCGCCGGGATATTGCTAGAAATATTGCCAACTTCACATACATAATTTTCTTTTGTCAGGATATTTTCAGGACATTTTCTTCGGGAATTTTATTCAGGACACTTTTACAGGACTTCTTGTTTAAAAACCCTTTTAGGAATTGTTTCTCAGTACTTTTTTTAAGATTCTTTTTCAATACTGTTATTTCAGGACTTTCTTATAGGACTTTTTGTTCAGAAGCATTTATTTGGGACTTCTTTTCATGATTTTTTTAATCTATTATACTTTCTTTCGGGACTATTTTTTCAGGCCATTTTTCAAGCTTTATTCAGAATTTTAGAACCTTTTTCAGGTCTTTTCAAAGGTCTTTTTCAGGACTTTTCATTTTCTTTTTGAGTTTCAGGTCAATTTTTTCTAGAACTTTTTTGAGACTTTAACTTTTTTGTTTTAAGGATTTCTTTCCTTAACTTTTTTAAGGGCATGTTTTGTCAGGGCTCGAGAAGGATGAAAGATGAGTGATACATCTAAAAACTTAGAATTTAGAGACGTATTAAATTATGTATAAATGTACAGGGTGTTCCATTTGGAATAGAAAATTTAAGGTAATTTCCGGTTAAATTGGAAATGGAATTTTTATATAATTTAATTAGTCGCTAAATTCTGAGTTCATAGATGTATCATAAGTGACTTAGTAGAGTTATTGTACTCAATTAATTTAGAACTCGTAGAACTCTCAATTCTTCTTTGGCTTTGCGACTTTTTCAAAAAATATTTTTGATAGTTCCGGATAGTTCTGATTGGCGTTTCCTTTGTGAGTTCTATCCATAGTTATTATGAAATATTTGGATTTAGCCAATATTAAGTAATAAGTAATATGAATTTGAATATTTCGAATTTTCAACTTTGAAAATTTTTATCTCTGGAAATTCAACAGAACTCTTCTTTAAAAGTATTAAGAACTACAGTACTAACCCAAACAAATCTTAAAAATAGTTCAGAACTATTCGATTACAATGTTGAGATGCGGTGTCAAGTTGGCACCGCATTTTTCAAAAAATTCCTGACCGCCCAATTTTACAGAACTCTTTTTTAAAAGTTGATAGTACTTCTAAATACATCAAAAGGAATTGAGAACTATTCGATTACAATGTTGAGATGCGATGTCAAGTTGTCACCGTATTTTTCAAAAAATACCTGACATCCCAATTTTACAGAACTTTATTTATTTATTTATTTATTTATCTACGGGAAACCGCAATTTACAATAATGTAACACAACAATGAATACTTAAAATACCTTAAACTAAAATATACTAGATTAAATTATTAAATTGATATCACCAAATTAAATTAAATTAAAATTTGTAATTTCATGGTCCTAATATTTTACAAAAAAGATTACTATATACAATGAAAATTATATAAACTTATTCCTAAGTAAACGTTTAAAATTATGAATGTTGCTATCAAAAATGTTAAACCAGTGTTTATCATTTAAGTCATTTGCCAATCTAAGCATACGACCTACTGAATTATTATATGACAGATTCGTATCATAGCGTTTCACAAAAAATATGTTATTGCTTCTTAAAACGTTTACATAATTTGAAGCGATTAAATTTATCTCAGATAGTAACACTGAAGAATTAGTGGAGGCATTAATTATGTTATGAAGCATGCATAGATCAAAAATGTTTCTACGCATTACCAGGGTATGCATCTTCAAAAGGGTCATTATAGATGTATAGGAACCTTGGACATGTTTGATACCATATTTGAATTCCATGTATCTCAAAATTTTTTTCTGTACACTCTCGATTCTTTCAATATCGACTTGAAGATAAGGTGACCATATTGGAGATGCATACTCAAGGTGACATCTTACAAGAGAACAAAATAAAACTTTGAGACATTCAGGACCTAATTCCTTTGACAGATGCCAGATAAAGCCCCACATTTTTCTTGCTTTATCACAAATAAAAATGATGTGATTTCTAAAAGTTAAACTACTATCGAATAGGACACCCAAATCTCTAATAGTATCTGTTCTTGTCAAAGGAATGGAGTTCAATAAATACTCAAAGTGAATCCTGTTTTTCGTTTTTAAAAACGACATTACATTACATTTGGTAATATTTAAATTTAGACGATTAACATAACACCAATTATTCACATTATTCTCTTTCTTTAAAGTTGATAGTCCTTCTAAATACATCAAAAGGAATTGAGAACTATTCGATAACAATGTTAAGATGCGGTGTCAAGTTGGCACCGCATTTTTCAAAAAATTCCTGACCGCCCAATTTTACAGAACTCTTTTTTTAAAGTTGATAGTACTTCTAAATACATCAAAAGGAATTGAGAACTCTATTCAGAACTCTTCATTGGGGTGCCAAGTTGACACACTCTCTTTGTTCCGTGCCGCAGCATCGAGTTAAAATTGCAATGATGATAACTAACCTTCACCGGGGAAGGAAAAGTCCTGTTTTGACTAGAGATGGATAACTCTTTAATGAGACGACTCAAAGAGTCAAGTCGGCGAAAATATGAAGGTCTTTTTGAGTCATATGCGGAATGTACGGTTTGAAAGATTTCGAAAAGATGAGTTCATCTTTATTTACGTATTGGAAATTTTACAAGGATTGTTTGTTAACTTTTCACTTTATGTTAGATATATTTTTTATATAAAATAATAAATGCCATGTCATTTATTTAGTTGAGTCATTACCTGAGTCTCCGAGTCGACTCTTTCAAGCAGATCACAAACATGAGTCTCCAGTTTGAACCCTTACGCGACGTTAAAATATTTTCGTCAGATATAAATTTGAATTCCCGGCGAAGCCACCATAAGCTCGATTCATAAATGAGCTTATTTTAGTCATACATAAAGCAACAATAAATTATCTCGCGTGAAATTTTAACTGCCCGGCGCTACCACCAAAAGATTAATCCATAAATGATTCTAGTTTTTATTTCTATCTATTTATTCATGAGGAGGAATACAATACTAGCGACAACTGTAAAAATATGCTCGTAAAATATTCTACGAGTTATTGGTTGTTTTCAAAAGATTAAACATAGATTGCAAGGATGTTACCTTTTTCAAGTGAAAGCATTGTTTAGAAATTGAAGATTTAGTTTGAACATGAGGCTAAAAAGTTCTGTCCTATCCACTGAACAATCGCGTCAAAAGTATTCTATTAATTACCGCTAACCAGTCAATTTAGGAGTCTTGATTTAATATCTAGTTAGTAAACAATCAAGTGTCTTGTTTTAATAACGACTATTCAGTCACATCATGATCTGTAATGTACATCACCCTACGATGGAACCTCTGGTTCAATTCCCCACAGTAAATAATCCTCCCCAATCAAGTACACGTGAAGCGTATATTAGCGTTGCAGTATCGGAAAATAAAACTATGCACTTGCACAATTCCCCTCGTCCGTATTTAGCATGCGACCGATGCGTTCGTCTCGGCGTAACGCTTAATAGAAACGCCGCGTCGTGAATAGGTATTTGTTGCAATTTTGGCATCCCTGACATTCCCAGAATGCACGAGTGTCTCGGCATCCATTGTCCGATCCAAGGCCAAGACGTGCCCGGACAAAGAATTAATTCAATTACTACACGTTTGCGTGTGTGCATGTGTAGTTGTAAGCAGCATGTGCATGTGTGTGTGTGTGTAGCACGATTCCATTCCTCCTTCGCACAGAAAACTGCACTGTATTGATTAAACACGGAGAGATCCTTTTCAAAGGATCGGACAAAGACCTCGCATCAAAGGGAGAGAACCCACCCGATTTACATTTTTGGAACACCTGTTCTAAAGATTACCTCAAAGCGAAATGCATAATGGAGAAGATTTGTAATGATGCTTGTGTGTGTGTAGCAAACGTTCAGCTTCTTGTTCATGATTAAAGTGTTAATTCAGAGCTAAGGGTTGGATTTTTTGAAGGATTAAACAAGGCGATGAAATAATGGCGATCAGAAAAGGAAAGTGCCCGGACTCCTCCTAAACGACCAAACAGATATTAATAGATCGCCATTACTTAATATGTGTGATTATAAAAGATCCTCAATCCTCCAGTTACTGCATGGATAGGAATACTTTATTTTTCTCTTATGAAGTTCATTCGTTTCAGCTGATCTGTGGATGTATTGAACGCGAGTAATCTATAAATGAGTTTCATTTGCGCATTTTTGCATCGCGAAGTGGAAAATCCGGTGCTGGAAAACCGGGAACACCTGTGAAGAATATTCCACGAAGCGCGAATAATGCTACTAAAAATAGAACTGCGAACAATATACGTTTTATTGAAGGAACGGCGCGCCGCGATCCATGAGCCCTTATGCGTGTATTGTATCAAAGGATTTAAAGTATATACGAGGCGAGTTAAGAACGATAACATTATTGGGTTATTAATTAGATGGTTATCCATCTAAAATAATGGTAACCTGAAATGGTTGATTTTGAAAGAAGTTCCACCATTTTACACATTAAGCCAGCCACTTGGATATTTTGTTCAGATATGTATATTAACGAAGCGTCTTCATAATCCTTCCTAATCCTTCACAATACTTAAAAAAAAAACTGAACCGGGCGTGTTGATAGAAGAAGGAAAAATGGGAGATAAAGATCTTTTAATTGAAGAAATGTAAAAGAGGAAATATACGAGGGTCGTTTTTTTTCATCCTCCGATGGGCCATAATAAGAAGACAAGTGTATATAAAACAATGATTTTTATACCAAAAGTTATGTACACTTATGGTTATTTATCGACATAATCACCTTGGAGATTAAGGTATTTGTCGCACCTGTGAACGAGCTTTCAATACCCTCTTCATAAAATGTTGCCGCCAATGAATTTAAATCTGTCTTGACGTTGTCTTGAAGCTCCTCGTTATTTTGGAAGCGCTGCCCTCCTAACCACTAACCAACTTTAAAACTATGCCAATTTTGACTGGTTAAATGTTATTTTTGAATGGTAAAATATGAAATTTACAACTATTAAGATATGCCAATTTTGACTATTAAAACATGCCATTTTTGACTAATCTAATATGCTATTTTTCACTACTAACATATGCTATTGATAACTGGTAAAATATGAAATTTTTGACTATTCAAATATGCCATTTTTGACTATTAAAATATGCCATTTTTGACATAATATGCTATTTTTTACTATTAAAATATGACAGCCTTGACAGTTAAAATATGACAGTTTTGACTGGTAGAATATGCCATTTTTAACTATTATAATATACCAGTTTTGACTTGTAAAATATGCTATCGTTGACTATTATAATATGCTATTTTTGACTAATGAAATATGCCATTTTTAACTATTAAAATATGCCAGTTTTGACTGTAAAACTATCCAATTTCTAACTATTAAAATATGCCAGTTTTGACTGTAAAACTATCCAATTTCTAACTATTAAAATATGCCAGTTTTGACTGATAAAATATGCCATTTTTGACTATTAAAATTAGCCAGTTTAGACTGGTAAATATGACATTTTTGACTATTATAATATGCAATTTTTGTCTGGTAAAGTATGCCAACTTTGACTATTATAATATGCTATGTTTGACTGGTAAAATAAGACTTTTTAACTATTAAAATATGCAAGTTTTGACAGTTAAAATACATTAGTTTTGACTGGTAAAATATGCAATTTTTTACTATTAAAATATGCTATTTTGACTGATAAGATATGACAGTTTTGACCAGTGGCGGCTCGTGGAACATGTTGATGGTAGAGCCACTAACCACTAACCAACTTTAAAACTATGCCAATTTTGACTGGTTAAATGTTATTTTTGAATGGTAAAATATGAAATTTACAACTATTAAGATATGCCAATTTTGACTATTAAAACATGCCATTTTTGACTAATCTAATATGCTATTTTTCACTACTAACATATGCTATTGATAACTGGTAAAATATGAAATTTTTGACTATTCAAATATGCCATTTTTGACTATTAAAATATGCCATTTTTGACATAATATGCTATTTTTTACTATTAAAATATGACAGCCTTGACAGTTAAAATATGACAGTTTTGACTGGTAGAATATGCCATTTTTAACTATTATAATATACCAGTTTTGACTTGTAAAATATGCTATCGTTGACTATTATAATATGCTATTTTTGACTAATGAAATATGCCATTTTTAACTATTAAAATATGCCAGTTTTGACTGTAAAACTATCCAATTTCTAACTATTAAAATATGCCAGTTTTGACTGTAAAACTATCCAATTTCTAACTATTAAAATATGCCAGTTTTGACTGATAAAATATGCCATTTTTGACTATTAAAATTAGCCAGTTTAGACTGGTAAATATGACATTTTTGACTATTATAATATGCAATTTTTGTCTGGTAAAGTATGCCAACTTTGACTATTATAATATGCTATGTTTGACTGGTAAAATAAGACTTTTTAACTATTAAAATATGCAAGTTTTGACAGTTAAAATACATTAGTTTTGACTGGTAAAATATGCAATTTTTTACTATTAAAATATGCTATTTTGACTGATAAGATATGACAGTTTTGACCAGTGGCGGCTCGTGGAACATGTTGATGGTAGAGCCACTTATACAATACCCCCTTTTTTTCAAACAAAGAACCATTTATATTCCTAGACCAATCGAATATTTTGGCCAAAAAATCAAAAATTTTGAACAAAACAGCTGAAGATCTAAAATATCGGCCAAAAAAATACAAGCAAAATAAAAATAAATTGCCATTTTCAGCCCCAAAAATAACTCTTTCTAGCTTAAAATAAGTTCCAACAAGAAATTCGAAAATAACAGCAAAAATAAAAAATAAAATCAATAATTCAAGTTAAGGAAATCTAAAATATGGAAAAAAAAAATAAAAAATTAAGACCAAAAATCTGAAATTCGTACCCAAAAATCAAAGTGGTAGACCAAAAAAAATCAAAATTTTTAACAAACGAATCGAAAATTTAAGTTTCGGCCAAAAGACCAAAAATTGAAACCAAAACAATCGAAAATACAAAATATAGGTCGAAAAAGTAAGAATCTACAATAGGGCATAAAAACGTGAAAATTTAGACAAAACATCGAAAGCTCAGGCGCAAAGATAAAAAATGCAGGCAAAAAAATCCAAAACTTCTACAAACCAATCGAATATTTTGGTCAAAACAAAAAATCGAAAATACAGAAATCTAAAATATTTGCCAAAGAATCAAGAACCCTGATCTAAATATAAAAAACGCAGATAAAAAATCAAAAACATAGGTAGAAACAAAATAATTTACCACTTTCAGCCGCCAAAAATAAGTTTCTGACCAGAAATTCGAAAATAATCGCAAAAAATAAAAAAATCAATAATCCAAGTTAAAAAATGTAAAATATAGGATAAAAAATAGACCACAAATCTAAAATATACGATAAAAAAATTGAGACCAAAAATCTCAAATTCTGGCCTTAAAAATATGGTGGACCAAGGAAAGAAAAATTTTAACAGACAAATAAAAAATCAAAGAAAAATTCAGGGCAAAGATTTAAAAAAAAATCAGGGTTCGGACGATATACAGGGTATTTCAGAGCTCTGGGAACGGTCAATCACGTGCTTATTTTTCAAAATTTCGAAAAATGTTTTATACAAAAATTGAGTATAATAGTGAGCTGCACGCCCTAAAAATATTTGAATTTATACAGGGTGTCCCATAACAAAGTTACAGACCAAACTTATGTTTTTTTAAATGGAACACCCTGTATTTTTTGTCATTTTTGAATTATATGGAGCAAATAAAGGTGAGTTACTTCAATACTCCCTATACCTATTGTTTGCCGTTTTCGAAATATTTGAAGATTTGTTGAAGTGCATGGTCTGGGTGAAATTTTATTTTTGCCCCAGTGATTGACGTTGAACGATTAAAATCATTTCTATTATTTGGTTGAAGGTTCGAACTATAGAGCCAACCATGATTTCATGTAAAAAAATATACAGGGTGATAAAAAAAATGCGGTACAAAAACCCAACATATAAAGTTTAATAACTTCGTTTTTTCAAATGGCACACCCTGTATTTAGTAACGTATTCTTAAGTAGAATCTAATTATCTTTCAGATTGTATAAGGGTTCCCTGTTCCTAATCTCTATAGTTTTCTTGTATTCGGCGATTATCATATCAGGAATAATTATTATTATTATCCGATTTATTGATATTTATATAAATATCGGATATTTTCCGAACCCTGGTATTTATGAAATATGAAGTTCTAGAAAAAAAAAATCCTCGGACAGGTCGATTTTTATTTTTTATTCCGCACTTTATAGCGTCTTCAAAAATAGTATGACGTCACTAGTCTTTCACGTGTGAAATGTCATGGATATTTTTTTTTAAATGGAAACGATTTCTTTTAATTTCACTAAATTTGTAGCCCTTTTTATTGTCTTTACGACTGAGTAAAAATGTTTTGTTTTTTTATTTCAGAAATTGATTTTTTTTTAACTTATTTAATGTATCAAATGTTCAAAATGAACATCGTTCCTCTCTTGGCAAAAAGCCAATCGGTGATAAAACCCATCCCTTAAATTTTTAAACATTTCAGGTGGAATTTGTCTCATTTCATTTCATGTTCCTTCAAATCTGAAATATTTTTTTCAATTTCTGAAATTAAAAAACAAAAAAAAAACAAAATATTTTTACACAGTTGCAAAGAGAATAAAAAGGGCTACAAATTTAGTGAAATAAAAAAATTGTTTCCATTAAAAAAAAATGTCTATGACCAGTGGTGTATTTAAATAATAATACACACAGGCAGCTTGCTGAAAGTTTTTCAGAGATCATCTTATTTTAAGCAAACTATTGTTTTCCTTGTAAGCTTTTTTATTTTTTTTAATTCTTACTATACAAAATATTAACAAACACAAACGCGTTCCGTTTCTGACAAAAGGTGCCGGAACGTCGTTCCTCCACGTTCCCCCTCCAATACACCACTGTCTATGACGTCATACGTGAAAGACTAGTCATGTCATACTATTTTTAAAGACCCTAAAAAATGCGCAATAAAAAAATAAAAACCGACATGTCCGAGGATTCTTTTCTGGAACTTCTCATTTCATAAATACCGAATTTGTTAAAGTTAAAGTTTCCACCCTGTATAAAGGCAACTTTGCATTCCAATTTTTGATGTTGGCTTCAGTTTGTCAAAATTATGAAAGATGGAAATGACAAATTATTTTAAATTCTAATAATCTTTACCGTCAGTTTTCCCAAAAATAATTAATAAAATGTATAAGTTGTTCATGTTGCCATTCTCTACAATTCTACATAAATTTGATGTAACTATTATCGTTTCATAATTATAAACCAAAAATAAAAAAAATAAAAAATTTTCAAAAAACAAAATTTCTTAGTTGTTTCCAATATTTGTTTAAATGTTTTAGTAATATTTTACATATTTAAAAAAATATTGGAAAAAACGGTTAAACACTTCCGGTGTTCGAAAATTTATCAAAAGCTTTTCAGTTCTTCGGATCTTTAAATAAGACTTATGTTCAAAGTTTTATGTTAATTGCTGTATTGGGTTTTTGAGATACAGCGCCCACAGACGGACGTACGGACGGACTGATGGACTGACGGACAACTGAAAAGCTTTTGATAAATTTTCGAACACCGGAAGTATTTAACCGTTTTTTCCAATATTTTTTTAAATATGTAAAATATTACAGACAGACAGACAGACAGACAGACAGACAGACAGACAGACAGACAGACAGACAGACAGACAGACAGACAGACAGAGACAGACAGACGGAGACAGACAGACAGACAGACAAAGACAGACGGACAGAGACAGACAGACATACTCATTGTTTTTGCCAGAAATTGTTGAAATCGCCTCTAGGAACTTCAAACGGTTAAAACAAATTTGTAAAAATATTCACGATGACAATACTTTATCTTACTACGTAACGAAGAAATTAAAAATACCTAAAATTACAATAGAATTCATGATCCGACACGAGTAGCCACTTTTGCGAAATTCATGTCCCAGGCAAAACGAAATTCCATAATAATTTGATAATTAATAAAGATAAATCAAAAATTAACATTTGGTTTATTTCACAAATTCGTTGTTTATTTACTCGACTGGTTTCGTTCGTTACAGCATTTTCAAGAGCAAATAAACAACGAATTTGTGAAACAAACCAAGTGTTAATTTTTTATTAATCTTTATTATTTTCAAAATGTTTCACCAACTGAGAAAGTTATTCAAGAAAAATTTGATAATTATTGGTTTACTGAATGAACTAACCTACAAACGGTGAAATGGAATTGTCTTCGCTCAGGCAATTGAAGTCGTAAAGTATTTACAATCAGTATCGATTTCTGTGAATAAATTATGTTACCGTAACCTGCACTACACCTATTCATATTGCTTGGTCTTTATCAGCAAATGCTTGGGGCAAGTTGTTAATCACAAAGGAGTGAAGTTAATAATATGAAGGGGAAAAATTGGAAAGTCGATTAATATCTGACCTTTAAAATGGCGCCACTTATTTTTTTAAATATTATATGGTCGACAGCCCATTCATTCACAGCACACACCTCCGTGATCGATTTGAATTTTGAGCGCGAAACAGCGTCTACCAAACATTTCCCAATCGATTTAATTATATAAAAAAACGGTATTGTAAATGGCGCTTCGTAAAGGAGAAAGTAAAAACAAACTAGCTTTTCTTACGTTAGCATCTGAATTCACATCTACATGAAGCGAATATTTATTTATATTTACCTATTTAACACTTTGATTGACATGACCTTGAACACTGCATTAAACAAGTTGGCAAGTTGTTTTAATTTACATAAAACTTAGGATTGTAATTACTAAATAAATTCTTATATAATTTGTAAAACAATCTTTTTTTTTATAATATAAATACTTACTACTTACAAGTAATAGAGACGAAAAATAGCCTGAATATATGAATATTCAGCCTGTTCGTGACTCGGCAACATTAAGTCTTACTAAGACTACAAGACTGCAGAGTCACGAACAGGTTGAATATTCATATATTCAGGCTATTTTTCGTTTTTATTACTTGTATTTAATAAATCTGCAATAAGTGAGGTTGTCTGAAGTTGTCTGAACTTACTACTTACTCATTCCGAAGATATTTTTTTGACTAGTACATGAAACTCACCTGAAACAAAAAGGAAAAGTAAATTAATTGATAATTTGATTATTGCGATCATGAGTCGACTAAAAATTAATTTCGTTCCGCAATTTTTTGTTATCGTACCGGTTCATAATTTTCATACCCGCTACAATATTACCGAGCACTCGAGAGTCGAGACGTGTGCGCAGAGTGAGAAAGTATTCGGAGGATGCGAGTGAACGCGATAACAATTCTCCGGAACCAATTGAATTTAAGATGGCCACGGCGCAACACGCCTAGAGTGCTTGGTACAATTCTACCTTTTGATGTTCAATAGTATTTGTCTGCAGTGGCGGCTCGTGGAACATGTTGATGGTAGAGCCACTTATACAATATACCCCCCTCCTTTCTTGAAGGCACAAAGAACCATTTATCTTCCTAGACCAATCGAATATTTTGGCCAAAAAATCAAAAATTTGGAACAAAACAGCCGAATATCTAAAATATTGGCCAAATCAAAAATCCTGGTTTAAAAATAAAAATGCAGAAATAACTCTCTTAAGCTTAAAAATGATAGCAAATATAAAATTTATAAAAAATTCGCACAATAAAATCAATAATTCAAGTTGAGAAAATCTAAAATATGGGACAAAATAAAAAAATTAAGACCAAAAATCTAAAATTCGTACCCAAAAATCAAAGTGGTAGACCAAAAAATCGAAAATTTAAGTCGAAATAAATAAAATTTCGGCCAAAAGACTAAAAATTGAAACCAAAATAATCGAAAATACAAAATATAGGCCTGAAATGGTGAAAATTTAGACGAAACATCGAAAACGAGCGTAAAGTTACAATTTGCAGACAAAAAAAAACGAAAATTTTTTCAAACCAATCGAATATTTTTGGCCAAAATAAAAAAAAAAGATGAGAAAAAAATGGAACAAAAAATCGAAAATACAGAAATCTAAAATATGGGCAAAAGAATCCAGAATCCTGATCTAAAAATGAAAAACGCAGACAAAAAAATATCGAAAACTTGGGTAGAAGCAAAATAATTTGCCACTTTCAGCCGCCAAAAATAAGTTTCTGACCAGAAATTCGAAAATAATAGCAAAAAAAAATCACGAAATCACGAAATAAAATCAACAATTCAATAATAAAGTTAAAAAATCTAAAATATAGGATAAGAAATATACGATAAAAAATTGAGACCAAAAATCTAAAATTCTGACCTTAAAATAAAAGTAGTGGACCAACGAAAGAAAAATTTTAACAGACAAAAAAAAAATAAAGAAAAATTGATGGCAAAAGATTTAAAAAAATCCACAATGTTGGTCAAAAAGTCGAAAATTTAGACAAAACATCGAAAACTCGGCCCTAAAGATAATAAATGCAGACTAAACGAAAAATCAAAAATAGGGGCCAAAAAATTTTAGCAATAAAATCGAAAAGTTAGGACAACAAAAGAAGAATTTAGGCCAAAAGATTTAAAAATAATAAAAATCTGTAATGTTGGCCATAAAGTCGAAAATTTAGACAGTACATCAAAAACTCGGGCCTAAAGATAATAAATGCACTAAAAAATCAAAAATTTTAACAAACAAAACTCAAAAATACCGGAAAAGATAAAATAAAAATCTCGCATATAAATCAATTATTCAGGTTATAGATATTTTAACCAAAATCAAATAAAAAATTTGGAAGTAGAATTAAAAATTCGGCCTGAGAAATAAAAAATGCCGACAAAAAAATCACAATTTTTAACAATTAAATCGAAAATTTATGTCAAAATAAAGAATTTTTAGTGCAAAAGATCAAAAATTTAGACAAAAATCTAAAATACATGTCAAAAATCTAATAAATAAAAATTCTTCTCGAAAAATCATAAATACGTTCCAAAAAAAAAAAGAAAATTTTAACAAGCCAATAGAAAATTTATGTCATAATAAAGAATATTTAGGTTAACAGATCAAAAATTTAGACCCAAAAGAATTGAAAATACTTGTCAAAAATCTAAAAATTAAAAATTCGGCGGAAAAATTAAAAAAGTCGGCCAAAAAGTCGAAAATTTAAACAATGAAATCGCAAATTTAGGTCAAAATAAAGGATATTTAGGCCAAAAGTTAAAATATTTTGACCAAAAATATCGAAAATACAGGTCAAAAATAATTTAAAAACTAAAAATTCGTCGGGAAAAATAGAAAATGTGGACCAAATAGTCGAAAATTGAAACAATGAAATTGAAAATTTAGGTCAAAATAAAGAAAATTTAGACCAAAAAAAATCGAAAATACCGTCTTAATGATAAAAAATGCAGAATATTCTAGTAAGAAAATGGTTCAAATTAGTCTCAAAAATCACTCTATTATTCAAAATAATTTTCCAATTTTTTTTTTATTTTCGCTTTAATCGTCCAAAAAAAGTGAAACTAATTTGAAAAAGAATTCAAATAAAACCATTAACTTTGTTGGGATCACCTTATTGTTTCAGCTTTTGTGCTTTAGTAAATACATTTTGAATAATTCAAATAAAACAATTCATCCTTTAAAACAGAGGTTCCCAATATTTTTAAGATGTAGTACCGGTAAGTAATGGCGTACCAGTATCTAAATATTTTTTGAAAAAATTCACAAATTCTCAAGGGATGACCTTTTTGTCTCTCTCAAAAATATTGATTTAATTATTACCTCATTTACTCAACACATTTAACGCGGTGGCCGACCACGCACCAGGTGCGTGATACGTTCTTTGACATAAAAGCTCACAGGCAACCGTCGGCTTCAGTCAGTTCATCTGACAGTGAACGTGTTAATGCGTACCGGTAGCTCGGTACGCGTACCACAGATTGTGAACGTTCTTCCTCGTGTCATTACGAAAATCGTCCTTTAATCAGCGTTGCCAACTGGTCACAGGATATTTCCTCCAGGTAGCCAACCTAATTCCTCTAGAATTCTGCCAGAAAATATACGAAAACAAATAAAACAAAACATATCGATGTTGCAAATTCAACAAACTTCTGTAAACATTCTTCAAATCATTATCTTCAGGCCTTTGACTATTTTTTTAAAGTTTTTAACTGTTCAAGTTGTCGAACACTTGAGAAAAAATCTAAAAAAAAATTACTGATATCATAGAATTTCTCGAAAATTTAACCGTGACCATTATTTGACCATTTTTGAGTGATTTATGAATTTTTTCAAATAATTTTTTTAAGTTGCTGAATATTTAAACAGAAAAAATAGAACAAAATATTAATACTGATATGACTGAATTTATTAAAAACTCTAAGGCAATCATAATACAGTTGTCTTTAAAATTGACTATGATTTTTGAAAATGAGTCAATTTTTGCGAGTTGAGAATTTTTGAAAATTAATTTTTTACATTGTCGAATTCTTAAACAAAACAAAATTGGGATCCTCAAATATTTTAATATATCCACAGAACGACTACCTGTAAAATTAACTTTGATTTTTTAAAACGTGTTCATTTGGGTGCATGAATTATTTAATTAACTTTTCAAGTTGTCAAACAAAATAAATACTGATATCATTCAATTTCTCAAAAATTTAAGTACATATATTCATAAAACATCTGCCTTCAGAATAAACCACGATTTTTGAAAATGTGTCAATTTTTGGCCGTTATGAATTTTTGAAAATTATTATTTTTTAAGTTGTCGAATATCTGAAGAAAAAAATAACAAAAAAATACTGTTATGATTGAATTCCTTAAAAACTATAATAAAATCATAACACATTTATCTTTAAAATTAAAATGAATAAATTTTGCGTGAGTTTTTGAAAATTAATATTTTATGTTTTCGAACACAAACAAAACAAAATTGAGTTCTTCTAATATTTTATTATATTCACAGAACGACTACATCTAAAACTAACTTTGAATTTTTTTAAATGTCTTCATTTTTGGGTATGTAAATTTTTGAAAATTAAAGATTTAACTTCTAAAAAAAATTAATATAATTTTTTTTAAATGTGTTCATTTTTGGGTATGTAAATTTTTGAAAATTAAAGATTTAACTTCTAAAAAAAATTAATATAAATTTTTTTAAATGTGTTCATTTTTGGGTATGTAAATTTTTGAAAATTAAAGATTTAACTTCTAAAAAAAATTATATAAATATGATAGAATTTCATAAAAATTTTAGTATAATCACAAAACATCTGCCTTTAGAATTAACTTCGATTTTTGGTATGTGTCAATTTTTATTTTATATTTATAAAAAATAATATTTGAAGTTGAACTTTTTTTAAATATATTTACAAAACATCCACTATTAAAACTAACTTTAGTTTTTAAAAATGTGTCCCTTTTTCCGTAAGTTATGATTTTTTTTAAATTACTGTTTTACGTTTCTGCCTTTACTCTTATATATTTTGAAAATAAGGGTTAAATTAAAATTAAATTACGCTAGTTTTTTCAAAAATCCAACATAATTCCGCTAGAAAATCCGTCAGCCGCTGAAACGAAAATTATTCAAAATCCGCTAGATCTAGCGGATTTGCCGCTGACTTGGTAACACTGCTTTTAATGTACTATAAAATAACCTTTACAATATGCAACCCAATACGCACCACGCATTCTTCTGCCTAGGCCGATTTCTCTCGTTTCAGTTATTGATTCCATTGTATTTTTTTGTATGTTGGTAGTAAAACGATTACAAATTTCTGATCATTCTTTTTTTTTGTGTCGAATTAGCGGCTATGAAATGGGTTACGTTTGAATGGAGAAACTTTCATTGATTTTCGTTGAAAGTGAACGATGTTGGAAAGATAACGCAACGGAATAAAAACACGCGCGTCACGCAATTTTCGTAATTATACGCAACGCACGGGAAAGCGAGCGCATGCATTATGCTAATGTCTCGAACACGTTTGCCTAGGCTGTGTTTGTAATTGTGAAATAAATTTATTTGCATAAAATCAAATCATCTGAGGAATTGTGAAAAATGTAATTTGCATAAAATCGAATCATCTGAGTAAATCATGGCTGTCGTAAATTATGCGACGAGCGTAGGTGCAAGTCACATTAACAATTTGTCTGGTTAGTTGAAAAAAAAACTTGAAGATTTGAAATTTTTTGAAAGAAATTAATCTGAAGCTTAACTGATGTAGTTTCATTACTTCTGAACGGGACGTAGATGCAAGTAACATGAACAATTTGCTTGGTTCGTTAACAAAGTTTTATTCGAAAAAAAATTTGTTTGAAAGAAATTCATCGGAAGCTTGATAGATGCGAAGTTGATTTAAAACCTCATTATTTCGGAATTTTATCAAGGGACGTAGATGCAAGTCACATCAACAATTTCCTTGGTTCGTTTTCAAAACTGCATTGTTCAACAAAAAAAACTTAAGATTTTGAAATTTTTTGAAAGAAATTAATCTGAAGCTTGACGGATGTGAAGTTCAAATCTCATTATTTCTGAACATTTTCAAGGAGAATCGATTGTTTTACATTAGAGTGCTAATAAAACATTGCATTAACAAATTGCCATAAAACCGCCCCAATTTTCAACCTTTAATATTTTTTCGATAATACCATTAAATAATAAAATTAATAAAATCGATGTTCGCCTATTCAGATGAAAAAAAAATGAAACATATTCAGATTCAGCACATATTTTATTGTTATTTAAGAAAATAAAATTCATGACACAGAACTTCCATCATGGAAAAAAAATTGGTAACGTATTAAATATTTGAAGTCGAACATTGTATCCAATTAGTAGTACTTAAATATTCATAACTGCCGTTTGGCGACGGCCACAATAAATATTTTTACACAAGTTTGAGCAATTTAAGACTTATTTAAGATTTATAATACCTAGTTTATAATTTGCAACGTAAATAATTTTTGAAATCCTGGAGAGACAAGTATGTAAAGAAATTCCTATTTAACAATTTAAGACAATTAATTGATAGTTTGATAGTACCTTTCATAAATCGCGACGTAAATAATTTTTGACTAAAGAATTTAAAAATTCAAGTCATACTTGATTTTCTTTACAAGTGTGTAAAGAAATTCCTATTTAATAATTTGTGACAATTGATTTATACACTCGGTGTCAAAAAAAAGCGCCACTCGAAAAATCGCGAAAAAACTCGACTTTTCAAACCCTCGTAACTTGGTTCAATTTGGTCGAAAATCGATGAATCTTTCAGTTTGGGAGTTATTCAAGTTTTATCTTTAAGAGTGTGTAGTTGATTTTGACCCCAAGTCCAACCCACCCCCCGTAACAACGTAATGGAAAAAATGTGTTTTATGTAAAAAATTGTCCAACTTTGACAAGCTGTACCGTGCGCAAAAAAAAATCGGCGGGAAATTTCACCACAATGGCAGAAAAATTTAATCAATTTCCTTCAAATGCCTTAAAAAAATCGAGTCGTTTCGATGATTTGGAGCAAAGTTATGAATTTTTGGAAAAAAAAATTGATTGAAATTTCAATTAAAATGAAAAAAATTGATCACCCTGTCGAAAACCTTTTTTTTGCACTAGGGGTGACAGAGGGTGGAATGAAACTTATGCTTTTCAGATCGCAAAGAATCATCGGCTTCTAAGCAAAATTGACCGAGTTATGATCGAAATGGAATTTTTACAAGTTGTAAAAATTTAACATTTTTTAAATAAAATAGAAACAACCTTACTTATTGCAGAAAGGATTAAATAAATTCAAAAAACGAAATATAGCCTGAATATATAAATATTCAACCTGTTCGTAACTCTGCAAGCAAAATTAAGTCTTACTAAGACTATAAACAAATAACTTGTTTCAATAAGTTATTTGTTTATAGTCTTAGTAAGACTTAATTTTGCTTGCAGAGTTACGAACAGGTTGAATATTCATATATTCAGGCTATATTTCGTTTTTTGAATTTATTTAACATTTTTTGTCAATCCAAAACACTTTTTGTAGGGGTTTTCAGGGGGTCACGAAAGTCGAAAACTTCTTAAATCGCAAAATTCCATCGAGTTTCGTGCGAAATTCGCCTAGTCATGGCCAAAAGGGCGCAAAATGTATTTTTTTTAAGTGCATAACTTCGCGCCAAATCATAACATCGACTTGAATTTTAGAGGAAAATGATTGAACTTTATTGCCATTCTGACCGATTGAGTCGAACGATTTTTTTTGCACACGGTACAAGAAACCAAATTTGCACATTTAAACTTCAAAAACATGTTTTTTCTTTTAGGGGGTGGCTGGGGGTGGAATCGTTTTAGCAACAAAACAATTCACATTTCGTTGAAGAGAAAATTTGAAACTGTTCAGACTACAAAAGTTCATCGATTTTGGTGCAAAATTACTTAAATTATGGCCAAAAAAGTGAAAAATTCATAATTTTACTCAAAATCATCGAAACGACTCGAATTTTTAAGGCACATTTTTATGATGATTATTACAACCGCAAACCCTCCCGGGCGGTCTGTTTTGAGTAGACAAAATGAACTGGTCGCAGGCATATGAAGGAAATTGATTAAATTTTTCTGCCATTGTGGTGAAATTTTCCGCCGATTTTTTTTTGCGCACGGTACAGCTTGTCAAAGTTGGACATTTTTTTTCCATTGCGTTGTTACGGGGGGTTGGTTGGACTTGGGGTCAAAATCAACTACACATTCTTAAAGATAAAACTTGAATCTTTCCCAAACTGAAAGATTCATCGATTTTCGACCAAATTTAACCAAGTTACGACGGTTTGAAAAATCGAGTTTTTCGCGATTTTTCGAGTGGCGCTTTTTTTTGACGCCGAGTATAGTACCTTTCATCAATCATTGAAATCCGCGAGGGTAAAATAATAATATGGTCATACTTACTTCTCCTGCAAAAATGTGCAATGAATCACCTATTTAAAAATTTAGGATAATTAGTATATAGTACCTTTCATAAACTACAACGTAATTAATTTGCGAAATCCGCGTAACTAAAAGATGAAAACATTCATAACTGCCGTTTGGTATTAGTCACACTTGAATTTCTTAAAAAAATGAGTAAAGGAACACCTATTTAACAATTAAAGACAATTGATTTATAGTACCTTATATTTTTTTTAATCCGTGAGACAAAAAAAATCATAAGTGCCGTTTGGCGCTAGTTACATTTGATTTTCTTAGACAAGTATGTTAAGAAACGCCTAAGAAATAATTTAAGAAATGTTATTTATAATACCTTCCATAAATCGCGACATAATTCATTTTTGAAATCCTTGAGACTAAATAATTCAAAAATTCGTAAGATCCATTAGACTGGATTTTCTTATACACGTGAATTAAGAAACGGGTAATAAACAATTATTTATAGTACCTTTCATAAATCGCAACTTTTTTTTTTTTATACGCGAGAATAAATAATTCAAAAAAGTCATTCGGCGCTAGTTACACTTGGTTTTCTTGCACAAGTGTGCAAAAAACACCTATTTAACAATCTAAGACAGTTGATTTAAAGTACCTTTCATAAATGGCGACGTATTTTTTTTTTATTCAGCGAGACTAAAAAATTAAAAAAATCATAAGTGCCGTTTGGTGCTACTCACACTTGATATTCTCATTCAAGTGTATTAAGAAATACCCAATAAACAATTTAAGTCAATGGTACTATTATGAGGAAGACAGGCACCCATTGGCACATTAAATTAATTAATAATACATCTATCCCTCGATTTACACGGTACTTGTTTTACACGATTTCGGTTTTACAAGGTTGATAAATTAACGGTTTGAACCTCAATCGCATCAAGAACTATCAAGTTAATGAGAGCGACATCATACCACTCAGGAAAAAGCCTGATAATTCATGAAAGTGAATAAACTTATCCTATACTTTTTTAAGGATCTTATATATGATATGCGGGGCTTTTATATTAACGCCTATGTCCAATCGTAAAATAATCACATCAACGCATGTTATAATATTGAAATTGGTAGCAACCAAATACACAAAGGCGAGCGTGACACAACTTAACGCATTACGAATAAAGTTAGGTTAGTTAATTTGCGGGTGTGAAGTCAGCAATAGAACCAGCAATAGATTTTAAAAATTCATATCTCGGAGAAAAGGAAAGCAATTGGAAAAAGAGTTAACAATACCATTAGAGAAGGTCTAAATTAATAAAGAATCAACCCTTAATTTTAACCCTTTATATTTTTTTCACTCCTTTCAAAAAAGTTTTTTGTTTTTTTTTCTAAGTTTACAATCTGCCATAAATAAATAAAAATGCTTATTCTTATCACTAATACAAGTACTTGAATAATCAAGAGTCAAAAAAAACGTTAATGGCACTCCTTCAACAAAAAAAAAATTCTCCGTAAGTCGCAGAAATCCACATTTTGCGTTTTTATTTATTTATGGCAGATTGCAAAACTGTTTTGAAAGGGGTGAAAAAATATAAAGGGTTAAAATTAAGGGTTGATTCTTTTGTGTTATTATTTTAGACTTTCCATAATGGTATGGTTAACTTTTTTTTCGAATTACTTTTCGTTTCTCCGAGATATGAATTTTTAAAATCTACTGCTGGATCTATTGCAAACTTCACACCCGTGCAAATGTCAGATACCGTTGTAAGTTGTGATAATTCGTGCTCATCCTTATAATAATGCTTATAAATCCTAAGAACCATTTTTTTTTTGACAAAGCTACCACTTTTTTTTTATTTTTGTAAATCACAATTATGGTTATAGAGCCTAAGAAGATCCACATTCTTTGAACTCTGTAAATAACAATTATGCTTGTAAAGACTAAGAACCACATTTTTTTGAACTGCGGTTAACCACAATTATGCTTATACAACCTAAGAACCCGTTTTTTGGACAAAGCAATCACATTTTTTTTTTATTTTTACGAATAAAAAATATGCTTATAAAGCCTAAGCGCGACTTTTTTCAACTTGTTAATCACAATTATGCTTACTATACCTAAGAACCATTTTTTTGGATAAGGCCATTACATTTCTTTGATTTTTGTAAATCACAATTATGCTTATAAAGCTCAAGAACCACATTTTTTAACTATCGTTAACGACAATTAAGCTTTACAGAACCATTTTTAGGATAAATCCTCCACATTCTTTTTTTTTTAATTTTGTAAACCACAATTATTGTTATGGAGCCTAAAAACCACATTCGTTGGACATTGGCGAATCACAATTATGCGTACAAAGCCGCCGCATGTTCTTTTATTTCTTGGTCAAAGCCACTACATTTTCTTGATGTTTATAAACCACAATTAGCTTATAATGCTTAAGAACCATATTTTCTGAACTGTTGTTAATCACAATTATGCTTACTAAACCTAAGAACCATTTTTTGGACTAGGCCACTACGTCTTTTCGATTTTTGTAAATCACGGTTTGGCTTCACATTTTTTTGATTTTTGCAAATAACAATTATGCTTATAAAGTCTAAGAATCACATTTTTTTGATTTTTGCAAATAACAATTATGCTTATAAAGTCTAAGAATCACATTTTTTGATGTTTTATAAACCACAATTATGCTTATAATGCCTAAGAACCTTATTTTTTGAACTGTTGTTTATCACAATTATGCTTACTAAACCTAAGAACCATTTTCTGGTATAGGCCACTACATCTTTTTGATTTTTGTAAATCACGTTTTGGCTTATAAAAGAACCACATGTTATTAACGACAATTAAGCTTACAAAACCTAAAAACAATTTTTTTTTTGACAAAGCCACCACTCTTTTTGATTGTTCTAAATAGTTAAAGAGTTTAAAAACCACATTCTTTGTAAATTAGTGAACCACAATTATGCTTACAAAAACACCACATTTTTTTAATTCATTCAGTTACATTTTTTTGGCAATTGAAGGGCTTAGAAGTAAAACGGTTCAAGTGCACTTTCTATGGTTTTGATATAATCGACTTTGATGTTCTTCGAATATTACTTCGAAATTTCCTTTGATAATGAAAATTCCAGATTATGCTTTGAAATTATATTTCGCGACAGTTATTTCACTTTAAGGCATAAAAGTATGCTAGAGGTGCAGCATACTGTACTTGGTTCATTTTTTGAAAAAGTGCACTTAGACCTGGCACGCACTGGCAACGTTTCCTAAGCAACTTTTTAGTCACCGAAATTAAATACATTAAAGCAAATGTAAGCCCGCGCACGGGCGATTTTTAAATCGAAGCAACTTTAATGTGTTTGATTTCTGTGACTAAAAAGTTGCTTAGGAAAAGTTGCCAGTGCGCGCCAGGCCTTAAGAGCGTTGGGGAGCGTGGAAGAAATTATAATGTCAACAATCGTTCCCCTTACTTACTACTCTGACCCGCAAAGGCCCTAGGTTCGGCTATAGTGGACCAGTCGCATAGATTAGATATCCGCCCACAGCACTGTAATAATTACTTGAGTTGACTGACTACGTTGAATCTTGCATATGAGTGTAACAGAGAGCGCCCCGTCTTATCTGAAGTGACGACTGATTTATTTATTTTCATTTACGAAAAACACTCATCGCTTGTTATGCTTGTTAATTCAATTACAGTAGAAACATTGGGTTCGGCAACGAATTAATAATTGTTCCCTTTTTATTTTAAATTTGAATTTAACATCATGATGTTACAAATGCAAAAAGGACAATTATATACAGGTTAGTTTTTTCCGTTTTTATCCTTTAAATTTCCCGCAATTTGCCACACGTGGCGGGTCCTAAACCAACTTCATGTTGGATACATAACCTTATGGGCGAAGGGGCAAGCGGGACGGGGCAACTAGTAGTCCATGATTGTATAGTCAAAGCTAATAATCAGTTGATTCAAAAACTAAAGGGATTTTGAATAAAATTAATTCTTTATAAGTTGTTCATTTTGGATTTCTCCACAATTATTATTTATATTATTTTGATCTAACTATTATCGTTTCACAGTTATAAAGTGATAATGAAAATAAATGTAATATTTTTTTAATCAAGAATTTTATGAAAAATAGTTTCAAAGAAAAGTAGTGTATTTTTTCGTTTTCTTCAATATTTGTTTAAATGTTTTTGTAATATTTTTCATAATTAAGAACTTTCGTTCGGTGAAAGTAATAATAACTTGTATACACAATGTACATTTGCTGCATAAAATAATAATGAAGGTATATTTCCAAAAATATAATATGTGATTTTATTTTTAACCAAATTAATATCTTCTACGTTTTGTACAAAAACTGCCCTTATTACTTGAGCCAAAATGTTATAAGCGGTGACACTAAAATCTCAAAGTGCCGGCAAAAAAAAGTATAGCTAAATTAAAACTACTAAATGGATAGAATAGAAGGGCTAAACCAGTTTTTTTAAAAAAAAATTAAATATAAACAATTATATTTCAACGTCTTCTTTTATTAAAAAAATAATATCTCGAAAACTATTAATTATAACTGGACTTTTACGTGGAAAGGATCAAATTTCATTATGCTATTTCTATTTTTACATATTTATAACAAATGACTTATTTTGAATGCAATAATAACATCTAAATTGAAAACAAATTATGTTCCCCGTCTGATAGAAACATCTAGTAAAAAGCAAACGAAAGTAAATTTAATTTCCTTTTGATTTCCAATTAAAGAAAAAATGGACCGCAATTGTGCCAAAAGTTACAGCACTTTTCGCAGAGCGCGGCACCGGTCTGACGCGCCGCGGCACTTTTCATCATAATTATCCATTATACTAGCTGTAATAATAATAAATGATATCAATGATATTATCAATAATATAGGTTTATTAATAATTTTTCTCGGCGACACTTTGGGATTTTAGTGTCACCGCTTATAAAATTTTGACTCACTTTTAGTATTGTATATTTTTTCTATGTTATTAATATTAATATAATAGCACATGTGACTCTAAAGAAGAAAAGTTTTCGATCATATTGTAGAATATTTGATAATCTCTTTCTAATACCATTTTGCTACAAACATCAATATCCAATTTGGCAATGAATATTTCCACATTATAACAAGCACATGGTTTGTAAAAAAGAGTTACGTGATGGAAAAGAATGGATGTTATTTTCGAGATCAGGGGGTCAAAATCATTGAAAAAAAAGTAAAATAAAAAATAAATATTTAACTTACCGGCCATTATTCAATATTTTAGTACGAGCTCTTGAAGATAGTCTTTTACAACTGTTTTTTCTATTTCCCATATTTAGCTAACTAAACACTTTTAAAAACGTAATAAGTTAAAACTTCACTGCACAAAACTTTGCGCTTTGGCGATCGGTTAACAATTACTTTAAAAATGTCTTTACTAGATGAATATAAATGGGAACTCAACGTTCCCGCACAGTGGGTGGTAATAGAGGGGGTTACAGGAGTTTATTCATGCAAATAAATAACCCTGTTTTGAATAACAGACTCATTTGCTCAGGGTACTAATCCGAAAATCTCATTTTCATGGAATTGCGTTAATTATCGCTGAAAACAAACCTTTTTGACCAGATTCGCCTAATCTATTTTCTAGGAAGCATAACAATAGACTGATTTATTTATTGTTTTCGACTTACAGCAATACATGTTAACATGTATTTTTGTATATTCGACCATTATTTCAGTTTATAAAATACAAAACAAAACAAGTTATAAATTAAATGTATTATTGGGTTGAAATAATAATTGCAGCGGTTATTGTTGTTGCGGAAGGATTCCACCTTTCCGCTACCTGTAGTAAATAGAAAGTTCCTTACAATTAAATATATTAGAACAATAAAACATTAAATGGAACTCGGCTATTCCATAAATAAGTGCACACTTTTGGGGGTTTATCAGGGATTTTAGCGAATTTCACATATATTATAAAGGCTATTAAGACATGGCTTATGGACCTTACTACATGTTCACAAAATTATTGTGTTAAAAGTTATAATAATGTAAACTTTTAGTACACTTTTTTTTTTGAACTCAAAAATATCGTGAACCGTCACCGATACAAAAAAGCTATTCTATACTTTTTATGCTTAAATGTTCAAAGTTTAAAATAATAATTTTTCCAAAACATAAAAACTTTATTTACATAGTTGTTTTAGTATAAATAAAATATATCAAAAAATAATCAAATACTCATATTATAATTTTCTAAAACAGAAATATCTTATACCCTGTTTATTACTTAGAATTGTTCTGTTTTCAAAATTATGGGAACATATTGAGATATGATTTTTTACCCGAGCGCTGCATTGCTGTGAGGAGCACATTGGTGTAATGGTACGGAGCGCGGTGTGCGAAAACTTTTAAATTGTTTATTAACCCGAAATGAAGTCAACAATGTAGTTTATGTAACAGTATAACAGATCCCCCCTTTTACCCGATAAACATTATATAGCGATAAATCGGGAAACTATGCTATATAAATTGATTAGACTCTTTTACATTGTGCTACGCGAATATCGAAAATCTGATATTTACTTTGGTATACTGCTCTTTAAATACAATTAAAGCTGTTTCAAATTACACATAACTAGTCTTTTCTTTTAATATTCTTGCTATCGCTTTTACCTGGCTCAACTAATTTCATCACTTTTATAAGGTTTTGATATTTTCGATAGTTGATGCATCCAAAGGTTTCCGCCCGCAGGAATGTCGTTTTGCATTTTTTTCTACATTAAGGATATGCACTTTCGGGCCAATGAAAATGAGATGTCAAAAGTGGTCACCAGTTTTCGTATACTCCATTTACTTGATGCAATAGATAAGACTTTGACTTGATTTGTGTGATTGTTGGTTCTAAGTACTAGTAATGGTCTGTTTGATTTTTTCGATCACGTTCTTTATTTTCATCCCTGAAAGTTTATATTGTTATAACTTTTAACACAATAATTTTTTCAACTTCTAGTAAAGACCAAAAGCCATGTCTTGCCTTTATAATACATGTTAAATTCGCTAAAATCCCTGATGTACCCCTAAAAATTGTGCATTTATTTATGGAATGGCCGAACTGTATTAAAATTTTCATCTAAATCAATAATAGGCATTGAACACTTATCCGTACACTATAATCAAAGAACGCGTGTTCCTGTTTATATATCTTATCTTAAACAGATAAACATCCAGCCAAATAACGCTCACTTGGCGTGCCGACGTTCGTCTGTTTCCGTGGGTTTCGCCGATTGGTGGTAGACTAGAACGGATTATAATATTAAAATACTTATTTAATTCATATCTTAGTTAATAGTGATATTAGAATAAAATTTATTAGAATATAATATATTCTAATTTTAATTCCGGAGGGCACAGAGTTTTCACTTTTCACATTATTTTGTTTTTTTGATTTTATTTTTGTTACAAACAAAAATAAATTAAATCTAATATCTGTGTGCCCTCCGAAAATTAATTCTAGAAAAAGCGTAAAAAGCGGATTTTAAATATATACACTAATAAGCGAGATATCAAGGTTTTTCATAAATGCATGGTATCCAGGACTCTTAAACCCTTTGATTCCAGGCCCCTTAATTAAGCTCGCAAAGCCCAATAACCATATTTTTGACGTTTTTCGTACGTTCAATAATAATAATGATTTGGTCTTGTGAATAACTGTAACTCCTCGAGTTGAAATTCTACGTAATGAGTTACGCATTCCGCGGCGTTAATTAAGGGCGACGAAAAAGTGGCAATAATTTAAAACGCAGCGGCGGAGTCAGACGGGCAGGCGAGGCGCGTTTATTTATTTTTTTTTGGGAGCGCTCTTTGAACACGACACGATTGAACGAGTCCGGACTTGCGTTATTTTTACGAGCCGCGCTGAAAAAAAAAAACCCTGACCGCTAAAAAACGCACGCCGGGTTGCGCGCGCGCCAGCGCGCCCGAGCGATCGGCCGTAGTAGTAAAGTTTAAAATTTACTACGCCGGAGACACTACTACATTCCTGCGGCTCAATCGCTCCTCCGCGTACCGGATTCTTGCCGCCGCTGCTACCGTGCAGTCGCTCAATTCGGGCGCGAGGAGTACTGGATCCGTTTGGGCGACTGCCTTTTGAATTGAACGGTTGATTCATGTTTGATTAGGAACAGCTGAGATAATCGAGTCGGCGTCGAGAGCGCATATCGTTGTTTTAATAGTATTAGTAACCTTTAAAGTTTGAAGGTAACAGGAGAGCGAGAGCGAGATAGAGGGACGGGGCTTGTTTATAAACACACATAGCGGTAGAGAAGGACGGGGCGAGCGATGGGAGAGCGCTTGGCAACAAGGTTAGAACGAGATTTTTCGATAGTTTCGGGCCCGAAACCGGCTGGGCCTACATTCCGCCACACAATAAACTTTTCAGGAAATCGTGTGCTCGTGTGCCGGGCCAGACAGCGCGACAACACTGATAATGTGGAGATAAATCCGGTGTTGGCCCTTACCTTGCAGTTAGCGAGTGAGAAAATCAAAATCCACGACATGTGTCACTGATCCACTGAGGGGTGGGGGGTGGCGCGCGGAAACACGGGACAACTAAAACACTGAAAATCCCCCGAAAAAGTTGTGACGTCAGAACGGACCGCCAGCTGATGCTATACGCCGGAATCGGAAACAGCGCACACACACACTCTCGCGCGGACCGACGGCGAAACACTGAACGGAACGAACAAGTGCCTCCACTACTACGAGTACTCCTGTGGTGCAGAGTGGTAGTGAGTGTGGGCCGCGCAGTGAAACACACCGAAGCACCTCCCCCACTTCCCCTCCGCTCTCCGCTCGCCTTGCTACACAACACACGCTCGGTATGCTCGTACTCTAGCGCGCCCGATAAATGGAAATACGATTACTATCCGGGCCTGACTGCCTACTCCAAGAGCTCTCATTACGTAACATATGCCACCGGTCACTGCGTTATTATGCCGCCGGCTTCATTTACTCGGCGAATACGACCCTTCTCTTTCATCCACCTCCGCCCCCATGCACAATCAGCAAAATGTGTTTTGCTTGTATCAATGCATGTATGGTGCTAATTCCCCCCACTCGTACCATCGATCCGCGCCGGTAAAAGTATCGCGATTTCATGAATGATCTCACCCAGTGCGGACTGAATAATGCGCCATCATCAATTAAAATTGTACTACTAACCTTCCTAAATAATAGCATTGCCTGTGCTGCTAATTCTATTGATTATCAATTTGTTTTTATATACGATTCTTCTTATGCAGTCAATTAAAGTTTAAAGTCTTAAAATGTAGTTTTCTAGAATTCCTTAATTATACCTTATCCCCCAAAGAGTTCCGCAGCACAGAATCTGGAATCAGTGCAAATTGTAAAAGAAACAACTAATGCTACAACGAGCTGCAGAGGAGTGATGTATATTCATAGAATAACTTCTAGAAGCACTTGCGGACCCAGGTCAACGGCGCATGGATAAATAATATTTGATATGAAGAAAATATAGAATAACATAGTAGCCATTTTGGGATTAAACATCAATACTCTGTGAAGACAAAATTTATTCCCGAGATTATAATATAAGCAGACGCTGTATTGACTATGGTTTGATCTATGGATCTTTGCGTGTGCGTCATTACCGAAAACCGAGTTTTCTTGCTTTGGACGACATACGTACCCACCAGTGACGGTTCGCGAGTTTTTTTCTGGTACGGCCGAGGAACAAGAGTTGGTAATACAGATAGGTGCGGTCATGCAGCTAGCCGTCTCTGCAACTGACCCTACCTATCTGTATTACCACCTCTTGTTCCTCGGCCGTACCAGAAAAAAACTCGCGAACCGTCATTGGTACCCACATGATTGCGCCTAATTCAACTTACCATAAACGCATGAAAATGTTATCGGAGCTATGTTCAGCTATCTATGACGTGCACGCAAAGATCTATTGATCAAAGTATACCAAAATCTACCTGAAGAAAAAATAAATAAATTGTAGCATGTAGGTACTTGGCTTTTAGAAAACTGGACATCTGGATGAAAATTGGTGGCATTTCAATTATGTATTTGTTGTAAATATGTATATTGCTTATAGTTTTAGAGAAATTAGAGATGTGGACTAAACGAGCTTATGTGAGCGGCTGCTATTGAGGGAAAGAAAGATATACAGTAACGTGAACATGCAGTGACATGAACGTCTCTGTAGCGTGAACACATTTTTGTTCATAAATTCTCGCTAACATAAACAGCAACATAAACTGCAATTCGGTACCGAAAATTATGGCGTTGTGTGGATATATTTGTAGTAGGGGTCCTAATAATTCGAAGCTTCGCAACTTTGAAGCTTCGAAGAATCAATGGAAACTAAGAGAACTTCGGAGATTCGAAGATTCATAGGAAATATTCGAAGATTTAAGTTTTCGAGTTTTTCGAAGAATCGAAGTTGCGAAGTTTCGTTCGTCTTTTGTCAATATTCGCGAAATGAGACTTCGAAACTTCGCAACTTGGATTCTTCGAGAAATACGAAGCTTCAAATCTTTGAAGATTTTCTATGAATCTTCGAAGCTTCGAACCTTTAAAAAGAAAATTCCAACCCTAATTTGTACGTATTATCCTTTTGGCCAGATGATTCATAATGGAGTAGGTTTAGTTTCGCCATAACGCATTTACCTGTAAGGTAAAATGGTGTAAAGAAAAACAATATTCAAACCAAATGTCTTTTAATGCATGCAAACGCAAGGATTATTGAAGGACGCCAAAAGGGGATGAACGTAACCGCTTTTTCCAAAAAAATAAGAAGCCAAGCCAACACTGGTGGAAAAAAATAAAACATTTAAAAATAGTGAAATTTCGACCATTTTCAAACCGCCATATCTCAGCGTATCTTTGAGGGCGAAAAACTTTGAAGTGTCTTCTTTAAAGTCATGCATGCTAACTTAACCCGCCATTGGTGACGCAAATTTAATGGTGACGCCGGTCTCACGCACCGGGGTTTTCAACTGAAGATTTTTCGAAACGTGTTACTAATAGTTCATGTTTTTTTTTAAATTTATGCTCTTTGACAATATAACAAAGATATTTAATCAATTTAAGCTCTGCAATGCGGCAGCTACTCGAAATTGCAACAAAAAACAATAACGGAGAATAAAGTTATTCGACACACCCGGTCTCACAGACCAGTAGGGTCACCATTGGCGGGTTAAGCGTAACCCTTTTCGCTCCCCTGTAAAAAAAAATGTTTTTTCAGGAAACCATGTCCAACTTTGACGATGTGTATGGAGTACTTGTACTCAAAGAACGAAGTTCCTACGACGATTTGGCACCAAGTTACGGGTGAGAATGGAAATGATTGGAGTTGATTTGAAAATTTAAAAAATTTATACAGACAAGATATGTTTTTCAAAAGCTGAAAGCTTAAGATAAATAACAAGTTTTGTTCTAATAAAAAAATATGAATTATAAAGCCTCTTATAAGAGTTCTAAAAAGTCTTCAAATTTCGATTGCAAAAAAAGTGTGGCTTCTTCAAAAATAAAATCAAAACAACTGTGTGGGATTTTTCAAACTTTGCTTAGATAGTTAAAGATTTGAGCTTCTTAAAAAATTCAATTTTTCCGGAAAATATTTGTTTTTGTTTTAGGATTAAATAAAACAATTTCAAATTCGGACTGGAAAGAATTTTTGCGAAAAAGTGAAATGTAAAAACAAACAAAAAACAGTGTGTAGGATTTTTCAAACTTTGTGATTAGATAGTTAAAGATTTGAGCTTCTTAGAAAATCCTAATTTTCCAGAAAATGTTGTTTTTCTGGATAAAACGAACAACTTTAAATGCGGACCTGAAAAAAAGCGAACCAGCTAGAATTTTTGCAAAAAAGTGCGGCTTCTTAGAAAAATAAAAAAACCACACATAGCTAAAGATTTGAGCTAAAAAAGAAAAAGAAAAAAAAAACAGTGAGGGATTTTTCCAACTTTGTGATTAGGTAGTTAAAGATTTGAGCTTCTTAAAAAATCCTCTTTTTCCAGAAAATGTTGTTTTTCTGGATAAAATGAACAACTTCACATGCGGACCTGAAAAAAAGCGAACCAGCTAGAATTTTTGCAAAAAAAGTGCGGCTTCTTAGAAAAATAAAAAAACCACACATAGCTAAAGATTTGAGCTAGAAAAGAAAAGTAGAAAAAAAAACAGTGTGTGGAATTTTTCAAACTTTATGATTAGGTAGTTAAAGATTTGAGCTTCTTAAAAAATCCTCTTTTTCCAGAAAATGTTGTTTTTCTGAATAAAATGAACAACTTCAAATGCGGACCTGAAAAAAAGCGAACCAGCTAGAATTTTTGCAAAAAAAGTGCGGCTTCTTAGAGAAATAAAAAAACCACACATAGCTAAAGATTTGAGTTAGAAAACAAAAATAAAAAAAAATAGTGTGTGGGATTTTTCAAACTTTGTGATTAGGTAGTTAAAGATTTGAGCTTCTTAAAAAATCCTATTTTTCCAAAAAATGTTGTTTTTCTGGATAAAATGAACAACTTCAAATTCGGACCTGAAAAAAAGCGAACCAGCTAGAATTTTTGCAAAAAAAGTGCGGCTTCTTAGAAAAATAAAAAAAAACCACACATAGTTAAAGATTTGAGCTAGAAAATAAAAATAAAAAAAAACAGTGTGTGGGATTTTTCAAACTTTGTGATTAGATAGCTAAAGATTTGAGCTAAAAAAAATAAATTTAAAAAAAAAACAGTGTGTGGGATTTTTCAAACTTTGTGATTATATAGATAGTTAAAGATTTGAGCTTCTTAAAAAAATCCTATTTTCCAGAAATTTGCACCTACAAAGTCTAGTTCTTCCGGAATTTTCCATCAAAATTATTGCTCTTCTCTTTCGGATATTTCACCACGTGATATTTATATAGTTTATCTCCATATTTTGGCTATCTCTAGACTATTTTGGTACGCATGTTATAGCCCAAGTCGGCATTATCTCAATCTAAAGGTTGTTTCAAATTGCGCGGTTTTTTTTAAGAATAAAAAAATACCTATAGATGGCGCACTGAATTCGTCTGTTTATTTTGACATTTAAGAAGTGTGATGACATTTGTAAAAATACGTACACGATACAACAACGCGTTAAAATTGTTGAATTATTTTATGAAAATAAGCGTTCTGTGAAAAGTGTTTTTAGAAAATTACGTGAATTTTATGGTTATAGTCGTCCATCTGAAAGTACTATTGGTTGAATTATTAAAAAATTTCAACAAACTAAAAAATACAGTCGTAGCAGTCGTTCACAAGAAAAAAATGATGTGTTGCTGAAGACCCTGAAGTGTCCAATAGACGACGTTCACAACAAGTTGGACTTGGCGTATCAACAACATGGCGGATTTTACACAAGGATTTAGCTCTGAAGGCATATAAGGTTCAAATGACGCAGGAACTAAAGATCATTTAAAACGTCGTTAATTTGCCAATTTCATCAATGAACAACCAGCTGATTTTTCTCAAAAAACATGTTTTCCGATGAGGCAAATTTTGAACTTGGTGCCTATGTTAATAAACAAAATTGCCGTATCTGGGGTGAGGAAAATCCACGAATTATTCATGAGAAACCCTTACATCCTAAACGAGTCACTGTTTGGTGTGCATTATGGTCAGGTGGCAGCGGCGGCTCGTGAGGCAACGGAAGAAAATTTGACCGAAAAAGCAACGGAATATTTGCTTCCTTCATTAGAGTAAGTAGTGCAGCGCGAACGGCATCTTTGTCTTTGCCTCACCTACGGAAATCCACGAGCCGCCGCTGTCAGGTGGAGTAATTGGATCTTACTTCTTTCAAAATGCTTCTGGTGGAGCTGTAACTGTCAATGGTGATCGATATCGTCTAACGGAACTTTTGGTGGCCTAAAATAATGAATATTGATGTAGAGGACATTTGGTTTCAACAACCTCATTGTGCTAACGAAACAATAACTTTATTGCGTACCAAATTTCCTGGACGTGTTATCAGCAGAAACGGTGATGTTAATTGGCCAGCAAAATCATGTGATTTATCCCCTTTGGATTATTTTCTTCGGGGTTACGTGAAAAGCCAGGTCTACAAGAATAATCCACTGTCGATTCCTGAACTTAAGGATGAAATTATTGGTGTCATAGCTGAGATAGAGCCTGAATTATGTTAAAATGTCATGGAAATTTTAACAAAAGAGTGGACATCTGCGGAGCTGCAAAGGTAGGCCATTTGGCAGATATTGTTTTTCGTATATAAATGACATAACTAATACTTCAATTACCAATACAAAGTTTTTGAAAATGAATGGAAGTTATGTGTTTTATTTATTCTTTAAAAAAAAACGCGCAATTTGAAACACCCGTTACAAGTGGCATCCTAGATTTTCCTGAACTTTTCGGATATTTTACCGCGCGATATGCATAGAGTTGTCTCGATGTTTCGGCTATCTTCAGAAGTGTTTTTTATATTTAACTGATGATAGGATAGATGGAGTAATATTTATATATTTTCTGGTCATGTTCCGGTCTAGTTCTATTAAGATCGTCTTTCTGCGTTATCCGGTAGTGGAAGTTATTGGTCGAAATTGGATCATTATCTGAAGGTAGGGTTAATTGTAATTGGGTATTTTTGGTTAAAAAGGATTGGGTGGCTAGAGAGCTAGCTTCCCCCTCAAATGGAGGTGAACAAGGGCCTACATACCGTGACCTCGTCACCCACCCTTTCGCGGTAGATGGCAATCGTCACTGTTAAAATCTATCGGTTTCTAGTGTTCTTATAATCCTCTCTTCTGGCTTATTTGGCCAATTTGTGCACAAACCGAATGTAGTCGAAGTTGTAGTGGAATTAGGCTAATTTGTGCACATGGGATTCTGTATACTTCCTGGTACCTTTTTCTTAAAACGCTGTTTAATTCGGAGCATACTAATTCAAAGTGGACACCTTTGTGATTTCACCAAACACAGAGCATCTCCACAAATTTTCTTCGAAATCCCACTAGTTTTTGAAATAAAATTGATACATAACCAAAGTATCATAAAGATTCCCTTCATACAATCGAAACGGAGAAAGTTACATGATGACCGCATCAACATTTTTTTATAATACTCTCAACTATTTTTCGTCCATTCAAAGGAATGAAGGATATCCACCGAGGGAGGAATTATTGCTATTTGGTTTAGATTCGTTAAACTCTATTTTTTAAAAGCTAGAAGAAATATAAAAAGTATAGATGA
Organism: Ocypus olens; assembly: GCA_910593695.2. NCBI lineage: Eukaryota > Metazoa > Arthropoda > Insecta > Coleoptera > Staphylinidae > Ocypus > Ocypus olens. Next base: position 46,468,727 of record OU343049.1, read on the forward strand.
ATTGAGGATATTGTTATCTTATGAAAACTTGAATATACTGGAGCCAAATATAGTATTATTTTTATACAAAAATTGTAGAAAATGCCAAAAAGGAAAAACTTGTAAGTACAATCGATGATTTCCCGAATTACAGAGTATTAATATAATTAAATAAATAATGGACGAAGATTCTCCGTATATAGCTGAATAAAAAACCTGGAGGTTGCAGGTTCGATCCCTGTCGGAGGCATGTTCACACTTTTAATTCAGCTATATACGGAGAATCTTCGTCTATTATTTATTTCATTAATTATTGTAAGTATAAATTGTTTTCGAAATCCCACTAGTTTTTGGAGAAAAATTGATAAATAAGCAAAGTACCATAAAGATTCCTTTCCTACAATCGAATCCGTGAATGTTACCTGATGACCACATTTTTTTTAATACTGTCAACACATTTTTCGTCCTTTCAAAAGAATGAAGGATATCCTCCAAGGATGGAATTATTGGTATTTACTTTAGATCCTCCAAACTCTATTTTTTTAAGCTGAAAGAAATACAAAAGGTAAAATGAGGATGTTGTTATCTGGTGAAAGGCCAAATACTCTTAAATTTTGTAATAGCGACTTCGAAAATGTTTGTTGTTTTATAAAGCAGATGAACAATCTAATTAATGAAAAATGAAAAATAATAGTTAAAATTCCACTTCTATGAAGCTGTGGACAAAATGTTCGTTCATTCAAGAGAGAGAGAGAGGAATCTAAATCGCACACGGAAAATTGTTTATGAAAGTTTAAACATTGATATTTCAGGCTTGGTATCTTTGTCTACTGATAATAATTCAAGCCTTATATGGGAATTTCTACGATTCCCCTCAATATTGACGGTTTACAGAGTCTACAAATACCAATATTTATCAAATACACAATAGTAAAAATGCACTTGGCCAATCGCGTGCTGCAATTTCGATAAATAATCAATTAGTGCATATTTTTCCATTGTAGAATTTTTTTTATTGTAATACTTAACAAAAATAATTCAAATATTTAATAGTAAGCTTAATATAGCCCCGTAGAAAAAAATATAATTCAGTGAGGTCCCCAGACTTAGATGGCCACAGTACTGGTCCACCGCGACCTATCCATTTATTAGGATAACGATCGTGCAAAAAAATGTAAAAATAAAAATGGTATTAGGGGTCTACCAGAATTCAGTTACACCCGGTATAGTACTTTAATAGGTTCTGGAGGTGAGTGGAGTAACTCCAAAATATATGGGTACTACACCTCATTTGTGGAGGTACTATAGATACTACAAATATAAATCCATCGTCGATATCTATATCACGTATGAATTATTGTTTGCATCTTTGGTATCAATTATTCTAAATTATGTTTCATGGTGTTTTTTTTTGAAGATCTATTTTTGTCAGAAGTGGTACAAGGTACATGTCAATTTACCAATGTTTTATTTTTAGTTTTTTACTGCTTTACATGATTATTAAAACAAAACACTTGTAACCTAGCCCATTTCGGAAAATGAGCACTTAAACGCGATTTGGCGATTTTCTGGTACTATTTCCAACGCATATCCGTTGCCGTAAGTACCACAAAGAAATGCTACTGACACATTGCCGAGTAGTACAAATTTGTTGATCTTTTAGTACTTGGGCAATTATTTTTCCGTATAGCCTGTGCTATTTTTTTTTCAATGCAAATTGTCACCTCCGTATGGACAAGTATTTAGATCACCAGCGAGTGGCCGAACGGTTGTACACCCACGCTGAAAAAAGCCCGAATGGTGTCAAAATCCCACGATCCCAAAGAATCGATCTCCGCTAATTATGATGGAGTAATTGCATTTCGTGTAGAAATTGCTCCGAGATTTAATAGCATAAGAAGTGAATGGTGCAAAATGTAGAAATACAGTTTGCCATTTATGTAGATGACTGGAGTGGACATGCGACATGCATACTAAATTTGGTCTATAATAATCCGAATTGCGTTGCCTTTAGCAACATTGCCATTTTGCACTGTTGTTGAAATTGTACTTTCAAACAGAGTGCTGAATCTATATCAATTTCGATCCGGTTTACGGGTTACATTCCAACCGTAATTTAGTCATTCAAATTATTATATATTCTTCCCAACATCCCTCCTTTTTATTCTTCTAAAATATTGTAATCGTTAGTAGCTGAATGGTTTATAAGCCAAAGCCAAAAAAGAAAGAAAAAGTTATTATATTTTTTTGTTCGTACTATGTTTGTTAGCTTTAAATATTATAGTTAAATATTATAGTTATATTTTTAAATTTAAGAACAATGTTTTAAGTATACTGTAATAACAGTTGACTTGTGAAAGACTCTAATGTAGTTGTTGTCACCAATAAATATTCTATTCTATTCTATAGCTTTGCTTTTGGAGTTGGCTTCTTGGTCATCTGCCGTTTTTTGTTAAATATGTATTTTCCTAAAAACTAAAATATGACATGAATATTTTTTTTGAGTGTTAACAGTGTCTTCACCATCCCCGTACTGTCATAAATATTATACCGTCAAATAGGAGAAAGTTACATGATATCCACATCACCTAACGTATTCCCAATACGGCACTTTTATTTATTTGATTTAACGCTCGGACCACAGCCACCCGATTCATGCACCATTATTCCGTTTGGTGTTGTCAAGTGGGTGGTGAATAGAAGAAAGGAATTTTAGGCGCCTAGCAAAACCGGAGGGTCTCATTGTAACGCAAATGTTCCCATTCGAAACTAAAGGCCCTGGCGAATCGGCAGGTAAAGATCAGGTACGAGGAATCCACTTGACTGCCCACAAAGGGCCCGAGATAAAGTCATTAGGGCACCATTGTTCGTACACAATGACTCGAGTGGCCGTAGTGAGATTTACGAGGCTCACGGATTTCTTGGTATATCGGCAAAATATGAGTAATAATTTTCTGTCTTGGATTATGGATGTAAATGAAAATACGTTCTTTCCTAAAAACGCAATTTATTAGTAAATTAGTAAATGCTCTAATTTAGATCAGAATTTACGTTAAGAAATCATGCATTAAAATTTTCGTCTTCTACAATTTAACACGAAAAGCATTGAATTTCTCATTTTATTTTTACTTATCCAGAAAAGTCTCGCATTTTTTTTTTTACTTCAAATCATTCATAAATAACAAAGAAACTAATTTGAAAAAATAATTCCACCTTTTTCAGTATGATCAAAATTTTTGCGAACTGTTGATTCCTATGATGTGCCAGATATATTAATTGATAAGGCTATTATTCGTTGAAAATTCATATCACTTGTAAAGTACTAAAATAAAAACACTTTTTTAATTTTCAAACACTTCCATTGTTGAAATTATACGCAACAATTGTTTCGTCACACTAATGATCAGGGTTCGGACGATATGTATCATCGGATATTTATCACGATATACCGGGTGACCCAGGGTTCTGTAAAAGCCCCATAACTTATTTGCTATCAACTAATAAAAACGACATATTTTTAACAGTCAACCAAACTTTTGTTAAGAGTTTTGAGTTTTATTTTAGGGAATATTTAAACAGGCCAAAATGACTGTCACATCAATAGCCATTTGGCAGATTAACAAACATCATTTTATCATATGCCTGTTAATTATACGTGGTGGAAACTTTAACTGGAACAAATTCGGTGTTCCAAAGTTCCAAAAAAAAAATCCTCGGACACGTCGATTTTTGTTTTTATTGCGCACTTTTTAGCCTCTTTAAAAATAGTATGACGTCACTAGTCTTTCACGTATGACGTCATTTTTTAATTGAAACCATTTTTGTTACTAAATTTGTAGCCCTTTTTATTCTCTTTATTTCAGAAATTGATTTTTTTTAAATCAAATGTTCAAATTCCACCAGAAATGTTTCAAAATGTAAGGGATGGGTTTTATCACCGATTGGTTTATTGCCAAGAGAGAAACGGTGCTCATTTCTCATTTTGAACGTTTGATACATTAAATAAGTTTATTAAAAAAAAAATTTTTTTTTTCAATTTCTTAAATAAAATAAAACAAAAAAATATAATATTTTTACACAATCGTAGAGAATAAAAAGGACTACAAATTTATTGAAATAAAAAAAAATGGTTTCCATTTAAAAAATGCCTATGACGTCATACGTGAAAGACTATGACGTCATATTATTTTTAAAGAGCTAAAATTAAAAAACAAAAATCGACGTATCCGAGTATTTTTTTCTGGAACTTCTCATTTCATTATTACCGAATTTGTTCCAGTTAAAGTTTCCACCCTGTATGTATTGTTTCTGTTAATGAAGATGTACTATACAGGGTGTTTCTAAATTGGTGCGAAAGATTTTAAAGGGTGATTTTTCAGCAAAAATAAAGGAAGGTCTTTCATGTAATTTTTTGTTCAAAACCCCTTCCTTTCCAAGTTACAGCCCTCTAAAGTTAAGGGAAACAAATGTTTTTATTTCATATATACACTATGGAAGAATTTAGAATGACATCTGGTAGGTAACTGTTCCTAATAAAATGGCAATTTTTTGGCGATTTTTGTAACTCTAAAATTTTATTACAAGTAGGTGAAAAAAACAGAACTTTTTAATGCGTCTACATTATTCTATTTCGAATAATGGTTTAATAAATGATTTAAATGGAGGGATACAATCTGCAACTTTTTTGTCTCTTGACATTTTCTCCTAAAATTATTAGTTTGATCACAAAAAAATAAAATAATGCTCAGACCCATATGAAAAAAAAATCACAGACTGGTTATTATTTGTTAAGAAAAATCAAGTAGACTGGTGTCATAATGACAAATATTTTTATTGTTGTGATCTTGTCGGTGTTATTTTTTAATGTATAAAATAAAAACATTTTTTTCCCTTTAGAGGGCTGTAACTTGGAGAGGAAGGGGTTTTGAACAAAAAAATTATTTGAAAGACATCCCTAATTTTTTTCTGAAAAATCACCATTTAAAATATTTAATATCTATTTAATTTAGAAACACCCTGTATATGACTGTCAAAAAATTATTGTTATTATTATTATTGTTATTGGAGAGGAAGGGGTTTTAAACAAAAAATTATTTGAAAGACATCCCTAATTTTTTTCTGAAAAATCACCGTTTAAAATATTTAATATCTATTTAATTTAGAAACACCCTGTATATGACTGTCAAAAAATTATTGTTCAAATGTCAAAAACTATATTGACATTTACAAGTGTGAACATTTACATTTCACTACTTTCAAAAATACCAACTTTTCAACTGCCAAAAAATGTTTTTTTGGGGGGCGATGGCGGCGGCCCGCTCCGGACGGCACATATTTTTCTTTCGTCTCAAAATTCGTTTATTATTCGCTGTTGTCAAAAGAGTTTAGTGAAATGGTGAGCGAATTTTCGAAATTTCTTCGATTATTCAAAACTTGAAAAATTGAAAAAGATTTGCGACTCGAATTCATTTTTCGGCATTTCCAGTCGATGTAAGAACGATCCACGTAAAAATAAATTTTGCTTGTCTCGGTTCCTGTAAGTCTCACAAAAAAATTCATGAACAAAGAGTGTCCAGAATGGTCTCTTAGACTTAAAAAAAATTGTTGAAGAAAAATTAAATTTAATCGTTTTTCGGCATTTCCAGCCGATGTGAGAACGATCCATAAAAATAAATTTTGCTTGTCTCGGTTTCTGTAAGTCTCACAAAAAAATTCATGAACAAAGAGTGTCCAGAATGGTCTCTTAGACTTAAAAAAAATTTTGAAGAAAAATTTAATTTAATCGTTTTTCGGCATTTCCAGTTGATGTAAGAAGAAAAAAGAAATTTTGCTCGTCTCGGGTACTGTAGGTCTCACAAATAATTTTCATGAACAAATAGTGTTCAGAATGGTTTCCTACACTTAAAAAAAACAAAAATAAATTTTTGAAGAAAAATTAAATTTAATCGTTTTTCGGCATTTCCAACCGATGTAAGAACGATCCACGTAAAAAGAAATTTTGCTTGTCTAGGTTCCTGTAAGTCTCACAAATAATTTTTATGAACAAATAGTGTTCAGAATGGTCTCCTGGATTTGAAAAACAAACAAAAATAAATTTTTAAAAGAAAATAAAATTGAATCGTTTTTCCGCATTTCCAGTCGATGTGAGAACGATCTACGTAAAAAGAAATTTTACTTGTCTCGGTTTCTGTAAGTCTCACGAAAAATTTTCATGAACAAAGAGTGTCCAAAATGGTCTCCTAGACTTGAAAGACCTCCCTTATTTTTTTCTAAAAATTCACCCCTTAAAATATTTCGCATTAATTTAGAAACACCCTGTATATGACTGTCAAAAAATATTGTTCAAATGCCAAAAACCTTATATTTCAACTACCAAAAATGACATTTACAAGTGTGAACATTTACATTTTACTACTTTTAAAAATACCAACTTTTCAACTGCCAAAAAATGTTTTTTTGAGGGGCCATGGGGGCGGCACATATTTTTCTTTCGTCTCAAAATTCGTTTATTATTCGCTGTTGTCAAAAGAGTTTAGTGAAATGGTGAGCGAATTTTCGAAATTTCTTCGATTATTCAAAACTTGAAAAACTGAAAAACATTTGCGACTCGAATTCATTTTTCGGCATTTCCAGTCGATGTAAGAACGATCCACGTAAAAAGCAATTTTGCTTGTCTCGGTTCCTGTAAGTCTCACAAAAAATTTCATGAACAAAGAGTGTGCAGAATGGTCTCTTAGACTTAAAAAAAATCGTTGAAGAAAAATTAAATTTAATCGTTTTTCGGCATTTCCAGTCGATGTAAGAACGATCCATGTAAAAACAAATTTTGCTTGTCTCGGTTCCTGTAAGTCTCACAAAATATTTTCATGAACAAATAGTGTTCAGAATAGTCTTCTTCGACTTGAAAAAAAAAATTAATTTTTGAAGAAAAATTAAATTTAATCGTTTTTCGGCATTTCCACTCGATGTAAGAACGATCCATGTAAAAACAAATTTTGGTCTCGGTTCCTGTAAGTCTCACAAAATATTTTCATGAACAAATAGTGTTCAGAATAGTCTTCCTCGACTTGAAAAAAAAAATTATTAATTTTTGAAGAAAAATTAAATTTAATCGTTTTTCGGCATTTCCAGTCGATGTAAGAAGTAAAAAAAAATTTTGCTCGTCTCGGTTACTGTAGGTCTTACAAATAATTTTCATGAACAAATAGTGTTACACACTACACACAGACACACACACACACACACACGGACACAATTTTTTTTTTTCAGAAATTGTTGAAATGGCATCTTGGGACCCCAAAACGGATATTTCCGTAAAAAAAATTTTTGAAGAAAAAATTACGATCAGTCCCATCATTTAATTTCCACACCTCTTATTGTAAGTGTGTAATTGCTGGACTTAATAGTCTAAGATCTTTGCATTTCTTTGTTTGGCTTCTTATAGTTAATCATGTAGATTATTTAAATTCTCGATCCAGCCTGTGATATTATATAATAATTAAAGCACTCCGGCAACAATGTCGTACTTGCATTATAGCGTTTTCATAATTTTAATTTTCCCATGAAACAAAGGAGTGCACACGTACGTCCTTGTTAATAAATTTATGAAATATTGGGTACGATATGAAATTGTAGATTGAAGTATTTATGAAAATATTTTCCTGCTACTTGCGAGGGAATTTTCCTGGTGCCAGGGCGAAGGTAATCCAGGAATAGCGTCGACCCCAAGCGGTCGTCCTGGAAACACCAGGCCCATTGACGTGAGCGTGGCCTTCACCTCTCCTGTCCACCAGCCCACCCCTCCAGACAACAGAATTTGCAGCTTGTGTAATCGTTTAAATAAATTTATTACAAGTAATTAATTGAATTATTCCACATTTTCATTTTTAAAATCAACTTTAACAGAATTTATTTTATCCAACCATGAATTTCCCGACCACAAATTATGGTATGAAACGCCGAAATTACCAGAATTTATTTTATTTGTTCGCTTATACACAGAAATAACGGTTGTTATATAAATTTCAGTATATAACTCAATACTAATAGATATTTGTAAAATTAATATGTGTAACTCCGCTTTTCCAAGTTCTTTTGAACGTAATGGCACAATTTTTTTGGCTCGATGTACAGAACTTCCAGTGACTTATCAGACGATTCAATTTAAATCAAGAAAAATATTGAATAAAACCCTGTTCTTAATACCATTGTGTATGTGTGTATATTGCATGACCGCAAATGTATCGCTCCGTGTTATTATCGCAGGCGAGCGTAGAAAACTGTAATTAAAAATGCAAATGGGAAAATTGGTAATAGGTAATAATTGTCGGTCTCGGAACGGATTGCCACAAAAGTTTGTCGTAACAACTCGGCTGCGTTGCGTTTTCCCATTTCCTTTCCCTCGTGTGGCAACAACAATTACACTAATATTACCATTACTTACCCACACAAATTCCAATCTCACACACGTTTTCTTTAATATTTAAAAACTATAGCGTTACTTTGTTGTATTACTAAAACTACGTTATTTTAAGTTTTGCTAGAAATTGAAATAAATATCTCGAGTTAAACAAATAGACTTGAAAATTTCTAAAATTACTCAAAAATTAATTTCTCTATAAATAAATTTGTTTATGTAAAAAAATGTCTGAACTCATTAATTAGATCCAAAAAATGTACTCAGAATTCATAGAACTCTCAACTTTGTTTTACTTTTTGGACTTTCATTTTTTTAATAATTCTAAATAGTTCTACGAGTTCTGAGTTGAGTTCTGTATTGCACTGAAAAGCTATAAGTCGTGATTGTATCGAATTTGTTTATGTAAAAAAATGTCTGAACTCATTAATTAGATCCAAAAAATGTACCCAGAACTCATAGAACTCTCAATTTTATTTTACTTTTTGGACTCATTTTTTTAATATTTCCAAGTAGTTCTATGAGTTCTGTGTTGCACTGAAAGAACTCTTAAATGACAGGAAAACGAAATAAATTTGAACCCGAAAGTGTTACCAACCTAAACAATCTGGGGAATTAATTTGGCAATAGTGAAATTTTAGGGTTCATAGTCCTGCCAACGGGGGCATCCAATTTCCGGCAATTACATCCGTTTTCACCGCAAAACGTTAACGCTGTTGAGCTTTAAGCTTTTACAGGTGTAACAACTAACATCGCAGTTAAAGTTAAAACAAAAACAATCCAAAACCGAATAGAATTAATGCATTTTAGTTAAAAGTTAAAATCAAAGATGTCGTGTCAACTTATCTCCCCCGCTCCAACCAACCCCTTCCCCACCATCCACGGCACCTAGTGTCTCCTACCTATCTAAAAATCTAAAACCACCCCTACACTAGATTTCAAAATAATTGCACGAGAACGGAGAGTCATTTTGAAGTGGTGCATTTTTCGAGCGATTAAAAAAAATATAAAAACAATTGCTACCAACTTGAAATTTCAATTTCCACTTATGCATATTCTTGGACGATAATAAAAAAATATTAAAACAATAGCCACAGCCTTCAAACTTCTCAAATTCTTTCAAAATTAATTCTACTTGATAATTTTGAAAAAATCTGGAAACACCCCTTCACTAGATTTCAAAATTTTTATAGTATCACATAGTAGCAACTGTCCCAAGTAGCTTCGGTTTTTTTTAAGCTCGTAGCAATTGTTTCTTTTTCACCTAATTTTAAAAATGCAATTTCAGAAAATATAATCGGACGTTAAATTGAGATTATCTTAAAATTCAGCAAATTGACCTTTTAGAATTTTTATGGTAACACGTAATAGCAACTATTTTGAGACACTTCAGAATATTTTAAGCTTGTAGAAATTATTTTTCTATTTATTTGCCGAATTTAGAAATACGACTTGAGAAAAAACAAACGGACGTAAATTGAGATTATCTTACAATTTAGGAAATTGACCTTGTAGAATTTTTATAGTATCAAACAGTTGCAACTATTCTAAGTAACTTCAGAATGTTTCAAACTCGTAGCAATTGTTTTTCTATTTTTACCGAATATAAAAATGCAACTTCAGAAAAAAAAGTTAAATTGAGATTATCTTAAAATTTAAGACATTGACCTTGTAGAATTTTTACAGTATCATGCAGTTGCAACTATTCTAAGTAACTTCAGAACGTTTAAAATTCGTTGCAATTGTTTTTTTACCGAATATAAAAATGCAACTTCAGAAAAAACAAACGGACGTTAAATTGAGATTATCTTAAAATTTAGGAAATTGACCTTCTAGAATTTTTATAGTATCACGCAGTTGCAACTGTTCTAAGTAACTTCAGAATGTTTCAAACTCGTAGCAGTTGTTTTTCTATTTTTTTGTCGAATATATAAATGCAACTTCAGAAAAAACAAACGGACGTTAAATTGAGATTATCTTAAAATTTACGAAATTGACCTTGTAGAATTTTTATATTATCACGGAGTTGCAACTGTTTTAAGTAACTTCAGAATGTTTCAAACTCGTAGCAATTGTTTTTCTATTTTTTTGCCGAATATAAAAATGCAACTTAAGAAAAAAACAAACGGACGTTAAATTGAGATTATCTTAAAATTTAGGAAATTGACCTTCTAGAATTTTTATAGTATCATGCAGTTGAAACTATTCTAAGTAACTTCAGTATGTTACAAACTCGTAGCAATTGTTTTTCTATTTTTTTGTCGAATATATAAATGCAACTTCAGAAAAAACAAACGGACGTTAAATTGAGATTATCTTAAAATTTACGAAATTGACCTTCTAGAATTTCTATAGTATTACGCAGTTGCAACTATTCTAAGTTTCTTCAGAATGTTTCAAACTCGTAGCAATTGTTTTTCTATTTTTTTGCCGTATAAAAATGCAACTTCAGAAAAAAACAAACGGACGTTAAATTGAGATTATCTTAAAATTTAGGAAATTGACCTTCTAGAATTTTTATAGTATCACGCAGTTGCAACTGTTCTAAGTAACTTCAGAATGTTTCAAACTCGTAGCAGTTGTTTTTCTATTTTTTTTACCGAATATAAAAATGCAACTTCAGAAAAAAACAAATGGACGTTAAATTGAGATTATCTTAAAATTTAGGAAATTGACCTTGTAGAATTTTTATAGTATCACGCAGTTGCAACTATTCTAAGTAACTTCATTACGTCATTTTTAAGAAAACTTATAACAGTATTAAGTTTGATATCTTTCAGCAACTTCAAGTTATTAGTGAAAATTTATATTATTGTCTCATAAATCATTGGTTGCCTATTGGAATTAATTGTCCACATTGGTCATTTTGTATGCAAAGGTTTAAAAGTATTTTTGAAAACTTATTTGTACTTCAGCTTCCACCTTCAACGGCATTACCAAACCTGGTAAACCACTTGAAAATGCCTTTTTGCTACCTAAACATTAAGCGTGCTCCAGCCATTTTGTTTTCTCTCTCGTGATGATGAAAGTACCGGTATTTGTTAGGCGAAAGATCAAACTACAACATACTCGAAATTGAGAATATCAATCTCCCGATACAGTCTGACAAATAATTTTTCTGGCGGACTCTGTATTACTACGTGTTATTGTATTTATTTAATCATTTGAAATAAATTTTCAATTCTCGTTTTTCGGCTATAAAATTTTATTTGAACAAGAGGAGTGTAATAAATTAATTACATTAGCAAACAAACACATCCTTGACTTTTTGTTATTACGATTAAACACTTAAAAACTGCACAGCACATCGAAACTGTGTTACAAAACCGTATGATTTCGATTGCGCAAAGCACATTCGAATATGAATTGGATCATCGTCGGGGCTATTTATAAAACGGTTGGCAGACGTTGGTCGAAAATGGTTGTCGATTTCGGCCAATTAGTCGTTTTTGGACGCGCGCCAAACGGGAGCGTCCAAATAAAGTGCGCGCGGCCGAAGCCAGAAACAAACTTCACGCTCGACTTGAATCAAGTCCAAGGAAATGCATTTTTTTCGGTCGCCGGTCGAACGGGAATTTTCATTCATGTGCGCCACACACCGGTTTGCGATAAATAATTTTCAAATCGCCGCTAATCGCACGATATTCTCTATCGGGGAAACCTGAGTGTGCAAACATGTTATATTGATGACGCAACTGCATGGTGGCATTTTTATGCATTAAATGACGTTTAAGAAAATTACGATTGCCGCTTTGGTTGATAATCAAATAGATAGGCTATGAGTGTAAAGGTCGTGGGCGGTATTAGGATGTTTGATTAAATTTTTCAATCTTTAAGTTGACAATATAGTATAGTAACAAACATTACTTTACTGTGGATAACACTTAAAAGATGTGGTCATAAAAATATGTTGGGAATAGTAGTGGTCCGAATATTGATCCTTGAGGTACCCGGTAAATGATGACGTCTTGCACAGTCGATATATAGAAAAAGAAATTGAGATGATTCTAAAAGATAAACAAGGAAAATTAAAGGGCATTGGAAACAGGGGCGGCTCGTAATATAGAGCCAAGAAGCCATGGCACTACCTGTAGTTTCAAGTTCAACAAGAATTTTTAATCGTAGAGAACGGATAACGCGCAACAGATTGCGGCACACGTTTGTACTTCCCCGAAACGTGAATCATGAGAATCGCGCCTCACACTTGGATCCAGTGTTGCCACTGGAAATCCGCTAGATCTGGAGGATTTTGAATCCGCATTGCGGAGTAATTTTCGTTTTAGCGGCTGGCGGATTTTCTAACGGAATTGTGTTGGATAGTTGAGAAAATTAGCGTAATCCAATTTAAATTTTGGAAACGTGTATTTTACAAGAGAAAAAAATAACTCACGGAAAAATTTATACATTTTCGAAAAATAAAGGTAAATGTTCTGTGAATATTCTAAAACATTTAAGGAACTCTTATCATATCAGACCTTATTTTCTTTTAGATTTTGGTTTTGTTTAAGTGTTCAACAACTTAAAACATTAATTTTCAAAAATTCATAACTAACGCAAATATTTACTAAGTTTCAAAAATCAAGATTAATTTTAAAGGTCAATGTATTATGATTGCATCAGAGTTTTTTTTAATAGAATTCCATCATAGCGATATGATTTTTTTTCTAGTTTTTCCTTGTTTAAAAATTCGTTTTTAAAAATTGAAAAAAGTGACATTTTCAAAAATTAAAGTTAGTTGTAAAGGAAGATACATTTGTTATTTATCTATGTTACAGTTTTTTTCTGAACGCATCTTTTGCATATTTCTACACCCTGTAGAAAAGTTTAAGTTTTTTTTTTATATCTGTTATCACTCATTTTTTTTATTTATTGAAACCACTTATTTACATTATGTATATTGACCTGTATAAACCCATCGTTATTGGCACATTAAATAAATTAAATTAAATAGATGAATATATATAAAAAAAAATCGAAAAATCGATATTTTGTCTTCGACAACTTTAAATATCAATTTTCAAAAATTAATCTCACGAAAAATTAACACATTTTCAAAAGTCTAAGTTGATTCTAAAGGCAGATGTTTTGTGAATATACTTACTAAAATTTTTGAGAAATTCTATATCAGGTTTTTTTTTGTTCGACAACTTAAATGTTAATTTTCAAAAATTCATAACTTACAGAAAAAGTGACGCATTTTCAAAAATTACAGTAAGTTTTAAGGGGAGATTTTTGTGAGTGTACTAAAAAAAAGATTTTTTATACAAGTCTTTAAGACAATTTTAAATATTCATTTTCAAAAATTCATTACACGCATTTTCAAAACTGAAAGTTAATTTTAAAGGTAAATATATTATGATTGCATTGAAGGTTTTAAGGAATTCAATCATATCAGTATTTTTTTTTGCTATTTTTTCTTTATTATATATTCGACAAATAAAAAAAAAACATTTTTAAACTCACGCATTTTCAAAAATTGAAAATTATTCAGATGTTTTGTGAATATACTAATAGATATTTTATTTTTGATAAATTCTACCACATCATGTAATATATCAAATGTCGGAATTGATCATTTTTAACTACCAAAAATGACAATTTTCAGCTGCCAAAAATGACCATTTTCAACTGCCAAAAATGACAACATTCAACTGCCACAAATGATAATTTTCAACTGCAAAAAATGCCAATTTTCAACTGCCAAAAAGGCCAATTTTCAAGTGTCGGAAACAACCATTTTTAACTGCCAAAAACGACAATTTTGAACTACCAAAAAAGACAATTTTGAACTGCCAAAAATGACAATATTCAACTTCCACAAATGATAATTTTCAACTGCCAAAAAGGCCAATTTTCAAGTGTCGGAAACAACCATTTTGAGATGCCAAAAATGACAATTTTCAACTGCAAAAAATGACCATTTTCAACTGCCAAAAATGACAATATTCAACTGCCACAAATGATAATTTTCAACTGCAAAAAATGCCAATTTTCAACTGCCAAAAAGGCCAATTTTCAAATGTCGGAAACAGCCATTTTTAACTGCCAAAAATGACAATTTTTAACTGCGAAAAATGACAATTTTTAACTGCGAAAAATGACAATTTTCAACTGCCAAAAATGAGAATTTTCAACTGCCAAAAATGACAATTTTTAACTGCCAAAAATGACAGTTTTTAAGCTGCCAAAAAAATGACAATTTTCAACTGCCAAAAATGGCAATTTTTAACTGCCAAAACTGACAATTTTTAACTGCGAAAAATGACAATTTTTAAGCTGCCAAAAAACGACAATTTTCAACTGCCAAAAATGACAATTTTCAACTGCCAAAAAGGCCAATTTTCAACTGCCAAAAATGCCAATTTTCAAGTATCGGAAACGACCATTTTGAGCTGCCAAAAATGACAATTTTCAACTGCCAAAAATGACCATTTTCAACTGCCAAAAATGACAATATTCAACTGCCACAAATAATAATTTTCAACTGCAAAAAATGTCAATTTTCAACTGCCAAAAAGGCCAATTTTCAAGTGTCGGAAACAACCATTTTTAACTGCCAAAAATGACAATTTTTAACTACCAAAAATGACAATTTTTAACTGCGAAAAATGACAATTTTCAACTGCCACAAATGACGATTTTCAACTGGCAAAAATGACCATTTTGAGCTGCCAAAAATGACAATTTTCAACTGTAAAAAGTTTTTTTTAAAGGTACATAAATGTGTTATGATAGCATCTGACTTTTTAAAGAATTCAATCATATCGATATTATTTTATTTTTCTATTTTTTCTTTGTTCAAATATTTCGACCAATTTTCAAAAATTCATAACTCACGCAGAAATTGGCAGAGTTAGTTAGTTTTAAAGGTGAATGTTTTGTAAAGATATCAAAACCTTTGAGGAATTAATATTATATCAGTATTTATTTTTTAGCCAAAATATTAATTTACAAAAATTCATAACTGGCGCAAAAATCGACTCAATTTCAAAAATCAAGGTTAATTTTAAAGGTAAATGTATTATGATTTCATCAGAGTTTTTAAGGAATTTAATCATATCGATATGATTTGTTTTTCTTGTTTCCTTGTAAAAATATTTGACCACTTAAAAATTCATTTTTAAAAATTTATAACACAAATATCAAAATTTATGTTAAATCTTGTGGATATATTAAAAACTACGAGTATTTGAGTATTTATTTTCTCTAAATTTGTTCAATTGTTCGACAACTTACAAAAAATAGTTTTCAATGAATCATAACTCTGGGAGAAATTGGCGAATTTGCAAAAAATAACTTGTAAAGTAGAACTATTTTTAAATATTTGTAGAGTTCAATTATATTACTGTTTATTTGTTTTAGATTTTTTTTTGTTCGTCTTCAACAACTAAAAATATTAATTTTCAAAAATTCATAACTAACACAAAAATCAAGGTTAATTTTAAAGGTAAATTGCATTAGAGTTTTTTTATGGAATTCAATCATTAGGATATGATTTTTTTCTTCTAGTTTTTCCTTGTTTAAATATTCGACCATTCAAAAATTCGTTTTTAAAAATTTATGACTCTAGCAGAAATTGACACATTTTCAAAAATCCAAGTGTATATTAAGGTAATTCCATCATATATGTATTTATTTTTATTTGTTCAATTGTTTGACAACTTAAAATATTACTTTTCAAAAATTCATAAGATATTGGCAAATTAAAAAAAAATGTAAGTTAGTTTTAAAGGCAGATATATTGTAAAAATTTTAAAATTTTTGTAGAATTTTTTAATTTCACTATTTATTTTTTTAGATTTTTTTTTCTTCTATTGCCAAAAATTTTAATTTGCAAAAATTCATTCAATTTTTTAGGAATTCAATCATATCTGTATTTATTTTTCTTTGAATTTGTTCATTGTTTTACCTTTGAATATTAGGCAATTCTTACGCAAAACTTACTGAACATTATGTTAAAATATGAGATTTATTTCGTACTTTATATTTTCTAGCGAAATTCTAGTGGAATTAGGTTGGCTTTCTGGCGGAAATATTATGTGATCAGATGGCAACGCTGATAACGGCACACGTTTGTACTTCCCCGAAACGTGAATCATGAGAATCGCGCCTCAAACTTGGATACGTTTATATTGTATCAGTGGCTCTACCATCAACATGTTTCACGAGCTGCCACTGATTGGAAAGGCTGTAAAAAAAGCGCATTGGATCAGAATAATTTCAACAATATTTTGTTGTTAATTAATCAACACAGCCATGAAGAGAATAATGAATGCTTAATTCGTTGCCTTTGACATTGTCATCAGAATGTTATGAAAACATAATTTTTTTAACATTTCTCAGTTTTAACAAGCTGTAGGCTTTCTATTATCTGTGGCCATTTTTATTTTTAAGATTATGAATATTATTTTTGAATAACTTTCTTACTTGTCAAAACATTTTGAGGGCGGCCCGTTGGTGTAGTGGGTATAGGCGAGCGCTTATGCGCCGTTTGCACCGCGTGCCGTGTGGGTTCGAATCCCAGCCCGGCCGAAAGATTTTTCGGGGATCGAGAAATATTCGGTCGAGTCCATGGTTGTTGTGTATACGTCTGACATTCTTCATTTATTCATTTGTTTATTTATTCATCCCAAAAATTAAAAATACAAAAAATTAAAATATTCGATGTGACTGAATGGCTCATGCCAAGTAAAAAAAAAAATTGTGAAACACACAAATGTGTTAATTTTGATTTATCTTTTATTATTATTTTTAATTTCAACTAATGTTACTAATACACATCTTTTGTCAACGAGTCGACAAGGAAGAAATACGATATTTCGTCATGTGCAATTTGACGAGCTGATCGAGATGAAGAAGACGTGCCCTTTTGGTTAACAGCTGTTGGCGTATCGAGTGTCATCATCACCCATTGCGAAATACAAACTGCGTTTAATTACATTCCTTTCTTCACTTGCTCCAACTCTTATACATATTCCGCGGCCACCGTATTGGCGAGGACAAATATGTGGAAAAATGTACATAAATAAAACAGAGAGAGAGAGAAAGAGAAGGCAGATAACAAAGGAATCTGCCTTCATGAACGGAGACAACGTCGTCGTTTACTTATTGGTAAAGACCACTTCTGAGTAGCATTGAATGCGCTCGATAGTATCGCTTTCTATAAATAGTTACAATTACACGATCCCAACAGATGTTTAATATTTATACAACCGGTAGCGTTCCATACGAGAAAAATGTCCAGCATCCTTTCATCATCTTGCGTCACCTGCTCGAGTTGACTAACATCAATTTTGAACGCGGGGAATTTGCATTTCCTCGTTTAGTTTCCAATTAACGTGATCAAAATATATTGCATTCATCAATGAGTTGGTTCAAGCTGTGTTCAATTAGTTCATTTAGAATCCAAAGGATGACAAATGTTGTGCTGTAATAGTTGATGCGGTGCGGTGTGCAGTTTCTAAGAAAAGTGACACATTCCCAAACTAATCAGCAAACAGATGAGTATCGAAAGTTACTTTATTCAGTCACGACGTGAAATAAATTTTGTTGTTAATGGTTCGATTTGCGTCGATATTCCAGGTCTTCTATTTTTGAAGAGTTTTAACACGAATTAGAAAAAAATGTTGCAAATATTTTCGTGCGAATGCACAGTGGTTGCGTGCCAACTTAACTTTTAGGTGGTCAAAAGTCTGAAACCCAAAAAAATTTCAATAAAAGATTAAAAGTAGAAACCAACAATAGTCGCTCATCATCGATTCGTCCCATCTATCTTGGTAGCGCTGCTCCATTTGCAATATATTCTGCTGGAAGAGTTATCCCTGTTCAACGCAGCATTTAAATTTTTCGTGATAAATATCGCAGTAATCGCAAGAAACCTGTTTTTTTTTATTTCAATGCCTTCAGATTAATCGGCCACCCTGTATATTATATAATTGTCAATGTAATATTATACAATATTAATTTCTTCTTTACTTATTTACTATAATATTTATTTAATATTTTTACGTTAAAGGTTTTTGAGAAAATAAATTTCAATAATATCTTATGCAGTGAGCACGAATTTAGTTAGTAACAATGTTATAAACTATGTGGTATTTAATTATCTATTGAAACCAGTGACGGTTCGCGGGGATTTCTCTGGTACGGCCGAGGAACAAGAGGTGGTAATACAGATAGGTGCGGTCACGCAGCCAGCCGTCTCTGCAACTGACCCTACCTATCTGTGTTACCACCTCTTGTTCCTCTGCCGTACCAAAAAAAACCCACGAACCGTCACTGATTGAAACTTCGAAAAGTTCCCTATTCGAAGAATTTATTTACGAAGAATTGGCATTCGAAAAATTTACTTTCGAAAAATATGTTTACGAAGAATTTACATACAGCGTTTTTATTTTAACACTGAACATACTATTATTAACGCCTATGTTCAATCGTAAAATAATCACATCAACGCATGGCATTTAATTGAAATGGTATGCAACCAAGTACACAAAGGTGACAGTGACATAGCTTAACGCATTACGAATAAAGTTAGGTTAATGAAACATGTTTGTGAACAATGACAAATCATAAGTAATTATAATAAATATTCAAAATAACCACCTTCACGTTCCAAGCAGTTAATCGATTATAAAATATTTAAATGACAATGACATTTCTAACGTGTTGCGGATTCCTTCTCAATGAATCGCAAACAATAATTTTACGATCTTTTAGCACTTCAGCATTGTTTCTAATAATGTTAGTATAAATTAATTAGTCATTTGTATTCTTTCTTCGGGTGGTGTAATAATAATTCATTTTTATTAATAACACAATTTTGACAATTAAATAAAACTGAGTAAGTATAGTTGCCCACCTATCAATGCGTTGATGTGATTATTTTACGATTGAACATAGGCATTAACATTCATATGTTCAGAGTTAAAATAAAAGCCCTATATAACGGTAATTAGAGGATTCACAGTGGTATAAAACTGAGTAAGTATGGTCGCCTACCTATCGATGCGTTGATGTGATTATTTTACGACTGAACATAGGCATTAACAATCTTATGTTCAGAGTTAAAATAAAAGCCCTGTATAACGGTAATTATAGGACGCACAGTGGTAGTTTTTGTAGGGGTGGAATTGCACTTTTTAATTCGAAAAATCTGAAAATGTGTCCATCATTCCAAACTGTAACAGCCAACATGAAAAAAATAGTTAAATAATAATAGGGTGCCCAGGTGTGGTTTTTGTGGGGATGAAAATGCAGTTTTAGTAACAATTATTATTATTAACTATATGGTATTTAATTATTTATTTAAACTTCGAAATGTTCTCTCTGCGAAGAATTGATCATTCGAAGAATTTATTTCCGAAGAATTATTAACTTTAAGTTATTTAATTATTCATTTAAACTTCGAAATGTTCTCTTTGCGAAGAATTGATCATTCGAAGAATTTATTTTCATAGAATTGGCATTCGAAAAATTTACTTCGAAGAATATGTTTTCGAAGAATTTACATTCGAAGAACATAGTTTCGAAGAATTTACATATAACCGTAATTATAGAATGCACAGGGGTAGTTTTTGTAGAGTTGTAAAAACACTTTTTAATTCGAAAAATCTGAAAATTTGTGTGTCGTTCCAAAATGTAACAGCCAACACGGAAAAAAATAGTTAAATAATTATAAGGTGCCCCAGTGTGGTTTGTGTAGGGGTGAAAATGCAGTTTTAGTAACAATGTTATTAACTATAAGGTATTTAATTATTTATTTAAACTTCGAAATGTTCTCTTTGCGGAGAATTGATATTTCCAAAAAATTATTTTCAAAGAATTGGCATTCGAAAAATTTACGTTCGAAAAATATGTTTACGAAGAATTTACATTCGAGGAATTTACATATAACCGTAATTATAGGATGCACAGAGGTAGTTTTTGCAGGGGTGAAAATGCACTTTTTAATTCGAAAAATCTGAAAATTTATGTGTCGTTCCAAAATGTAATAGCAAAAAAAAAAGGTGCCCAGGTGAGGTTTTTGTAGGGGTGAAAATGAATTTTTAGTAACAATATTATTAACTATATGGTATTTAATTACTTATTTGAACTTCGAAATGTTCTCTCTGCGAAGAATTGATCATTCGATTTTTTTTTGAAGAATTGGCATTCGAAACATTTACTTTCGAAGAATATGTTTTCGAAGAATTTACATTCGAAGAACATACTTTCGAATAATTTACATATAACCGTAATTATAGGATGCACAGAGGTAGTTTTTCTAGAGGTGGAAATGTACTTTTTAATTCGAAAATCTGAAAACTTGTGTGTCCTTCCAAAATATAATAGGCAACACGGAAAAAATAGTTAAATAATTATAGGGTGCCCAGGTGTGGTTTATTTAGGGGTGAAAATGCACTTTTAGTAACAATGTTATTAACTATAAGGTGTCTAATTGTTTATTGAAACACCGAAGAAATTTTCTCTCGTCAAAGAATTGATCATTCGAAGAATTTATTTTCGAAGAATTGATCGTTCGAAGAAGTGACATACGAAAAATTTACTTTCGAAGAATGTGTTTTCAAAGAATTTTACGAAGAATTTACATATAACCGAAATTGTAGGGTGCATAGGGGTAGCTTTTGTAGGACGATTAAATTTTTTTAAATTCTAAATTCTCGAGTCGTTTCAAAATATAACAGTCAATGCGAGAAAAATAGTTAAATAATTTCAGAGTACCCAGGTGTAGTTTTTGTTGGGGTGGAAAGAATTTATTTTCAAAGATTTAGCATTCAAAAAATTTACTTTCGAAAAATATGTTTTCAAAGAATTTACACATAATCGTAATTAAAGGGTGCACAAGGGAAGAAATGCACTTTTTAATTCGAAATATTTGAAAATTTGTGAGTCGTTCGAGAATATAACAGTCAATACGGGAAAATACTTAAATAATTCCAGAGTGCCCTGGGGTGGTTTTTGTAGGGGTGGAAACAGACATTTTATTTAAAAAAAATTGAAACTTGTCGAGTAGTTCCAAAATATTAGAGTAAATACGGGAAAAAATACTTCAATATTTCTACAGTGCCCTGGGGTGGTTTTTGTAGGGGTGGAAATGGACATTTTCATTAAAAAAAAAATTGAAATTTCTTGAGTCGTTCCAAAATATTACAGTCAATACGGAAAAAATACTTAAATAATTCTGGAGTGCCCTGGGGTGGTTCTTGTAGGGTGGAAATGGACACTTTAATAAAAAAAAATGAAACTTCTCGAGTCGTTCCAAAATATAACAGTTAATACGGGAAAAATACTTAAATAATTCTAGAGTGCCCTGGGGTGGAAATGAACATTTTAATTTACAAAAAAAATATTGAAACTTCTCAAGTTATTCCAAAATATAACAGACAATACGGAAAAAGTAGTTAAATAATTCTAGAGTGACCTGGGGTGGTCACTCCAAATTATTACATTCAATACGGAAAAAATACTTAAATAATTCCAGAGTGCCCTGGGGTGGTTTTTGTAGGAGTAGAAATGGACATTTTAATTTTTGAAAATTGATGCTTCTCGAGTAATTCCAAAATACAACAGATAATACGTAAAAAATACTTAAATAATTCTAGAGTGCCCTGGGCTGTTTTTTTATAGGGGTAGAAATGGACATTTTAATTTAAAAAAAAAAATTGAAACTTCTCGAGTCGTTCCAAAATATAACAGACAATACGGGAAAAATACTTTAATAATTCTAGAGTGCCCTGGGGTGGTTTTTGTAGGGGTGGAAATAGACATTAATATTAAAAAAATGGAAACTTGTGACTCGCTCCAAAATATTACAGTCAATACGGGAAAAATTACTTAAATAATTCTAGAGTGCCCTGGGGTGGTTTTTGCAGGGGTTGAAATGGACAATTTAATTAAAAAAAATTGAAACTTCCCAAGTCGTTCCAAAATATAACAGTCAATACGGGAAAAATACTTAAATAATTCTAGAGTGCCCTGGGGTGGTTTTTGTAGGGGTGGAAATAGACATTAATTTAAAAAAAAATGGAAACTTGTGACTCGCTCCAAAATATTACAGTCAATACGGGAAAAATTACTTAAATAATTCTAGAGTGCCCTGGGGTGGTTTTTGTAGGGGTGGAAATGGACATTTTAATTTAAAAAAATTGAAACTTCTCGAGTCGTTCCAAAATATAACAGTCAATACGGGAAAAATACTTAAATAATTCTAGAGTGCCCTGTGTGGTTTTTATAGGGGTGGAAATAGACATTTTAATTTAAAAAAATGAAACTTCTGGAGTAGTTCCAGAATATTAGAGTCAATACGGAAAAAATACTTAAATAATTCTAGAGTGCCCTGTGTGGTTTTTATAGGGGTGGAAAAAGGACATTTTAATTTAAAAAAAATTGAAACTTCTCGAGTAGTTCCAAAATATAACAGTCAATACGGGAAAAATACTTAAATAATTCTAGAGTGCCCTGGGGTGGTTTTTTTAGGGGTGGAAATAGACATACTCTATAAATTGCGCCCCCTTGCGGCGAAATGCGGAACTTAAAAATAATTTCCAGGATTTTCTCATCGCCACTTTAGTATACTATATATTTTTTTTTCTTCTTGAATTTCTATGTCCAGTAGTTTTCGAGATATAGCCGGTGGCCATCCTTAAACCCTTAACGCATACTTTTTTATCGTTACCGTTTAGCGCGCTCGAATTAACTCGAGCTTGTACGTTAAGGGGTTAATCTAACACCCTGTATACATTTTTGTTTGAATATAATTAAAATTTATTTGGAAATTGGACGATATCCTGGGAATTGCGTGACAAAATTCCAGTCATCAGGATGTCAATATTGTATCGTTTGGCGGCAAAACAAAAACAAGCTGTATAACTCGAAGCCGTTATTTTCCACTCTGGCGTTAATAAAGTCGTTCAGTTTTATAGGCAAAGGCCGTAATTGCGCAATTAGACGCGCAATTACTCGCGCAGACGTTCAAGTGCCCTTTCTGAGTTGGTCAGGTGTCCGCGGAG
Source organism: Ocypus olens (assembly GCA_910593695.2). Classification (NCBI taxonomy): domain Eukaryota; kingdom Metazoa; phylum Arthropoda; class Insecta; order Coleoptera; family Staphylinidae; genus Ocypus; species Ocypus olens. The sequence goes on from OU343049.1 coordinate 46,492,133, forward strand.
GAGTTATTTGCCAACAATTTTGTTGAGCAAATTACACCTTAAGCACCGCAATAGAAATGTTACCGACGATTTAATTTCACGTTGTACAGTTACTGAAAGAAACTACCATACAAGAACAACTACAGATTCTCATCAGTTTTTCTTAAAAGTACTTAATCTTTTAAATGTTCTTGGTTTAATTTCCCATCTTTTCTTCTAAATAAATTTATTCCTTTGTCATAGCACTCTAATTTTCTGTCATTTTAAGGGATTCATTCGTTTAAAAATAATTGGCTTTATCTATGAATGGACAGGTTGATGCATGTCTTAACCCTTTCGGCCCTGGTGGTGGCAATTGCCACCGCAACATTTACATGTCTCTACTTACTATGACAATCCATATTTTTGCTGTTTATCACTAGATGTCACTTCAACAAAGCCTCACTAATTAATTCCTATACTAATTATGCAAATGAGTTCAAATTTGGTATTTATTGGCCTTAAGAAGCTCCCCATCAATAATAATTAACAAACATTTTTTTTTTTCAAATTTAAAAATCCAGGGCTGAAAGGGTTAATAGACTTGTGCACTACTGAATGAATAGTCCATTGTGAAAACTGCGAATTCACGTTCCTTTACGATGGCTACCAAAGTGTCAAACTAAAAATTCGTCAACAATCCCGGATGAATATATTTCATTTACTCCATTTATTGAAACCAATTATGAAAACTGCGAATTCCAATTCCCTAAAAATTCAGGAAATTTCCAAGAGTCACTTGACTCCTCGACTCACTCATGAATTACCCATCAGCCGTTCGTTTCAAGAATCTTCGTTATTTAAAATATTTGCTTATCTTGCGATTACTTTTGAGATTAATCATTGATGATAGCACGATGATTTCATATCGTTTGAAAGTTTTTTGAAGTACGCATAACTGGTTCAGAAAAAGACCGTACCTGGTTTTCTTGTTCGCACGTGATTTTTCGGATAACAAATTGGTGATCACTTCTGCTGTTGCTGCTGCTCGCCTAATTTCAGGTGTCCCAATGAAATTTTGTTCACTTTCTAGATTTATTTTGACCGTTGCAACCTCGAACGACTGACAGCTCGTCGCGCTGATTGTTTCGGCAACCGGGCGAGTTGATTAGATGTGACAAAAATTCAAGCCGTGACCAAAGAGACAACGCGACGTGACTAAAATACCCAAAACCCCCCGAACCCCGTGCGAAGCCGTGACTAAAGGGCTGTCGTATTTAAAACACTATTTAAAGCCATTTTAGGCAAACCGTATGATCTCTACTATTTCAGTTGGTGACAAACGTTCCTGGAGATTACGCTACGAGTGTTAATTGTGCCGGTACGGGGTGGTGATTGGATACCTGAGAGCAGTAAAGTAAACGTCGAAGACCCATACCGGTCCGATTACGTAATCGCGAGAATCGTCTGACCTACCAAGGTCGAGGTGAGGTGGCAGACTTGCTCGAACTGGCCTGAGCTGAACCACGGCGGCTCGGCCTGTGTACACACTACACACGTTCGAGTACTTCGAGTACGTTGGAACGGGTTAACCCGATGCCGCATTTTTACCATTTCAGTTTCTTGTGTGCGAGTCTTATTAACACACACACAAATGCACATTCACATCCATCCATATAACTCACAAGTACAGACAATATGTGAACGCGCTTAAACGTGCAATCACGTGGACAGTGACCTTGCGATTGACCTCTGCAAGGAGACTGTTCTCTTCGTTTCAATTGCACTTCGGCGTGCACAAGAGAATGACCGCGAATACAAACATTCGTTAATTATTTTGCTAAATATAATCAAGCAAAAGCACCTTTTTATATTTGAAAGTTTTTTCTTTATACAATTAAGCTTTATTTGATTACTAGCGATTGCCCGTGAAAAATCACGGCAACTGTTGTCAGATCCAACGAAGAAAACAATACACCATTATTGTAGGATCGAATATTCTCCCGAAAATTGGTGTAATCTGAATCAGTTGGATCTGACAACAGTTTGCGCAAGAACTCAAGATATACAAGTACACCAGTCTCATCGATAGGGTGTGGAAACTTAATTTTGCCTTTGTGGCAACAATTTGTAATCTTTCCATCTGTTGAACGCTCTTTGGAAAAATTCTTCGATTTATAGAACTGGCAAATAATGTTTAAGGCTCCACAGTCATGGGTATGAACACTATCTTCAATGAAATTAACTGCTTCATTTCGAAATATTTGGCTTTGCTCAGCTCTATGATTTGCAATTTGCTGCCGTTGAGATACCAAATTTGCTGCTCGCCTGGCTTGAGATTGCTGTGGAGTATCGTCTTCAATTCGCTACCGTTGAGATGCAGCATCTGATGCTTGTCTGGTCTGTGATTGCTGTAGTTTCATTTCCAATTCGCTGCCGTTGAGATGCAGCATTTGCTGCTCTTCTGGTCTGCGATTGCTGTGGAGTTTCATTTCTAATTCGCTGCTGTTGAGATGCATTTGCTGCTCGCCTGAGTTGAGATTGTTCCTCAGTTTCGTTTGCAATTCGCTGTCTTTGAGATGCAGCATTTGTTTTTTGCAGCCTGTCAAGCGTCTCTTGACTTTGTTGAGTTTTCCAACGCCTCTGTCTTTCTCTTGCTAATCTACGTTGACGCTCGATTGGAGCTTCATCCATTCTTTAGTACTATTATTTTAAACTGGTAGAATAAAGTGTATTTATACTGTATGTATAAGTGTTTCTTACTTTGAAGCTATTGCACAAAAGCGCACCCACTATTTTTCGAAATTTTTGTTCAAGAAATGTGCAGTAAATATTTTTTCAAGGCTATTAATTAATACGAAAATGAGCATAATTTATTTTTTCAGTAAAGTAGAGTTCACCAATATTGGATAGAAATTCGAAATCTCGATTTCTTAATCTGTCATATTTAAGGCGAGCTCGCAAAACTACTTCTTAGAGACTAAATCCGAAAAATATTTCGTTCATTTCTGATCGGAACGAAAACGAAATTTTTCGTTTTCGTTCTTTATGTTCTCACACAAATTTATAGTTTTCGTTTTCGGAAAACAACTCCTAATAAGAGATTTTTTACCTTCAGTTTCCGATACTTTCAAAATTTGATAAAAACGGTAAAATCTGGTATTAGAAATGTTTTTTCAATGCTATTAATTCATACGAAAATGAGCATAATTAATTAATTTATTTCGTTTTGGATCTCGTTTAAAAAAATGTCAGTTCCGTTTTCGTTCTTGTAACTATTTCGTTTAATTTCGTTATTTCGTTTTCGTTCCGTTTTCAGCCCCTACTTTTAATACATTCATGACGGCTTCGCCGCCACCTAACCGAACCTAACCTAAAGGCGGAACATTCAAAAAGTGGATCCACCTTTGCGCAATAGCGCCCTTATTTTATGTCCGGCGACTATATTTAGTACTTACTTGTATAAATTTGCACTGTAACTGCTAAACACCTGGCCGATAGATAAAGGTATGTTTAAGTATAAATTTGCACTGTAACTGCTAAACACCTTTTATTGCCTTCCGACATTTGTTTTATGTCATTAAACAAAATATATGAAGTTCACTACGTACGCTCACAGCCGATATATTTTTTTCATAATGCTGAAGTAAAATTAGCGGTTAGTTTATTGTTTAACTCGTTCCTCATATTATTTGAACACATTCTATAGAACGGTTTTGTTATAATATAATTATTTATTCATTTCTTTGCTAATGTTTTCCGGGATGTATCACCGTGCCGGGAACCAGACTCAGTACATATACGGCGCAATGAATGCGGCGCAGTGACGGGCCAGCGTTATCCATACATACATACACACATACATACATACAGTTAGACTACTCTTATATGTGATATTTCCAATTGGATTATTGATTGTCAATAATTCATTCGATTTTGAGAAATAAATAATGTTGCTTAGAAACCTAAAACAAAAGGAGAAAGATTTTTTTTTGGCATGGGCCAGAGGTGTCATTTAAATATTTTGTATTGATTTCTGAATATTTATTTATATATAATAATTATTAATTATATAATGAATGGGGGGGGGGGGGAACAATGGACATCCACCCGAACGACCACTTCATCATTCCGAAAAAGTGACCATCCAGATGGGATTCGAACCCACGACCACGAGGCCCGTGAGCAGGAGCTCTACTCACTAGACCACCGCGGCCCCAGAAAGAATTCGTGACAATCAATTGCATTTGTCAAGTTATTTCGTGAAGAAATATATATTTTAATAGAATAATCTATTCTGAAAATCGTTTTGGATTTATTTCAAACATCAACGTTTATGTAATATTATGACATTTGTCATTTCGTAAGATGGGATGGGCGCTTCTAAATTGACTGAAATAGCCAATAACAAAACGAAAACTTACGCAAACATTAATCAAGAGCCGGAACAATACTGACAAAATGGTGTTTTCGGTTATTAATACACTTATTTGAACCGATGAAATAAGTCTATTGACCTTTTCGAAATTTGGTCAAACCGCGGTCTTTCCGTAGAATCCTGTATAAATATAAATATACCGATATAAAAATTGTAAAAACAAAAAATAATCAAATGAAAAATAAAATCAAACATCTTACAAGGCAACTAACCCAAGTGTTCCTCTCCGATTTTTATGAAATTTGGTGGAATTGTAGAGGAGGCCAAAATATTCGAAGCGTATTTTTATGTTTAGGGGGTGAACTTGTCCCTTGAAAATCAGCCATATTTTTATTTTTTGGGTATAACTTCTGAACAAATCTTGAAAGCGCAATTTTGTAAACGTACAAAAACAAATATTTTGCAATTTATTTTATCTAATAAACTTGGGTGCATAGAAATCACCCCGCAACTTTTGACTTTGACTATTTCTGTTTTTAGAAACTATTATAAACGATAAACGCTCTTGATAAATTTTAACGCATATTAAATTGTCTTTCAAACGGCATATATATTTTTACTTTCTCCGTTACGAAGTACGAGAAAGTATTGTGATCGTGATTTTTTTTCAAAATGTTTTTTGCGGAAATATCCGTTTTGGATATCCCTAGATGCTATTTCAACAATTTCTGGAAAAAAAAAAAATGTGACTGTGTTTGTGTCTGCCTGTGTGCGCTGTATCTCAAAAACTAATAGAGCAATTGATATGAAACTTTGAACATACGTCTTATTTAACAATCCGAAGAACTGAAAAGCTTTTGGTAAAATTTCGTACACCGGAAGTGGGTGTTTACCTTAACTGTTTTTTGTTTTTTGCCAATATTTTCTTAAATATGAAAAATATCACAAAAACATTTAAACGAGCATTGAAGCCAACAAAGAAATGAACATCTTTTACTTGAAAATATTTTTCATAAAATCATTGCTATTCGAGAAAAGAAATTATTATTATTTTTTTAATTATTTAATTATAATATAATTATGAAACCATAATAGTTACAGCAAATGTATTTGAACAAAAATAGTAAAGAATGCCAAAATGAACAACTTCTAGAGAATACATTTTTTTTCGAAATCTCGTTAGTTTTTGAGTAAACCGAATTTTTGAGTTTGAAGTATAATTTTTTCATCTTTCATAATTTTGGCGTTTTAAACGTCAGTTTCATCCGAATTTACACAACTCGATATACATTTAAAATATGATTTCAATTGAAAATAAACCACGAAAGCGTAAATATAAATTATACCATCAAATCGGAGAAAGTAACATGATGGCCACATCACCATTTTTTTGATCTGATGGATAGTTGCAAAAAAAAAATAGTGATAGTCAAAAGTTTATAGAAGGCTGATATTTTTAATGTTTAGTACCTGGCTATTATTTTATTTTCTCCAATTTAATGACAATTTAGTGATATTCGTCAAATTTATTGATTTTTTAAAAGTCGGAATATTTAAAATTGCGTTTAGAATTTTTGAAACGCTATATCCGGTTTTAATGGTTTTAACTTCTAAATGTAGAAATTTAAAAACTGTTTAAAAATATTTTCGTAAAATGAACGCAAAACTTCAAAGTGCGAAGGTTTAAAATTGTGAATTTGTTTTTTGAAATTGCATAACTACCGAACGTGTTATTAAATTTTTATAATTCAAATATCAAAATACGACAAATTTAGTTTGATTTTAAAACGCGTTATGAAATTTTCTCATGAAATTAAAATGCACGTATTTGAAGTTCGAAGATTTTGATTTTTGAAGTTGCACAACCACCGAATGCGTTGTCCGATTTCGATGGTTCCAACTTCAAAATGTGCCGAATGCAGTGAAATTTAAAAATTCGTTCAGAAATGTTTTTGTCAGAAACGTCCAAATTGCACGTTTTAAAAGTCCGAAGTTTTAATTTGCGATTTTGATTTTTGAGATTGCACAACTGTCAAACGCGTTATCTGATTTTGAAAAACCAAACGTCAAAATATCACAAATTTAGTATTATTTTAAAAAGAATTATAAAATATATTCGAGAAATTAACAGAAAATGCAAAAATCTTCCATTTTTAAGTTCGAAGATTTAAAAATCGTAATTTGATTTTTGAAAGTGCACTAAATGCGTTGTTCTATTTTGACGATTCAAACGTTAAATTTAGTGTAATTGTGAAACAGATGAAAAATGTCTTTTGAAAAAAGTTTCGAAGATTTTAAGACAGCGATTTTAATTTTTGAAGTTGTCCTATAAATATGGAAATTATTTTCATCTATAAATATGGAAAATTTAATGCAATTTAACAACTGGTTAAAATATTTTCGTGAATCAACGCAAAACCTCAAAATTGCACGTTTCTTAAGTCTGAGCAGTTGAAATGCAATTTTATGTTTTGAAATTGCAATTTTTAACCTCTAAATATGGAAAATTTTGTGCAATTTAAAAACTGGTTAAAAATATTTTCCTGAAATCAATATAAAATGTCCAAATTGTACGTTTTCAAAATCCGAAGATTTGAAATTGCAATTTTGTTTTTCGAACAACTGTCAAACGCGCTGTTAGATTTTTACAATTCAAATGTCAAAATGAGAAAGATTTAGTGCAATTTAAAAACTCGTTAAGAATGTTTTTTGTAGAATCAACACAAAACGTTCAAATTGCACGTTTCAGTCGAAGAATTTAAATTGCGATTTTGATTTTTTAGATTGCACAATCCCCAAACGCGTTGTAGTGACGATAGTTACATCAAATTTGAATAAACATTAATTATAAAGAATCTTGAAACGAACAATTTACAAAGAATAAGGTTTTTCAAAATCTGCGAGATTTAGAAAAAAACCTTATTCTTTGTAAATTGTTCGTTTCAAGATTCTCTATAATTAATGTTTATTCAAATTTGTGATTTTAAATGTTTGAAGTTCAAAAAAGTGCGATTTTTGCATTCCGTCTTAAGTCCAAGAGAACATTTAGTAATCCGTTTTAAAATTACACTACATTCGCTTTTTTGTACATCAGCGACTTACGGAGAAATGATTTTTTTCTGGTTTGAAGGAGTACCCGTAACGTTTTTTTGACTTTTGATTATAAAAGTACCTTTATTAGTGCTAAAAATAAGAATTTTTAATTAGTTATAGCTGATTGCAAACTTTGCCAAAAATCGAGATTTATATCGCGAAAAGTGAATTCCTGCGACTCACGGAGAATTTTTTTTTCTGGTTTGATGGAGTGCCCGTAACGTATTTTTGACTTTTGATTATAAAAGTACCTTTATTAGTAATAAGAATAAGAATTTTTAATTAGTTATAGCTGATTGCAAACTTTGCCAAAAATCGAGATTTATATCGCGAAATGTGAATTTTTGCGACTTACGGAGAAATTATTTTTTTCTGGCTTGAAGGAGTGCCCGTAACATTTTTTTGACTTTTGATTATGAAAGTACCTTTATTAGTGATAAGAATAAAAAAAATTATTTAGTTATAGCTGATTGCAAATTTTGCCAAAAATCGAGATTTATATGGCGAAATGTGAATTTCTGCGACTTACGGAGAAATTATTTTTTTCTGGTTTGAAGGAGTGCCCGTAACGTTTTTTTGACTTTTGATTATGAAAGTACATTTATTAGTGATAAGAATAAGAATTTTTTATTTAGTTATAGCTGATTGCAAATTTTGCCAAAAATCGAGATTTATATGGCGAAATGTGAATTTCTGCGACTTACGGAGAAATGATTTTTTTCTGGGTTGAAGGAGTGCCCGTAACGTTTTTTTGACTTTTGATTATGAAAGTACCTTAATTAGTGATAAAAATAAGAATTTTTAATTAGTTATGGCTGATTGCAAACTTTGCCAAAAATCGAGATTTATATGGCGAAATGTGAATTTTTGCGACTTACGGAAAATTTATTTTTTTCTGGTTTGATGGAGTGCCCGTAACGTTTTTTTGACTTTTGATTATGAAAGTACCTTTATTAGTGATAAGAATAAGAATTTTTTTTTTAGTTATGGCTGATTGCAAACTTTTTCAAAAATGGAGATTTATATGGCGAAATGTGAATTTCTGCGACTTACGGAGAAATAATTTTTTTCTGGTTTGAAGGAGTGCCTGTAACGTTTGTTTGACTTTTGATTATGAAAGTACATTTATTAATGATAAGAATAAGAATTTTTATTTAGTTATAGCTGATTGCAAACTTTTTCAAAAATCGAGATTTATATCGCGAAATGTGAATTTCTGCGACTTACAGAGAAATAATTTTTTTCTGGTTTGAAGGAGTGCTTGTAACGTTTTTTTGACTTTTGATTATGAAAGTACCTTTATTAGTAATAAGAATAAGAATTTTTAATTAGTTATAGCTAATTGCAAACTTTGCCAAAAATCGAGATTTATTTCGCGAAATGTGGATTTCTGCGACTTTCGGAGAAATTTTTTTTTTCTAGTTTGAAGGAGTCGCCGTAACGTTTTTTTTGACTTTTGATTATGAAAGTACCTTTATTAGTGATAAGAATAAGAATTTTTATTTAGTTATGGCTGATTGCAAACTTTTCCAAAAATGGAGATTAATATCGCGAAAGGTGGATTTCTGCGACTTACCGAGAATTTTTTTTTTGTTGAAGCAGTGCCCGTAACATTTTTTTTTAACTTTTGATTATTACAGTACTTGTATTAGTGAATAAGCATTTTTATTTATTTATGGCAGATTGCAAACTTATAAAAAAAAACTTTTTTGAAAGGGGTGAAAAAATATAAAGGGTTTAAATTAAGGGTTGAATCTTTTTGTGTTATTAATTTAGACCTTCCCTAATGGTATGGTTAACTTTTTTTCGAATTGCTTTTCTTTTCTCCGAGATATGAATTTTTAAAATCTATTGCTGGATCTATTGCTAACTTCACGCCCGTCACGACAAACGACAAAAGAGAATCTAAGGCTCAAAAATTCCCATTGCCCCTTGAATCCGTCAGTTTTCTCATAAGAGTGAATGTGAAAAATATTTTTTTCTGCCATTTTAATTAGGTCTGTTTATTTAAGCCTACATTTAGTAAACTTATCCTAATTAACAGTTTCTTATGTTACGTTATTCTTAATTTTTACGGTTATCTATCTTCGGCTCCAGTACTAACTTTAATGAACGATTCTTAATTTTCTTCAATACCCACTATCAACATTTATAGTTTTTTCTTAATTTATTGAAAATAAAAAATTGATTTCCTTCATCCCTTTGAATAATATTATTGATACTACTACCATCGTCCAAGAATGAATGAGATAAATAAATTCAAATGTGACTTTCTATTGTTTTTTTTAACTCATTGTCAGTAAAAATTAAAATAGCCTTGTAATCCAATCCAGAAATAACGTTTAATTCTAGTGGGATCGTTAGAGAATAGCATCTGTCATCTGGGATATTTCCGTGCGCCCATTGTCCCTGTTAATTTGTGGACACGTCCGAATTGGTTTGTGGCGTCCAAGAAGAAGAAGAAGAAGACGAGTTGAACGGCACGAGACGCTCACAATTAAATAATGAAAGGCTCAAATGAGGCCATAAAAGGTTCCACAAACATTTAACGTTTGTTAAGTTTAATAATCAACGGAGACGGAGAATAATACGAGATGTGGGTATTATTTCGTAATAAATTATTCATTACGGTTGGAAAGTTGAGGAAGGACGCGTGCCGGGATTTTCAGTGCGGCATTAAGAGAGCGCCCGCATCTTCAAACTTTAAAATTATGTAAATTTCGGTGTGGGTAAAGTCTTTTAAAATCAATGGCCGGGATGGATGTTTCGGTTATAAAGGAGCGGCTCTTTGCCAATCGCTATAAATAACTAAGAGTCGGTTACTACTTACTCCGAAGACGCATCAACATTAATTAACATGCGTTCGGAATCGCTTCTGGCAAGCCGGTTGTGTCTGCTTTATTGATTAATGATCACACTTTGGTCGTACTATTTAACGTTTCAATGAATATCCACAGCGGATTCATTGCTTTCATTGTACATTTGAATTTGCATTCAGTTTCTCCACAAAAATTAAGTTCAAATCCACCAGCAAATTTAAAGGAAATGAACATTTTTCGTTCTATGTTTTTCATCCGGAGAACAAAACTGTTTCGTTTTAACAAGAAAAAATATTTTCGCTTTTCCAAAACAAATATCTAAAATACGAAAGACAAAATGCGGATCTGTGCTCTCCACAAAGAAATTAGTTAGATTCAATCAAAACTGGCCTTTCGAGAAGCCCATCAAAAATAGCATTTGGAATAAGACTTTCCGATTGATTCAAGGACTTCGTCTAAATCCATTAGAAATGCCTTTGCAGGGCTCAAAATAAAACTTTCAGACCGGGAAAGTTCAACGAATGCAGACACGAGTTATTTTGAGCGCCTGTTGATGTACCTAAATCCTTGCGCCTTTAGGCACTTTCTCTTCCTCTATTAAAGGCTCTTCTAACATTATCATTACTTATCCTAGGTATGAAGAAGTATACGCCCTAATAATTTCGGATAACTGTAACAAAGACTGGAGTGTGTCAAGTTGGCACCCCAATAGTTCTGAATAGAGTTCTCAATTCCTTTTGATGTATCTAGAAGTACTATCAACCTTTTAGAAAGAGTTCTGTAAAATTGGACTGTCAGGAATTTTTTGAAAAATGACACCGCATCCCAACATTGTTATCGAATAGTTCTGAACCAGTTTTAAGATGTGTTTGGGTTAGTACTATAGTTTCTGATACTTTTAACAAAGAGTTCTGTTGAATTTCCAGAGATAAAAATATTCAAAGTTGGAAATTCGAAATATTCAAATTCATATTACTTACTTAATATTGGTCGAATCTAAATATTTCATAACAACTATGGATAGAACTCACAAAGAACTACAGGAAACACCTATCAGAACTATCCGGAATTATCAAAAATATATTTTTTTTTAAAGTCGCAAAGCAAAAAAAAATTGAGAGTTCCGGGAGTTCTGAGTTAATTTTCTATTTCTACTCATTGAGTACAATAATTCTTTCTTATAAACAAATTCGATACAATCACAATTTATGGCATTTTTAAATAAATTTAAAATTCGATTATAGAAAGTTTAATTTTGAAAATACCCATTTCCTGTCATTTAATCGCAATTTGCCATTACAGTTTTTATTAGAACTCCTTGAGTACAACCCATAAGTCAAATCAGAACTCATAGAATTCTTGAAAAAAATCAACATTTTGAAAAAAAGTCCAAAATGAGAAAAAAAATTGATAGTTCCAGGAGTTCTGAGCCAATTTTTTATTTCTACTCATTGAGCACAATAATTCTTTCTTATAAACAAATTCGATACAATCGCGATTTATGGCATTTTTAAATAAATTTAAAATTCGATTATAGAAAAATTAAATTTTGAAAGTACCCATTTCTTGTCACTTAATCGCAATTTGCCATAAGAGTTTTCGTTAGAACTCCTTGAGTACAACCCATAAGTAAAATCAGAACTACCAGAACTATTAAAACAAAATCAACATTTTGAAAAAAATTCAGTCCGAAATGAAAAAAAAAAAAATTGAGAGTTGCAGGAGTTTTGAGTCAATTTTCTATTTCTACTCATTGAATACAATAATTCTTTCTTATAAACAAATTTGATACAATCGCGATTTATGGCATTTTTAAATAAATTTAAAATTCAATAATGGAAATTTTAATTTTGAAAATGCCCATTTCCTGTCATTTAATCGCAATTTGCGATAAGAGTTTTCGTAAGAACTCCTTAAGTACAACATATAAGTCAAATCAGAACTCCCAGAACTCTTGAACAAAATCAACATTTTGAAAAAAAGTCCGAAAAAGAAAAAATTGAGAGTTTCAGAAGTTCTGAGACAATTTTCTATTTCTACTCATTGAGTACAATAATTCTTTCTTATAAACAAATTCGATACAATCGCGATTTATGGCATTTTTAAATAAATTTAAAATTCGATAATGGACATTTTAATTTTGAAAATACCCATTTCCTGTCATTTAATCGCAATTTGCCATTAGAGTTTTCATTAGAACTACTTAAGTACAACCCATAAGTAAAATCAGAACTCCCAAAACTATTAAAACAAAATCAACATATTGAAAAAAATTCCAAGTCCGAAATTAAAAAAAAAAATTGAGAGTTGCAGGAGTTTTGAGTCAATTTTCTATTTCTACTCATTGAGTACAATAATTCTTTCTTATAAACAAATTCGATACAATCGCGATTTATGGCATTTTTAAATAAATTTAAAATTAAAATTCGATAATGGTAATTTTAATTTTGAAAATACCCATTTCCTGTCATTTAATCGCAAATGACTCACCCAGAAATTTTCAAAAATCAAAGTTTATGTTAAAGGTGGATCTTGTGAATGTATTAAAAATGTTGACGAATTCCATCATATAAGTATTTGTTTTCTCTAGATTTATTCAACTGTTCGACAACTTACAAAAAATAATTTTCAGAAAATCATAACTCGGGGAGAAATTGGCGAATATTCAAAACTTTAAGTTGGTTTCAAAGGTAAAAGTTTTGTCAAGATTTTAACATCCTTGTGGAGTTCTATTATATCACTATTTATTTTTTGTTTGTTTTTTTTTTGTTTAAGTCAAAATATTAGTTCTCACAAGTTCATAACTCGCGCAAAAATTGACTCATTTTAAAAAATCAAGGTGAATTTTAGAGGTAAATATATTATGACTGCATCAGAGTTTTTAAGGAATTCAATCATATCGATATGATTTGATTTTCTAGATTTTCCTTATTTAAATATTCGACCACTTAAAAATTCGTTTTTAAAAGTTTATGACTCAAGCAGAAATTGACACATTTCAAAAATCAAAGTTTATATTAAAGGTAATTCCATCATATAAGTATTTATTTTTTTAGATTTGTTCAACTGTTCGACAACTTAGTTTTAAGTAGATGTTTTGTAGAGATTTTAAAAATTTTGTGGAATTCTATACTCCACCCACTGATAGATTAGACTATTCGCATGCATTCGTCAAATGACGACCCAGTGGACAGTAGGCCTTAGACTCAATCGATACTGGCCTTTCGAGAGGCCCATCAAAAATAGCATTTGAAATAAGACTTTCCGATTGATTCAAGGACTTCGTCTAAATCCATTAGAAATACCTTTGCAGGGCTCAAAATAAAACTTTCAGACCGGGAAAGTTCAACGAATGCAGACACGAGTTATTTTGAGCGCCTGTTGATGTACCTAAATCCTTGCGCCTTTAGGCACTTTCTCTTCCTCTATTGAAGGTTTCCTTCAACATTATTATTTGTTATCCTAGGTATAACGCTGTAACAAAGACTGCTAGTCTGATTATAAGTTACAAATTATATTTCTGGACAATTCGAAGTTCTCTGGTTTGAAGTGACCGTTTGTAACCTCCGTAGGCTAGGAGACAGATGTTAACGCGTCTACATAACCCAGGATGCACTACTCTTATAAAAGAATCAAGTTTTATATCCCAGCTTCCTCTGTCGGACTTTCACGAGCTGCCCTTGCAGTTTTGTAACCTTAACGAACTCCAGTCACGTTTCGAAACCTTACGAGAAAGATCGTTAATCCTCCGCCATATAATGCCCACAGATTCGCATTCTGGGTTTCATACGTCTAAACAAACAATGCCGCTGGGTTGCAACTGCAACTGGAAAAAAAATGCAATTTCAGGACACGACCCACTGAACACCGACAATCGACCATCCATCTCCGGACGGTAAAACAGTAAAGCAAATAGATGTCGCGCTCTACACGTAATTGTGCGGAGAATGCAGATAATTAACCTTGGTCGAAGCGCAAAACCAGCGGATATATGGACGTGGATGTGCAGATGATATTTCGTCGAAAAACGCACGAAATGACAACAATTACTCACCGCAATTGCGGCGATACGTGAAACAAAGCGATTGTGATGATGGAGTGACTCATTCTTGCACACGTACGACGAATAACGAGTGTTTGTGTTATTTTCCATAAATTACTTAATTCAGCAAATAATTGGAGCAAACGAAAGTGTTAATTGGGCAAGAGATAAATTATCACGTGCACTCCCAGCTTTTCATTGCGTCCGATAATTATGAAAGCCATGTTTTAATTACACGTGGTCTCTGTCTCGCTCTCGCCTGTTCCTTCCTCGTATGCACAGAAGTGATTAATCTCTTATTTAGCAACGGCGTGATAATAAATTAACGAGACTATTATTACCGGGACGTTTAAATTATATCAATTATTTGCTCTTTTTACCATTGGAACGAACACCTGCACTCCTGATAGTTTCACGTTCAAACACAAGGAAATACATTTTGCTTCATGAAAGAGTTTCACGAAGTAACGGTCCCATCAATACATAAGAAAATTGAACAAATGAAAGTGATAGTTCTCGAATACCCATTAACTTCATCGCAGTCTCTACTGATGCTTCTTCTAAAATCGTCAAGGCTTCTCACTTATGATCTTCCCACGTTTTTATTAAGTTTTCTCTACTAATGCTTCTTCTAACACAATTAATGATGGTCACTAAGCTCTTTATTGTTTATAAAGTTTGATTTCTATCATAATAACGACGGTTTTTCTTCTCATCTCTATAACGAGAAGTTATCCACGACTTTTCCGCCACGGATTTTGGCGCATCCACCATCACCCGAATTATGACCAATCTCAATGAAATATTAATTACAGCCGTTAGGGTGTAACCCCAGTCCAAATGTTTACACAAACGCATTAAGGGATATCCTACTAACAATTAAAAATAATTCGAAATTTTCGTCAAAACTCGGGATGGAATGGATTTTAAAAATTTACCTTTATTTTCAACAATTATAACATGTCTTTTGGCGCTACTTGCATAAACAAATTTCACATAACTATTACAAGCAACAACGACCGAACAATTTACACTAATTTATTTATAGTGCCCTTCAAAAACAACTAAGTAATTATTGTTTTTAAATCGACCAAGAAATCGAGAAAAATAAAACCTCAAAAAAGTGCTGGTTGTGCGCTACACACATTCGATTTTTAAACATAAACACGATAAGCAACATGAATTAGGTAAGTTAAACCAATTTAGTTGTGGATATCTTTAGAAATAATTGAGTAATTATTGTTTTAATCGATCCTTGTCCACAGATACGCGAGTTTTAAAATTTCAAAAAATTTTAAAGTGCCGTTTGGCGCTAGATAAATTCGAGTTTTTACCATAAATGTGTGAAGCAACATGTAATAAACAATTTAAAATAATTTGTTTATAGTGCCCTTTGGAAATAGAGAAATTATACATTTTTTGATCGATCCATGTCCACGGATACGCGAGTTTTAAAATTTCAAAAATTTTTAAAGTGCCGTTTGACGCTAGATACATTCGAGTTTTTGCCATAAATGTATCAAGCAATTTAAAATAATTTGTTTATAGCACCCTTTGGAAATGGAGAAATTATACATTTTTTAATCGATCCATGTCCACAGATACGCGAGTTTTAAAATTTCAAAAATTTTTAAAATGCCGTTTGGCGCTAGATACATTCGAGTTTTTACCATAAATGTGTGAAGCAACATGTAATAAGCAATTTAAAACAATTTGTTTATAGTGCCCTTTGGAAATAGAGAAATTATACATTTTTTAATCGATCCATGTCCACAGATACGCGAGTTTTAAAATTTCAAAAAATTTTAAAGTGCCGTTTGGCGCTAGATAAATTCGAGTTTTTACCATAAATGTGTGAAGCAACATGTAATAAACAATTTAAAATAATTTGTTTATAGTGCCCTTTGGAAATAGAGAAATTATACATTTTTTGATCGATCCATGTCCACGGATACGCGAGTTTTAAAATTTCAAAAAATTTTAAAGTGCCGTTTGGCGCTAGATACATTCGTGTTTTCAACATAAATGTATTAAGCAACATGTAATAAACAATTTTAAATAATTTGTTTATACTGCCCTTTAGAAATAGAGAAATTATACATTTTTTAATCGATCCATGTCGACAGAAACGCGAGTTTTAAAATTTCAAAAATTTTTAAAGTGCCGTTTGGCGCTAGATACATTCGAGTTTTTACCATAAATGTGTGAAGCAATATGTAATAAACAATTTAAAATAATTTGTTTATAGTGCCCCTTGGAAATAGAGAAATTATACATTTTTTAATCGAACCATGTCCACAGAAACACGAGTTTTAAAATTTCAAAAATTTTTAAAGTGCCGTTTGGCGCTAGATACATTCGAGTTTTTACCATAAATGTGTGAAACAACATGTAATAAGCAATTTAAAATAATTTGTTTATAGTGCCCCTTGGAAATAGAGAAATTATACATTTTTTAATCGATCCATGTCCACAGATACGCGAGTTTTAAAATTTCAAAAAAATTTAAAGTGCCGTTTGGCGCTAGATACATTCGAGTTTTTACCATAAATGTGTGAAGCAACATGTAATAAGCAATTTAAAACAATTTGTTTATAGCACCCTTTGGAAATGGAGAAATTATACATTTTTTAATCGATCAATGTCCACAGATACGCGAGTTTCAAAATTTCAAAATTTTTTAAAGTACCGTTTGACGCTAGATACATTCGAGTTTTTGCCATAAATGTATCAAGCAATTTAAAATAATTTGTTTATAGCACCCTTTGGAAATGGAGAAATTATACATTTTTTAATCGATCCATGTCCACAGATACGCGAGTTTTAAAATTTCAAAATTTTTTAAAGTGCCGTTTGACGCTAGATACATTCGAGTTTTTGCCATAAATGTATCAAGCAATTTAAAATAATTTGTTTATAGCACCCTTTGGAAATGGAGAAATTATACATTTTTTAATCGATCCATGTCCACAGATACGCGAGTTTAAAAATTTCAAAAAAATTTTAATGTGCCGTTTGGCGCTAGATGCATTCGAGTTTTTACCATAAATATATGAAGCAACATGTAATAAACAATTTAAAATAATTTGTTTATAGTGCCCTTTGGAAGTAGATAAATTATACATTTTTTAATCGATCAATGTCCACAGATACGCGAGTTTTAAAATTTCAAAATTTTTTAAAGTGCCGTTTGGCGCTAGATACATTCGAGTTTTTACCATAAATGTGTGAAGCAACATGTAATAAGCAATTTAAAATAATTTGTTTATAGTACCCTTTGGAAATAGAGAAATTATACATTTTTTAATCGATCCATGTCCAGAGATACGCAAGTTTTAATACTTCAAAAATTTTTAAAGTGCCGTTTGGCGCTAGATACATTCGTGTTTTCAACATAAATGTATTAAGCAACATGTAATAAACAATTTTAAATAATTTGTTTATACTGCCCTTTAGAAATAGAGAAATTATACATTTTTTAATTGACCCGTGTCCACAGAAACGCGAGTTTTAAAATTTCAAAAAATTTTAAAGTGGCGTTTAATAATCCCATTAGAAAATCCCTTTACATGGGGTTGAATCATAACCTACTGATCCCGTGATTTCACAAAAAAATATTCAGCAAATTCACACACATCGAAAATGAAACAAAGAAATTAGTTAGATTTAATCGAAACTGACCGTTCGAAAATGTTGGCCGAGATGACAAAAACATTAAAAGAATTTTGCCAAAACGAGAAACCCTGTTGTATTTGTAATGATTCGAAGACCCTTCAAATCCTATTAGAAAATCCCTTTGCAGGGGTCTGATCCCGTGATTTCGCATAAAAATATTCAGAAAATTCACACACATCGAAAATGAAAGAAAGAAATTAGTTAGACTTAACTAAAACTGGCCATTCGAAAATGTTGACAAAAATGACGAAAACTTTCCAAAATTTTGGCCAAAACGACGGAAAGAAATGTTGTAGGTCATGCCAATAAGACATTCTGAAAGTTACAGCCCCTACCTTTGCATTAAAACAAATGGCAATTTGATTACCGCACGACTTGTCCTAGGACAAAAATTAGTTGACCTTGATAACCTTTTCCACTGTAATCAAAATACAGCACCTCAAACAAAAGCATTGTTAGGTACCCAGACCATTTCATGAACAATGCATTTTAGAAAAAAGTTTTAAGGTTTGAAGTGCGGTATTTGGGCCACAGTGGCAAAGGTTATCAAGGTCAACTAATTTTTTTTAAGAAACTCTAATTTTTTATAACACTATTTTCTTGTACTAATTAATTTAAATAACTTTTATCTGAATTTTTTTAAATTTGGGATATTAAAGTTTTTTAATATTACGACAATTTTGAACATGAGCAATTATGAAATGGAAACGCAGAGAATGTAAGCGTATTTTTTGGAAACCTGGGTAGGGGATGTGTTTGGTTTTCCTAGAATCTTAAAGCAGAATCGATTCTGAGTAAATTTGCAACGTTTACAGTTTGTGGTAATTTATTTTTATATTTTTTAAAGTAATTTTGAAAGTGTGCATGAAAACGCAGCGAGTTTAAGCGTGTTTTTTTGGAAATCTGGGTAGGGGATGTTTCCGTTTTTTGCAGAATCTTAGAGTAGAATCGATTTTGAGTAAACTTGCAAAATTTACAGTCTGTAGCAATTGTTATTATATTTATTTAGAGCAACTTTGACGACACCGATTTCGAAATTCAAACGTGGCGAGTTTAGGTTTAATATTTTGAAAATCTGCGGTGGGGATGTTGTTAGTTTATGCAGTATCTTGAAGATGAATCGATTCTGAGAAAGTTTGAAAAAAAATCAGTTTGTAGCAATTGTTTCTATATTTTTTAAAGCAATTTTGAAGATTGCAACGCGCCGAGTTGAAATGTGATTGTTTTGGAATCTAAGATGGGGATGTTTCTAGTTTATGCAGAATTGATTTTGAGTAAATTTGTAAAGTTGGCAGTTTAATTATTACATTTGTTAATTAGAGAAGCAATTATCTTATTAGATATTAAAAAAAATATATCAATCAGATTTTGATACGTGATCATTAATATTTCGTATAGATGATACGGTATTAATTTAACAGTTTTAAGTCCAATCGGATTTGGTCAACCAGTTATAACGAGTTCGTAGATAGTACGAGCAAATCCAAGGTTCACGTGCGTTATTATCTTTAAATGCAATTCTAACGTCTTGTTTCATTACAATGTAATTCAAATCGATAATAATCTTTTACTACAAAACCAATTTGGAAGTTTATTTGTTCGTGAAGGAGCAACTAAGTTGTTGTTGGTCGTTATCGGAGCCAGTTTAATTTCTGGTCGGGTATTAATGAGGACGATAAGATAATTGGGTGTGATCGGTTTAATGATTTTTTTCCTGGGTTAGGTTAGTGAGTTTCGTAATCTTTTATCGATTCCCCCCGAACTCTCTCGTCATGGTAACCGATCGTAATTTCGCTCTGGAGAATGTTTATTTATACTAAATACACTCCACCTTATCCCTCTTAATGTTTATATAATACGCCGAACGAGATGATTTTCGTTCAGATTCCGGACGACTTGTTCCAAGGGAGTTAATCATAAAATAAAGGGAAACAACTTTATATAAACTGATGGAAAAAACTTGAAATTCGTGAAATTTCGATCATTTTCAAACCGCCATAACTCGGCGTATTTTTAATCGATTTTGATGAATCTTTGAGGGCGAAAAACTTCAAAGTGTCTTCTTTAAAGTCATGCATGCGAACTTAAGCGTAACCCCTTCCGCCTCCCTCTAGCGCCCCTGTGAAAAAAGTTTTTTCTAAAAACCATGTCCAACTTTGACGATGTGTGCGCAGTTGGAAAAAATTTGTCGACTTGATCCACCATAAAGGCATTAAAATGTTATCAATTCCCTACGCAGAACTCAAAAAACAAAGTTCCTAGCACAATTTGGCACCAAGTTATGGGTGTGCATTTTGAGGTTTTTCGCACATAACTCAGTGACTTTTCAACCAAATTTGATGATTCTTTCGGGAAAAACCCCCATTTTGGCTCTACTTTAAGGGGGTAAAGTCAGATTGGATAAAACCCTTCAACCCCCGAACAAAAAAATCACGTTTTGGGCAAAAAAACGTCCAACTTTGTCAACGTGTACTGAGTTGGAAAAAATGTGTCGACTCGATCCACCATAAGGGCATTTGAGAAAAGATT
Organism: Ocypus olens; assembly: GCA_910593695.2. Lineage (NCBI taxonomy): Eukaryota > Metazoa > Arthropoda > Insecta > Coleoptera > Staphylinidae > Ocypus > Ocypus olens. The sequence goes on from OU343049.1 coordinate 46,512,627, forward strand.
ATCAACTTTGTCCGAAGAATTTAATAAACAATACTTTCCTGTGTATTAATCAAGTAATAAAAAAGTTATCACACCAGCTGAAACTTTCCTAGATTTTTTTGTGTTTGTAGCCAACCAAGCCTTTCACCAATTAATAAAAACAATCATAAGGATGAATGAACTATAACACCAAACTAAAAGACGTATTTAAGTCTGAATACTTTCATGGCACTTGCGTTATTTTCACTAACTGCTACTTTGTAACCGTTGTTATGTTATACATATTACCTTAATTTAATTTTTGTTAGTTAATGTCTTAAGAAATGTTACATTTCCCTGTAATTGGATATATGTCTGTTGGGAAATAAATATCTATTATTATTATGAAATAATAACAGTAACCGATATTGAAAAATTATTTTATATAATTCAATAACGAATCACTTTTTGGATACAGGAATCGATTCAATAGCGAATCACTTCTTAGTAACAGTAACCATTAACCAACGAATCACTTCTTAGTAAGAGTAACCGATTCAATAACGAATCACTTCTGGTCGCTTCTCCTTTCACGCACCAGTGATTTCGCGAGAAAATGCCGAAATCCGCTTTAAAATTACATTAAATTCGCAATATTTTGACATTTGATCGTCAAAATTGGATAAGGCGTTGAACAATTTACAATTTAAACAATCAAAATTGCAATATAAATTGCAGGAAAAGTTCAAGACGACCGACAAAAAATCTAAACTCAAGGGAGAAGTAATTTACCTCTCCCTAGGATCCGCCAGTGATTTCACGAGAAAATGTCGTGATCCGTTTCGAAATAACACAAAATTCTCCATATTTTGACGTTTAAATCATCAAAATCGGAAAACGCATTAGGCAGTTGTGCAATTTCAAAAATCAAAAGCGCGATTTTGAAACCGTGGAAATGTAAAACCATTAAAATGACACAAAATTTGCTATATTTTGAAGTTTGAATCATCAAAATCGAACAACGCATTCAGCAGTTGAGCAATTTCAAAAATCAAAATTACGATTTTAAAATCTTTAAAAAGTCAGATTTTTGCATTTAGTGTTAATTTCACGAAAACATTTTGTAATCCGTTTTAAAATTATACTAAATTTGTCACATTTTGACGTTTGAATTATAAACATCGAACAACGTATTCAGCAGTTGTGCAATTTAAAAAATAAAAATTATGATTTTAAAATTGAAAAAGTGAGATTTTTGTATTTTGTGTTAATTTTACGAAAACATTTTGTAATTCGTTTAAAAATTACAAATAATTTGCCATATTTTGACGTTTGAATTATTAAAATCGAATAACGCGTTTAGCGGTTGTGCAAATTCAAAAATCAAAATTACAATTTTAAAATCTTTAAAAAGTGGTATTTTTGCATTTTGTGTTAATTTCACGAAAACATTTTGTAATCCGTTTTAAAATTATACTAAAATTGTCATATTTTGATGTTTGAATCATCAAAATCAAACAACGTATTCGGCAGTAGTGCAATTTAAAAAATCAAAATTACGATTTTAAAATCTTAAAAAATGAGATTTGTGGATTTTGTGTTAACTTCACGAAAATATTTTGTAATCCGTTTTAAAATCACACTAAATTTACCATATTTTGATGTTTAAATCATCAAAATCGGACGACGCGTATAGCAGACGTGCAATTTAAAAAATCAGAATTACGATTTTAAAATCTTAAAAAAGTGAGATTTTTGCGTTTCGTGTTAATTTTACGAAAACATTTTGTAATCCGTTTTAAAATTATACTAAATTTGTCATATTTGACGTTTGAATGATCAAAATCAGTGAACGCGTTTAGCGGTCGTGCAATTTCAAAAATCAAAATTACGATTTTAAAATCTTAAAAAAGTGAGATTTGTGGATTTTGTGTTAATTTTACGAAAATATTTTGCAATTCGTTTATTTATTATACTAAATTTGCCATTTTTTGACGATTTAATCATCAAAATGCGTCCGCGATAGTTAATTTCAAAAATCAAAATCGTGATTTTCTATTTTCGAACTTGCAATTTTGGCATTTTGCGTTGATTTCACGAGAAGACTAAATTAAACCGGATTTTAAATTGCACTTTGCCACACTTTGACCTTAGAATTATCAAATCCGACAACGTGTTCGGCAGTTGTGCAATTAAAAACAAAATCAAAATCGGAATTTTAAATTTTTGGATTGCGAAATCGTGCAATTTTGACTTTTTGGATTAATTTTACAAAAAAAATATTAACCAGTTTTTAGATTTAACTAAATTCGCAACATTTTGGTGTTTGAATTAGAGCCCTGCACGGGCCGGGCCTCGGCCCAGCCCGGAAATGTGTCGATATTATTTAATTTGATTATAATTTTTTTTAAGCAGAATAATTAATTTATTTTATTATATATTTTAAATAATATCCAAAAAATTAAAGAACGATTTCGGGCCGGGCCGACAATTTGTTTTATTTCGTCGGGCCGGACCGGGCTTTTGAATATTCACTGCCGGGCCGGGCCTTAAAAAAACGGCCCGCGCAGGGCTCTAGTTTGAATCATCAATATCTGACAATGCGTTTGGCAGTTGTGCAATTTCAAAAATCTAAATCACGATTTTAAACAGAAAATTATAATGTATGAACTATATAAATCTATTAATAATAAAAATATTTGTTAATTACAATTTTCTTTTTTTTTGCCATAGGCTTGAGCCATGCAGTGACACACGGCTAGAATTAATCTATTTTTTTTAATAGATATAAATTATAAATTAAATTAATAAAGGAACAAATGAATAATGGAAGAAATACAACAACCACAGACCTGAGCGAGTATTTCTCGATTCCGAAAAATCTTTCACCCGGGTGGGGAATCGAACCCACTCGACACGCGATGCAGCCGGCAAATGCTCTAGCACCATCCCACTACACCAACGGGCGCTCTAATTTTATTAACCTTAAGAATATACTTTGTAGTATCAAGAAAAAATCAATTAGAATCTCAGAAAGTAAAGTTTTCTGAAGCTACTTTAAATAACTAGTTATTTGTGGTGACAGTAACTGCTACTTTAAATAAGTAGTTATTTTATGGTGACAGTAACTGCTACTTTAAATAACCGTTTAAATAAGTAGTTATTTTGTGGTGACAGTAACTGCTACTTTAAATAACCCTTTAAATAAGTAATCATTTTGTGGTGACATGCATGAGAAATTAAGCTTATCCTGGTTGATAAATGAAAAACTGTAACCTCAAACATTATTTCAAGCAGCTAAAATACTAGGAATACATTGTTACAACCTTGACTAAAAAAAAACGCGTTATCCAAATTCAACATGATTTTCGGCTCGTCGTATAAAATCCCTTGATAACATTCACAACCTCAAATCACAAACGATAACACGGCAGTTTGTTTCTACCATGCAACTTGTTCAAACAAGTCCCCCGGTCGGGAATTAAAAATATTTACAAGAAAACGTAAACAGCGATAGCGATAGTAAATATTGAACAATTCCCAGTGTTGCTAATCGCTAATCACAAACACACTGGCGAGAGATAATGATGTGACTTTAATTGGCTGTAAATTGTGATTGGGCAGAGTTTTTAAATGAATCATGCACACGTCTATGAATCACAACCTCTCGCTCACTTCGTTCGGCAATGGCGAGAAGAGAGAGAGATAATCGATTGCATATGTTTATTTTGTGTACGTGCATCTGGATTCATTCTAGTGTGGATGATATACAGAGTGAAAGCAGGATGTTTCCTGTTATCGCCTAAGGCTTTCTTGTTCTGCATATGTACTGCACTGGTTCCGGTAAGATTCGTCATAAATGGATCGTTCATAAATCATCTCTTGTTTGAAAAAAATTCGAGATTAACTTTACCTGTCCAAATTCGCTTTATGTTGAAAAAAAATACAAAAGTATAGATGATAGAAGATATTTGTGAAATGTAACTTTAAAAATGCATAACTAGAACCTTGGGACCTTATCGTATCTCCTACATTCATAGTTGAATAGAAAGAGTTACTTTTTGTTTAATTGGCCAATACATTTCTTGTTGTCCAAATTTGTTCAATTTTGCTTTAGGATCCTAAAAAGTGCTAAACCATAAATGATATTGAGAGTATAAAAGATATTCATAAAATGTAACTTTAAATAAGCATACCTAAAATGTTTAGGTCTTATGAGATGTCCAGTATTTATTAATAGTTTAATAAAAAATGGTGATGTGGCCATCATGTTACTTTCTCCGACTTGATGGTATCATTTATATTTACGTTTTCATTGTTTATTTTCAATTTAAATCATATTTTAAATGTACATCGAGCATTTTGTAGACTCGGATGAAACTGACGTTTAAAACGTCAAAAATATGATTTGTAATAAACCATGAAAACGTAAATATAAATGGCTATGATAGCATCAAGTCGGAGAAAGTAACATAATGGCCACATCACCATTTTTATTTATACTTTTAATAAAAATGATATTTTAAATGTGCATCGAGTGTTTTGCAGGATCGAATGGGTGATACTGAAGATGAAAGTGACCAATTATATTTCAAATTCTTATAATCTGTACCGTCAGTTTACTAATGAGATTTCGAAAAAAACTCCAACGTCAAAATATGCCAAATTTAGTGCAATTTAAAAGTTGGTTAGGAAATATATTGGTAAAATCGACGCAAAACGTCAGAATTTCCGTTTTCGAAGTTCAAAGATTGTAAATCCAATTTTGATTTTTTTTAAATAGCAGAAAAGCCAAACGCATCTGATTTTAATGATACACACTTTAAAATGTAGTGAATTTAGCGTGACTTTAAAACGGATTATATGTTCTCGTAAAATTAACGCAAAAATTGCACTTTTTTAAAGTTTGAATATTTTTAAATCGCGATTTTGATTTTTTTTTTGTGAACTGCCGAATGCGTTGTCCGATTTTGATGAGTCCAACGAAAAAATGTACCATATTTAGTACAATTTAAAGGTTAATCAAAAAATATTTTTGTGAAATCAATGCTGCAAAACGTCAAAATTTTATGTTTTCGAAGTTCCGATTTTGATAATCAAAATGTCAAAAAGTTTAAAACAACAAAATGTTCTCGTTAAATTAACACAAAAATTCGACAGTTTTAAAATCGCTATTTTGATTTTTTTTTAATTGCACAACTGCCGAACACGTTCACCGATTTCGATTATTCTGACTTCAAAATGTGACAAATTTAGTGCAATTTAGAAACTGGTTAATAAATATTTTCGTTAATTCAACGTAAAACGTTAAAACGTCAAAATTTCACATTTTCAAGGTTCGAAGATTTTAAATTGCGATTTTGATTTTTTTTTATTCTAGAACAGCCAAATGTCTTCTCTGATTTTGATAATACAAACGTTAAAATTTGGCAAATTTAGGGTAATTTTAAAAAGATTACTAGATCTTCTCGTTAAAATAGCACAAACTGCAAAAATTGCACTTTTATAAAGTTTGAAGATTTTAAAGTCGCGATTTTGATTTTTGAAATTGCTCATCTGCCGAACGCTTTGACCGATTTTAATGACTCTAATGTCAAAATATGGAAAATGTAGTGCAATTTAAAAACTGGCTAATAAATATTTTTGTCAAATTTCACATTTTCAATGTTCAAAGATTTTAAATTTTTAAATTCCAGAACAGCCAACCGCGTTCTCTGATTTTGATGATTCAACGTCAAAATATGGCAAATTTAAGTATGATTTTAAAAATGATACTCATTTTGTTCGTTAAATTAACAACAACAACGTGCAATAATTGCACATTTTTAAATTTGCGATTTTGATTTTTTGAAATCGCACAACTCCGAACGCTTGGACCAATTTAAATTAGTCTTATTTTAAAATGTGGAAAATTTAGTGCAATTTGATTAATAAATACGTTCGTTAAATCAACGCAAATCGTCAAAATTGCACATTTTCAAAATCCGAAAATTTTAAATGCGAAATTGCACAACTGCGAATCGCGTTTTTTTTTATTCGAGCGACAAATTGTAATTTTCTCGTAAAATTAATACAAAATGTAAAAATTGCAATTTTTAAAGTTCGCAAATTTTAAAATCGCGATTGATTTTTGAAATTGCATAACTGCTAAACGCGTTCTCCGATATTGATCATTCAAACGTTAAAATATGTCGAATTTAACGTTATTTTAAAACGGATTAAGAGATTTTCTCGTGATATTATTTTAAATGTTAAAATAATGAAACATGAAAATGACAAATTATACTTCAAATTCTAATAATCTTTACCGTCAGTTTACTCGAAAACTAAAGAGATTTGGAAAAAAACCTGTTGTTTTTAAGTTGTTCATAAATTTCAACCAACGTGGTATTTATTGATTATCGTTTCATAATTATAAACCAAAAATGATTAAAAAAACTGAGTAATTTTTTTACCCAAAAAAAATTATGAATGAAAAATATTTTCAAACAAAAGTTGTTGTTGCCCTCAATATGTATTTAAATGTTTTTGTAATATTTTGTATATATAAAAAAAAATGGTGAAATCATATTTTAAATGTACATCGAGCGTTGCGTAAACTCGAATGAAACTGACGTTTAAAACGTCAAAATCATGAAAGATGGAAAAATTATACTTCAAATTCAAAAACTAGGTTTACTCGAAAACTAACAAGATTTCGAAAAAAACTTATTCTTTAGAAGTTGTTCATTTTGGTATTCTCTACAATTATTATTCACATAAAATTGCTGTAACTATTATCGTTTCATAATTATAACCAAAAATTAAAAAAAATTAATAAATTTTTTTCTCGAATAGCAATGATTTGATGAAAAATATTTTCAAGCAAAAGCTATTCATTTCTTTGTTTTCTTCGATGTTTGTTTAAATGTTTTTGTGATATTTTTTATATTTAAGAATATATTGGCAAAAAACAAAAAACAGTTAAGGTAAACACCCACTTCCGGTGTACAAAATTTTACCAAAAGCTTTTTAGTTCTTCGGATTATCAAATAAGACTTATGTTCAAAGTTTCATATCAATTGCTCTATTGGTTTTTGAGATACAGCGCACACAGACAGACACACACACAAAAAAAAATTTTCCAGAAATTGTTGAAATGGCATCTAGGGACCCCAAAACGGATATTTCCGTAAAAAAAATTTTTGAAAAAAAAATCACGATCACAATACTTTCTCTTACTTCGTAACGGAGAAAGTAAAAATATTGGCCAATTTGTATAGCAAAACGGAAAACCTATTTTAGTTCCGAGTGTTTCAAAAAGAAATAAATTGCAGTCGCCTACGAATCGAAATGCGCATGTCTCTGATTAAATATTCGTGGTTGTCATTCAGACAGTTAACATCAAAAATGTTGACCATTGTACAAAAAGCGTCATAAGGATTTGGATGCGCCTATTTATTTACCTACATGCTAACCCATTCAAAATCAATCTTTAACACAGAAATACAACATATTGATATTACTAATGACAGCAGTACAGAATTGGAGAGGTGCACCATCTTGTTAGAACCACATATTAATATTGGGCATATCGAATTATAGGTACCTGCCCATTTAACGCAGGAATCAATTCGAACTGCTAAATTTACATCAAGTAATCTATCTTAAATGATACGAACAAGTGAGTTTTTTCGAAACAATTGATCGCAGTCAAAGTTTTCCATGAATACCAATGAAACGGTAACTGCGACTCATGCATATTATATGCGATATTGTAATAATACGCTTTGCGATAATGCAATACAATTAAAAACAATAGTTATCATGCAAATGACAGAGAGACAATAAATAATTTATCAAGTCAAGTGTGGCATGTAAATCGAAAATTTGTATGGAAATTGCTTTCGGTTAACGTCAATTTTTTGCATGTATAATCGTTATCTTCACCTTGAAAATAATGTTTCGATACATTTTAATGCGAATTTGTATCGGAAAAATTGTTTTTTTTTTTATAAATTCACTGGCATAACATTTGTATAAGTAACCATAATCGTAAAAAATTTGCCGAACGTTAAGATAATAAGCAAATAGAATTCTACTGATAATGTAATCTTTATAATTATTTAAATAATAGCCTTACTGATAATATATTTCAGATACAGTCTCGGACCCTGACGCTAGTAGCAAGAAACTAGAAACTTTTAAAATCGGGGTGTATCGACGCATCATGAAAATACCTTGGACAGATTATGTAACCAACCATCCAAGAGGCCCAGAGATGAAATAAAACTACTCCTAATAATAAACACACGCAAATTGGAACCTAGGGTACAATCTACTAGACAGAGGAAAAAAATATTCCGTTGCTGTTTCGGTCAAATTTTCTTCCGCTGCCTCACCGCCGAACATCCGCGAGCCGCCGCTGGGTACAATTAATCCTATAGGGCAGAAAGAAGGAAGACGAACATTGTGTCTGAAAAACTTGCAACTATTGTTCAATTCACAGCAGACAAGGTCTGAATTGCCACGATGATTGCCAACATTAGGAACGGATAAGCACCATAAGAAAAATAAGAAGAATGAATAAGAATAACTTTACAACTTTAAATTGGTTCTTTGGTAGGCGCCAAATTTCTGTGCAATCGATAAATATTACAGCGGCTATATCAAAAATTGTTGGCCCCAATGCGCTTCCCTGAGGAACACCTGCCTGAGTAAATTAGAAATTAGCCGTAAAATTCAGTTTTCAGCAAAGAAAATCCAAAAGCTTTTTATCTTAGGGAATAAATGATACTATGATTTTATGAAAAATATTTTCAAACCAAAGATGTTCATTTCTTTGTTGTCTTCAATATTTATTTAAATGTTTTTGTGATATTTTACATATTTACAAAAATATTGGGAAAAAAAACAAAAATTAACTGTTTTTTACACCCGCTTCCGGTGTACGATATTTTACCAAAAGCTTTTCAGTTCTTCGGATTATCAAATTAAGCGTAATGTTCAAAGTTTCATATCAATTGCTTGATTACTTTTTACACATATACACACACACAATTTTTTTTTCTTCCCAGAAATTGTTGAAATGGCATCTAGGGACCCCAAAACGGATATTTCCGTAAAAAAAATTTGAAAAAATTTTCACGATCACAATACATTCTCGTACTTCGTAACGGAGAAAGTAAAAAGCTTAAGTCTTCAAGCAATTTTTATTTTTTTAACAATATTGAACACAAATTTAAAACAAATACAAAACTGCTACTACTATTTGTGGTTAAAACCATTTTATAATTCAGTTCTCTTAGCGAAGTTTTTGGCGTCTTCCGAATGAACTCTTTCCACGAAATTTCTCCACTAAAAAAAAATTGGGGAAAATCTATAGTTTCTTCTGAAGAAAGTTTTGTCCAGGCTTCGATAAATCAGGCAAGAATTCTTAGTAAAGGCAATAATAATCGGCAAATCCTTCAAGTGGATTGGACATTTTTGGATCGTTAAATATATCTTGTAATTGTGCTCGAGATGACACTAAAATGTGTGTTACTTCAGTTGGTAAAGGTAAAAAGAAGCACCTCTGCATGTATCGTTACATGTTTCAGGCTAAAATAGCTCATCATCTTAAAAAAGTACATGCCAATAAGTTAGAAATACAAAAACTTACCGAAAAGAACTGGAGAGCAAAGAAAGATCCTAGAAACGTAGACGTGGAGATTTGTATTTATTTAAATGTTGATTGTGACCGAAATAATGAACTATTAGTAGAAAGACGTTCCAAAAAATGGTGATGTGGCCATCATGTTACTTTCTCCGACTTGATGGTATCATTTATATTTACGCTTCCATGGTTTATTTTCAATTTAAATTATATTTTAAGTGTGCATCGAACGTTTCGTAGACTCGGATAAAACTGGCGTTTAAAACGTCAAAATTATGAAAGATGGAAAAATGTACTTCAAATTCAAAAACTCAGTTTACTCAAAAACTAAAGAGATTTCGAAAAAAACTTATTCTTCGTAAATTGTTCATTTTGGCATTCTCTACAATTATTATTAACATAAATTTGCTGTAACTGTTAGCGTTTCATAATTGTATACCAAAAATGAATTTTTCTCGAATAACAATGATTTTATGAAAAATATTTTCAAACCAAAGATGTTCATTTCTTTGTTGTCTTCAATATTTTTGTGATATTTTTCATATTTAAGAAAGTATTGGAAAAAAACAAAAAACAGTTAAGTGGGTGTTTACCCACTTCCGGTGTACGAAATTTGCCAAAAGGAACAATTTACGAAGAATAAGTTTTTTTCGAAATCTCTTTAGTTTTTGAGTAAACTGAGTTTTTGAATTTGAAGTATAATATTTCCATCTTTCATAATTTTGACGTTTTAAACGTCAGTTTCATCCGAATCTACGAAACGTTCGATGTACATTTAAAATATGATTTAAATTGAAAATAAACGATGAAAGCGTCAATATAAATGATACCATCTAGTCGGAGATAGTAACATGATGGCCGCATCACCATTTTTTTCTATAATTTTTTTCGAAGATTAACTTTTTAGAAAAAGTGATGACTTTTTTTGTGACTCACTTCAAAATAAGTCGACTCTAGGACTCTTTCTAATTTTTTTAAGTCGACTCTGCAAATAAACATTGATTCCAACAATTTTTGAGGTGAGGACCTTTTTTATACACACTTTCACGTCATGACCCGATTCCCGGAGTCGATTCTTTTCACTCGACTCTTAACGTTTCTTTTTGCGTTGGATATTTTTCCCATAGGCACCTTTCCGCGTAGGTTCTTTCCCTTATTTCACCTTGGTTTTATATCTGTGTGTTTTTTCTGTGGGATTTTTTAGTCCAGTCAAAATGTTCTATGGATTTTGGTTGAAAAATTCCTATTTCCCCCACCAACGAGGGCGCCACCATCTTGAAAGAACCGTTACATTTTTGGATTTGTCCCTTTCTCCTAAAGCAGTGATGGCGAGCTCATTTTTGGTGACACGCATCTTCAAGGATAAAAACATTCATAATTCAAATATTTCTCTTTCATAACGGCCAGAGTTGGTTAATAATAATTAACAAAATTATAAATATTTCTATTTTTTTTAGTCTTTACTTTTACTTGTGTGAAATTATGTTTCGATTTTTCAAAATTTTGACACACCGAGCTCAAAAGGTTCGCCATCACTGTCCTAAAGTATTGGTCTGACAAAAAAATGTTAGTAGATTTTTAAACTATAATTTCAGACCAAATTTCAATCTCTAATACTTTCCGAGATTTCTTTGCGTTTTGAGAATTTTTCTCAAAAATGTAAAAAGTTCAGATTTTTAGTCGGTTTTTGCTCTATATCAACTTTTTTCCAGTCCAATTTTTGTGCCTGTTTTTCACACTTGTTTTATCCACGCATCAAATAGAAATTTATCTGTACATTCAGTGGCGGCTCGTGGAAAATTTTCTTTTTAAGGAAAGAAAAATCGATAATTAAAAACCTTTACTTATTGCAGAAGCAGTAAAAAAAAATAAAGACGAAAATAGTCCGCATTAAATCTGTAACACCGTTCTTCGTCCACGGAAATCAATTAAACGACGAATTGTGTTTTATAACCTTATCTATCAATACTTTAAGAATTTAAAACTTGTTTTTGGTTAAAAAACGGAAAATTATTTTTTGATGTTATCTATATTCTCTTTAATGAGTACCGAAAAAAATTGCAAAATCTGTTCTTTCATTCAACAGTTATCCCCAAAAAACAGAAAACAATTGAAATACAAATTTTGTATCTTATCTGCATCTATTCGGCGAGTACAACACTTTGCTGAAAGAATTTGCCAAATTTGGTCATCCGTTCACAAGTTATCCTCAAAAAAAAAAAACAATTGAAGACAAATGATTTTTGGGTCCTGAACATTTATTCGATGAGTACAATACTTTCCAGAAGGCATTTTTAAAATCGGCCATTTAGTTCAAGAGTAATCTTCTCAAAACCATAAAACAATTGAGCACGAATTTATTTTTTTTATATTTTATCCGTCCACACGGTCAGAGCAATAGTTTGCTGGAAGAATTTTCAATATCTGTTTATCCGTTCAAGAGTTATCCTCAAAGACCAGAAAACAATTAAACGGCAAATTTAATTTTTTGGTCTTACCTGCATCTATTCGAGGAGTACGAGGAAGAATTTGCCAAATTTGGTCATCCGTTCAAGAGTTATCCTCAAAAACCAGAAAACAATTGAAGGGCACATTTAATTTTTTGGTCTTATCTGTAACTATTCGATAAGTACAACACTTTATTGGAAGAATTTGCCAATTTTGGTCATCCTTTTCAGAGTTATCCTCAAGAACCAGAAAACAATTGAAGAACCAATTTAAATTTTTGATCTTATCTGCATTTATTCCATGAGTACAAAATACTTTGCTGAAAGAATTTGCCAAATTTGGTCATCCGTTCAAGAGTTATCCTCAAAAACCAGAAAAGAATTGAAGGGCACATTTAATTTTTTGGTCTTATCTGTAACTATTCGATGAGTACAACACTTTACTGGAAGAATTTACCAAATTTGGTCATCCTTTTCAGAGTTATCCTCAAGAACCAGAAGACAATTGAAGAACCAATTTAAATTTTTGATCTTATCTGCATTTATTCCATGAGTACAAAACACTTTACTGAAAGAATTTGCCAAATTTGGTCATCCGTTCAAGAGTTATCCTCAAAAACCAGAAAAGAATTGAAGGGCACATTTAATTTTTTGGTCTTATCTGTAACTATTCGATGAGTACAACACTTTACTGGAAGAATTTACCAAATTTGGTCATCCTTTTCAGAGTTATCCTCAAGAACCAGAAGACAATTGAAGAACCAATTTAAATTTTTGGTCTTATCTGCATTTATTCCATGAGTACAAAATACTTTGCTGAAAGAATTTGCCAAATTTGGTCATCCGTTCAAGAGTTATCCTCAAAAACCAGAAAAGAATTGAAGGGCACATTTAATTTTTTGGTCTTATCTGTAACTATTCGATGAGTACAACACTTTACTGGAAGAATTTGCCAAATTTGGTCATCCTTTTTAGAGTTATCCTCAAGAACCAGAAGACAATTGAAGAACCAATTTAAATTTTTGGTCTTATCTGCATTTATTCGATGAGTACAACACTTTGGTGGAAGAATTTGCCAAATTTGGTCATCCGTTCAAGAGTTATCCTCAAAAACCAGAAAACAATTGAAGGGCACATTTAATTTTTTGGTCTTATCTGTAACTATTCGATGAGTACAACACTTTACTGGAAGAATTTGCCAAATTTGGTCATCCTTTTCAGAGTTATCCTCAAGAACCAGAAGACAATTGAAGAACCAATTTAAATGTTTGGTCTTATCTGCATTTATTCCATGAGTACAAAATACTTTGCTGAAAGAATTTGCCAAATTTGGTCATCCGTTCAAGAGTTATCCTCAAAAACCAGAAAAGAATTGAAGGGCACATTTAATTTTTTGGTCTTATCTGTAACTATTCGATGAGTACAACACTTTACTGGAAGAATTTGCCAAATTTGGTCATCCTTTTTAGAGTTATCCTCAAGAACCAGAAGACAATTGAAGAACCAATTTAAATTTTTGGTCTTATCTGCATTTATTCGATGAGTACAACACTTTGGTGGAAGAATTTGGCAAATTTGGTCATCCGTTCAAGAGTTATCCTCTGAATGCCGAAAAACAATTGAACAACAAATCGAATTTGTTGGCTGTATGTACATCTTTCGGATGAATATAAGACTGCCGAAATAATTTTACAAATCAGTTCAAAAGTTATCTTTAAAACACCAGAATTTATTTATTTTTATCTTCATTGCTAAAAGTTTTTGAACTCAGTCTTTTCGTTTAAGAGTTATCCTCAACAATATTAGAAAATATTTTATTTTTTAATCTCATCTACATCTTTCCAATGAGTACACTGTGCCGAAAGAATTGTCAAAATCTGTCCTTTCGTTCAATAATTATCTTCAAAAAAACTACAAATTAGATTTTTTGGATCTTTGATGATTAAAACATGTTGCCGGAAGAATTCATCTTCAGTTCAAGAGTTATCCTCAAAAAAAAATTGTTTGCAAATTTTAAAATCCATTAAGATTTGGTGCGCGCCAGGCTAAGAGGGCTCTTAGCATCGATACTTCGAGCCTCTTAGGACTTGCCACCCGTGTGCTGGGCACCCCTAACACCCCCGCTTGGCGCGGCCCTGATCCTTTCAAACAATCGAACGAATTTTTTTTTATTTGCATCTATTCGATGAGAACAACACCTTGTTGGAAGAATTTTCGAAACCGATTTTGCCTAGGAGAAAAGTTGTTTGTCTTGCAAAAACGCGTCGAATGAGCCCATTTAGGTCATTAGAAGGTGCTCCCCGTAGGTAAGTAATTACCATACATTTTCGCGTGTTATCAATCAATCTTCAAGCCATTGTCAACCTGTTTCTTAGAAAATTTGTGTCTATTTTTTGAAGGACAGTTTGAATTTTACTTCATAAAGTGACCATTAGCTTGAAATCTTCTTTTAAGTTTAACCTTTGTATACTCTCAGCTATAAAATGAGGGTACTTTATAGAAAGATAGTTATTTTTACTTTAAAAAGTGACCAGAAGCTTAAAAACTTCTTTTAACGCTTAATCAACGCCCAGAATACTATTCTATCAGTAAATTGGGGAAATTTCCACTCTCTAAGTTGGTATGTTAGTTGTAGCTTGCTTCTTTTTCAATACTTGTACCTGTATCATGGGATCTCTGCATCATTAGTACTCCTATAAATCTTCTTTATTAAGCATACCAAGTCTTTCTTTTTAGCTCTTTGTACTCTAGCTCTTTACTCCTGTAACAGTAATATGCTTCCTTTCATTCCTTCAAAAAATGTATCCATACCCTCTCTACAATTAATATTGCGAGGTGCTGCAGAAACCCGTAAAAATAGACAGACAGTGCAGCATCATTTCCTCTGTCTCGGTATCTCGAAAACTGGTCTATTTATCCACAGCCCCTCAGGTGCTGCAGAAATCCTTAAAAAGCAACAGGCAGTGCTGCAGAAACCTTTAAAAATGGACAGACAGTGCAGCATCATTTTCTCTATAGCAGCGCTGTCCAACTGGCGGGCAACAAGCTTTTTTTTACGGCCCGCGAGTTATAGTAAACTGTACATCAAATTTTGACTGACCCATTCATTTCATCTAGTGGAGCAACTGGAATACAAGTGTTCAAACATTTGGATATAGAAAAATATCCAAAAATGAGAGATTTTGGACTTCAAATCATTTCTATGTGGTCTATTTATCACACCCTCTAAGGTGGTGCGGAAATTCTTAAAAAGCAACAGGCAGTGCGGCGTCGTTGCAAATCATTTTCTCTATGACGGTTATCATAGGATATTATGTTAATAGGTATCACGAAAACTGGTCTACTCTAGTGTTTTCATGTTCAATAGCCCTAACAGCATCACTATAATTAATAGAATGTAACTACTTTACTGATAATAATGTTAAAATTATTGGTGCAGCGTAACGAAACAGCCGTTTTATTTATAACAAAACCAAAATCCAGTCGGCCGGGAGATTATCGCAAAACGTACCATTACGAACAGTAGGCGTGAACAATTGCATCACCGCCCACTAACCGCTTGCTCCGTAAATCCACCATCATCACCGAGTTCACGAAACTTTTCAACCGCAAATTGGCACATTTCAGCGTTTAAGCACCGTCCGCCGTTTTCAATTAGACCCAATTAAGTCTCTCGCGTTTTCGCAAGAAACGCGACAAATTCGCACACATGCACAGACAGAAACCACAGTCCACATATATTGTATAAGTGTGTGCGAGTCCTGCTGAAACGCGGAGCGTGCATAAATGCGAGAGGTCATTGGCGCCACTCGCACACACACTCACACAAACAATTTATAAATACACACCTTTATAGTGTAGTAGCCGTATACAGACATGAGTTATTGGATCTAAGAAAATTGTAATAATATAACTGAAGAGTTAAAATAGAATGGTCGGTTGTTATTGTGCGTCGTCGGGTTAATTGCGCGCGTCCAGCTCGTAAATCAAGAGTGCGAGTGTCGTGTGTGTGTAATTTTAGAGGAAACTCGGCTAGCATTGCGATAACTATTTTTTATATTGATAACCGTTATCACGGCCAGTCGTGTTTGCTCGGTTGTACGTTACGGGGAATAACTTACCCAAAAATACGAACGTATCCAAGAACGGAGGCTGGCACAGCGCAAAAACGCGGAACTCTCTTTTCAATAAAAAAAATGTATTTTCGCCCGAAAAAGATCGCCGGTGAATCACTCGCGGACACGCTCGCACTTGTTTCTCTTTTTTTTTACATATGAGTTTATACATACAATGTGATGCGTTTGTTGATCAAGTGTTGCTGGTGTGGAACTGTGCGTACGACTCTACTACTACGCTACTACAGGAATGTGGTAGGGATACTACGTCGGTGTCGGCCAGCAACAGTCGCCCGCCCGCAGACCGGGCGTCGTCGGCTCCGCCGAGCTGGTCCGCTGTGGTAAGAAAGTTCAGGGCGTGTAGGACGTAGGAGATGTTTTGAAGATGAAGTGGCTGAGATAGACGTGCAAGAATACGAGAATTCACGCTCGCCAACCGAACAAAACGAAACGATACCGGCCGCAGTCCTCCGCGCGTGATTCATTTCACACCTCCTCGGTGCCAAACTTCAAACCTCATTGAATTGCCTTCAGGCTGCGAGGTATTCAAATTAATGATTTTGCTTGTTTACTACCCGTCGCAGATTCTTCCTTTCTCAATAGTTACACCGTTTTGTTTCCAAGCGTAACTTGATTTGTTTGCTAGGATCGTCTACTATCTGCCTGCTTGATAGTTTTTAAGATGAGTATGGTTTAATCAACGGATCATTACCGAAAACTAAGTGTCATCGCCTTGGACGACATACGTAAACAAATTTAATTTATCGTAGAGGAAGTAAACACATGAAATAATTGTCGTCTATGACGCACGCAAAAATCCATTGATCAAAGTATAGCAGCGGCGGATCATGAAAGTTCGGAGAGGAAACCGTGGGTCAATCAGTGGCGGCTCGTGGAACATTTTGATGGTAGAGCCAGTTAGCATACAATATATGATCAAAGTATAGCAGCGGCGGATCATGAAAGTTCGGAGAGGAAACCGTGCTCGTGGAACATTTTGATGGTAGAGCCACTTAGCATACACAATATATCTCACCGCCTCCTTTTTGAAGAAAGAAAAAATGATCATTGAGAACCTTTCAAAAAATTAAATAAAGACGCAAAGTAGCCTGCATTAAATCTGTAATACCGTTCTTCGTCCACGTTAAAAAAAAAATCGAATATCAATTAAACGACGAATTTTATTTTGTAACTCTTGGTGATTGCAATACTTTAAGAATTTGATTAAAAAAAATGGTGATGTGGCCATCATGTTACTTTCTCCGACTTGATGGTATCATAGCCATTTATATTTACGTTTTCAGGGTTTATTTTCAATTGAAATCATATTTTAAATGTACATCGAGCGTTGTGTAAACTCGGATGAAACTGACGTTTAAAACGTCAAAATTATGAAAGATGGAAAAATTATACTTTAAATTAAAAAACTCAGTTTACTCAAAAACTAAAGGGATTTCGAAAAAAACTTATTCTTTATAAGTTGTTTATTTTAGCATTCTCTAAAATTATTATTAACATATATTTGCTGTAACTATTATCGTTTTATAATTATAAACCAAATATTAAAAAAAAAATGGTGATGTGGCCATCATGTTACTTTCTCCGACTTGATGGTATCATTTATATTTAAGATTTCATGGTTTATTTTCAATTTAAATCATGTTTTAAATGTACATCGAGTGTTGTGTAAACTCGGATGAAACTGACGTTTAAAACGTCAAAATTATGAAAGATGGAAAAATTATACTTCAAATTCAAAAACAAAGTTTACTCAAAAAGTAAAGGGATTTCGAAAAAAACTTATTTTTTATAAGTTGTTCATTTTAGTATTCTCTACAATTATTATTAACATAAATTTGCTGTACCTATTATCGTTTTATAATTATGAACCAAAAATTAAAAAAATATATTAATTTTTTTTCTCGAATAAAAATGATTTTATGAAAAATGTTTTCAAGCAAAAGATGTTCATTTCTTTGTTGTCTTCAAACTTTGTTTAAATGTTTTTGTGATATTTTTCATATTTAAGAAAATATTGGCAAAAAACAAAAAACAGTTAAGGTGTACGAAATTTTACCAAAAGCTTTTCAGTTCTTCAGATTATTAAATAAGACGGATGTTAAAAGTTTCATATCAATTGCTTTATTAGTTTTTGAGATACGGCGCGCACAGACAGACATACAGACATACACACACACAGACACAATTTTTTTTTTCCAGAAATTGTTGAAATGGCATCTAGGGACCCCAAAACGGATATTTCCGTAAAAAAAAATTATAAAAAAAAATGGTTATGGTTTTAGCAGTTTGAGATTGAGCCGATTGTAGTATCGATTTATCGTTTAAACCTAAAAAGTTTACAAAAAATCTGAAATAAGTGAATAAATAGCGTTCCTTAATTGGGTTTTCTCCGCATTGTTTTTTTTTATAATGGCAATTCTAACAATTTGAGCACAATCAATGAACGGCCTTGAACGGTCGATAACGGAATGAGAATGTATAGTTGAGTAATCGCGAATTACCTAAATTCTGTACAACGCAAATTTATCATTTGTGCACTTTATGGGCAATTACTTGCGGTTACGTAAACCAAGTGAATGGGACACAGTTAATGATCTGCAAAACAATTTTGCCCGGAACTGAATGATTCCGTTTGCAAATATGTGAATACCATGTATTTAATATTTAAATTAATCAAATGTCTTTGATAGTTGACCTTTGGAAAATAGTTACCAAAAATTCACACCTTTACTTGATTTACTTGAAGATTAATTAAATACACATTTTAAAAATGTGTGGGGCGGCTTGGTAATGTAGTGGATCCAAGTCGGTTCGATTCCCCGCCCGGGCGGAATATTTTTCTGATCGAGAAATATCCGCTCGGATCAGTGGTCGTTCTATTTGCTTTTCATTATTCATTTAATTTCATATTTATATACAAAATACATAAATACATAGATATTTCGTTAGTGACGGAATGGTTCAATTACCTACGCCAAAAAAAAAACAAAAAAAAATTACGAAAAAGGTGAATAAGATGATTTTTGAATGATTCAACGCCATTTAAAATTTGTGTAATAGTTTTCATATTTTCTATTTTTACATGTTTAGAAGGATCAAAACCAATTTTAGAGAAGAAAAATATCCTACCGTGTAAGATACGTCACTAGATGACGTTTCAAACATATACATTTTTGTGATTACAAGCAAAATTACATTTGCGCAAAATGGTCTCCTGTTTTTGTCCACATCGCAGAAAAAAATATAAAACGCGCAGGCAAAAATCCATAAAAAAATATCATCAATGGACGAAGTATCGCTTATTCAAAATCAAATTGGTTTTTGAAAACTCAACAATTTTCAATGGAGATATGGATTTTTGAAAATTTTTGTTTAATTTTTTTGGGCACGTGGACAAAAACATCGCAGAAAAAAAATATAGAACGTGCAGGCAAAATTTCATAAAAATATATCCTCAATGGCCGAAGTATCACTTATTCAGAATCAATTTAATTTTTGAAAATTCAACAATTTTTAATAGAGGTATAGATTTTTTAAAATTTTTGTTTTAATTTTGTGAGTACTTGGACAAAATCATCGCAGAAAAAAATATAAAACGCGCTGACAAAATTCCATAAAAAATTATCATTATTGGACGAAGTACCGCTTTTTCAAAATAAAATTGGTATTTAAAAATTTAACCATTTTCAATAGAGAAATTGATTTTTGAAAATTTTTGTTTAAATTTTTTGAGCACTTGGACAAAAACATCGCAGAAAAAAATATAGAACGTGCAGGCAAAATTCCATAAAAATATATCCTCAATGGCCGAAGTATCACTTATTCAGAATCAATTTAATTTTTGAAAATTCAACAATTTTTAATAGAGGTATAGATTTTTGAAAATTTTTGTTTTAATTTTGTGAGTACTTGGACAAAATCATCGCAGAAAAAAATATAAAACGCGCTGACAAAATTCCATAAAAAATTATCATTATTGGACGAAGTATCGCTTTTTCAAAATAAAATTGGTATTTAAAAATTTAACCATTTTCAATAGAGAAATGGATTTTTGAAAATTTTTGTTTAAATTTTTTTGCAGGCAAAATTCCATGAAAATATATCCTCAATGGTCGAAGTATCACTTATTCAGAATCAATTTAGTTTTTGAAAATTTAACAATTTTTAATAGAGGTATAGATTTTTGAAAATTTTTGTTATAATTTTTTGAGCACTTGGACAAAAATATCTCAGAAAAAAATATAAAACGAGCAGGCAAAATTCCATAAAAAATTATCATTAATGGACGAAGTATCACTTATTCAGAATCAATTTGGTTTTTGAAAATCCAATAATTTTCAATAGAGGTATAGATTTTTGAAAATTTTTGTTTTAATTTTTTGAGCACTTGGACAAAAACATCGCAGAAAAAAATATAAAATGCGCAGACAAAATTTCATAACAAATTATCATCAATGGACAAAGTATCGCTTTTTCAAAATCAAATTGATTTTTGAAAATTCAACTATTTTCAATGGAGATATGGATTTTTGAAAATTTTTGTTTTAATTTTTTGAGCACTCAGACAAAAACATCACAGCAAAAAATATAGAACGTGCAGGCAAAATTCCAAAAAAATATATCCTCAATCGCTGAAGTATCCACTTATTCAGAATCAATTTAGTTTTTGAAAATTCAACAATTTTCAATAGAGGTATGGATTTTTGAAAATTTTTGTCTTAATTTTATGAGCACTCGAACAAAAACATCGCAGAAAAAAATATAGAACGTACAGGCTAAATTCCATAAAAATATATCCTTAATGGCCGAAGTATCACTTATTCAGACTCAATTTGGTTTTTGAAAATTCAACAATGTTCAATAGAGGTATAGATTTTTGAATTTTTTTTTGAATTTTTTGAGCACTTGGACAAAAACATCGCAGAAAAAAATATAAAACGCGCAGGCAAAATTCCATAAAAAATATTATCAATGGACGAAGTATTGTTTATTCAAAATCAAATTGGTTTTTGAAAATTTAACAATTTTCAATAGAGATATGGATTTTTGAAAATTTTTGTTTTAACTTTTTGAGCATTTGGACAAAAACATCGCAGAAAAAAATATAAAACGCGCAGACAAAATTTCATAAAAAAATATCATTAATGGACGAAGTATCGCTTTTTCAAAATCAAATTGGTATTTGAAAATTGAACAATTTTCAATGGAGATATGGATTTTTGAATATTTTTGTTTAAATTTTTTGAACACTTGGATCGCAAAAAACAATATAGAACGTGCAGGCAAAATTAAAAAAAATATATCCTCAATGGCCGAAGTATCACTAATTTAGAATCAATCTAGTTTTTGAAAATTCAACAATTTTCAATGGAGGTAAAGATTTTTCAAAATTTTTGTTTAAATTTTTTGAGCACTTGGACAAAAACATCGCAGAAAAAAATATAAAACGAGCAGTCAAATTTCCATAAAAAATAATCATCAATAGACGAAGTATCGCTTACTCAAAATCAAATTGGTTTTTGAAAATTGAACAATTTTCAATGGAGATATGGATTTTTGAAAATTATTGTTTTAATTTTTTGAGCACTTGGACAAAAACATCGCAGAAAAAACTATAAAACGCGCAGGCAAAATCCATAAAAAATTATCATCAATGGACGAAGTATCGATTATTCAAAATGAAATTGGTTTTTGAAAATTTAACAATTTTCAATAGAGATATGGATCTTTTAATATTTTTGTTTAAATTTTTTGAGCATCTGGACAAAAACATCGCAGAAAAAAATATAAAACGTGCAGGCAAAATTCCATAAAAAATTATCATAACTGGACGAAGTATCACTTAATCAAATTGGTTTTTGAAAATTCAACAATTTTCAACGGAGATATGGATTTTTGAAAATTTTTGTTTTAAATTTTTGAAAACTTGGACAAAAACATCGCAGAAAAAATATAAAACGCGCAGATAAAATTTCATAAAAAATTATCGTTCATGGATGAAGTATCGCTGTTTCAAAATCAAATTGGTTTTTGAAAATTCAACAATTTTCAATGGAGATATGGATTTTTCAAAATTTTTGTTTCAATTTTTTGAGCACTACAAAAACATCGCAGCAAAAAATATAGAACGTGCAGGCAAAATTCCATAAAAATATATCCTCAATGGCCGAAGTATCACTTATTCAGAATCAGTTTAGTTTTTGAAAATTCAACAATTTTTAATGGAGATATTGATTTTTGAAAACTTTTGTTATAATTTTTTGAGCACTTGGACAAAAACATCCCAGAAAACAATATAAAACACGCAGACAAAATTCCATAAAAAATTATCGTCAATAGATGAAGTACCGCTTATTCAGAATCAATTTGGTTTTTGAAAATTCAACAATTTTCAATAGAGGTATAGATTTTTGAAAATTTTTGTTTTAATTTTTTGAGCACACATCGCAGAAAAAATAACGTTAATTTTCAACAAAATTTAAATATTTTTCAAAAGCTGTTTCTCCGGCGAGGCACACAGTAAAAAGCTGACATTTATATTACTGAGGCTTTCTTTAGATAGCAACACCATTTCTTTTATATACCGGGTGTCCAAGAAGTATGGAAACGGTGAAATATCTGGTTGCAATGATAAAAATCATGCGTTTCTTTATTTTTGAAATTATATTCAGAAATGATATACAAAACTCACCCCCATCCCCTAAGGGGGTGTTTAAGTGTAAACTTAACTGGAGACTCAATAAAACGAACTATTTAATGCTTTCTGCAACAAGTAAGGTTGTTTCCAATTTATTTGTTAAATGGAGACACCCAATTTTTTATGCACCGTTGTAATCGCCATAAAAAACTCTAATGGTTTGCATATTGACCCCCTAACCAACCCCCCACTCCTGGGGGTTCAAAAATTAAAAATGAACATATCTTTGCAGATACCACAATAAACTGTTGCATTCTGCACAAAATCTTTTTTTATCCTACGGCGCGCCGAGCTAAAACTGTTGAGACACGACTAACATGTCTTATAGCGCTTAAAAAGTTAAACCTGGAATCTAATAAGGTAGCCAATGCTAAGGTGTGAGCCACTGAATTTTGCTGCTGAGAGTGCCATGCATGAGAGAGAGAGAGGGAGAGAGAGAAACATATAATGTCTGATGACGTGAATTGTCAAATTAAAATCAATCTGATAAGTCGAGACAAGTTGTGTTATTAAATAATAGCTTTCATGAACATTTAACTCATCTTACAATTTTTGATTTTCTCCAACTAACCCTTTTTTCATAGATATTAGTTCCAATATTTTTTTAACGAATTTTTTCAGTTTCAAGTTTTTGTAGAGACAACTATAAGCTAAACAGAGCTTATAAGGAATTTAATTCTGGACTACAGCTATCTGCTGGATTTTTGTAATATTTCTCATAAAAAAAAAAAATATGCAGAAAACGAAGAAAGTAAACATTTTTCATTACTCGGTTTCTCGCTTGTTATATTTTTTTTTACTAAACCATAAAAACAAAATATAATCGATAACTAATTAGTTTAAATCATTTTAATTACATTACTTGAAATTCAATACCGTAATGAATTTTTTTTTAATTTTAGTGTAATTAAAAATAAATATTAAGTGCTAATTATTTAGTAAACATTGATAAGGTAACTTTTTGTTGTTGGTTATTCTACAAAGTAATTTAAATAACATGTAACGTAAAACGATTAATGATAGTAAGGTATTTCATGTTTCTAGTTATCATTCCACTGGAAATAATACGTTTGTTGTTCTTGAAGTGGAATGGAATTTTTCCCAATGGGAATTACTAATTTTTTTAATAATGAAATTTTAAACTAGATTAATGAATACTCGGAGGGTTATAACAACCGTTTTTCCCTTAGCGTCTATATGGACTGATGAGATCTAATAAGTTTGAAACCGGTCTTCGGTTATCGCACGGTCAAACAATATTTAAATGTGTACCAATAAAATTTGACATTGTTCAGACCATTATTGGTGTGGGTTAGACTTTTTTTGCAAAGGAGTTTCATCATTCAGCCACCAACGAAATTTGAAGTTCGTATCATACTGATGTGCAATTACTACACACTCTAATCAAAATTTGAATTAGGGTCATAGGATTCGGCATGGGTTAAACTTTTTTTTTTGGCTTCGGGAACGTAGACCATTTTTGCCAGCTCAAATAGGGTGCTATTTAGATATATGAAAATTGGGTGAATAAATGAACAAATGAATAATGTGAGACGTATACAACAATCATGGACCCGAGCGAATACTTCTCGATCCCCGAAAAATCTTTCGTCCGGGCTGGGAATCGAACCTACACAGCACGCGGTGCAATCGGCACAAGCGCTCGCCTGTACCAACGGGGCTACCCATGGGTTAAGAACGATAGTTTTTTCTGCAAAAATCTACAAATTCTTAAGGCGTGTTGGGAAGTGTCCATCTTAAATTCAATTCGCGTTCTCCGAATTCTTTCTCACTCTGCGCAAATTTTACCCCCACACGTCTCGAGTGCTGGGTAGTACTGTAGTTATTTATATAGCAAAGGCATTAGGAAAGGTTATATCTGTCATTTTTGACATTTTAAGCTTGCATCAACGAGATTAATATTTGTCTAAATGAGAGTTTACAGTTGCGTTTACTTTTCGAAGTTTGATGGCCCTTGAGTATGTATTACATTATACTAATATTAATGGCAAGATAATGTAATAGTAAGACATAAATAATTAAATGATTTCATTACGGCACTAATTTCGACTTCTTCGATAAAGATTTTTTAATTTACTGAGTTGCTAATTTTGACTTTGAATTTCTTATTTGCACGTATGCATAATCAAAGATGCATAAATGTTTAAAATTAGGAGATTGCCGATTTTATTTTTGAAGTACGTATTTTAAATATGAATGTGTCAGCTCTGCGTTGACCCTGAATGCTAAGCGAACAATGTAAATGAGAACGCTTAACAATTTTGAGATAAGAAGCGGTTACGTACACACGAATTACACGAAGGCACATTTCTGAGTCATCCATCAAAATACGCTATGAACTCTATCTGGCATTATCTACACTATTTTGTGTACCGGATCTATTTTTAGTGGACAAATATTGTCGGACGGCATTACCGCCTTCCTATTTTAAAAGTTGACACCTAATCAAAAAACAAATAACTGTGTAACGGGCGATCAAAAACAGTTTTGATCAAACTGAATGTTTTAATTCTCCTGATGCAATTGCGTTTAGTTAGATTTCTTGAAAATATAAATGATAATATTGTTATGTAAAGTAAAAACAAATACATTTTTTTCCGGAATTGATCTATTAAGCGTTTTCGGAAACGATAGATGGCGGTAAAAAGCTTAATCGGCTAAAAACATCAGATATCAGGGTGCGAGCATAAGAAACTAAAGCGAATTGCAGTGGATACAAGTTCGTATTAAAGAAATTGGAATCGAGGTTTAAAATGTATCACAGAAATAGGTATTATAAAGGATGGGAGACAGAGTCGATCCTTGAGGAATACCTCGGTAAAGCTTAAAAGGTGGAGATAACGATTGACGGATTTTTACTATACAGGCTCGATTTGTTAGGAACTTGTGGATTAAAATAATAAGGTGGCATTGCATATTTAATGGCAAGCATTTACTCAATACCACTGTAGTGTATATTAGCATCGGGCAGTGGCGGATCTTTGCGAAGTAGGCTAAGACAGAGATGTCGCTTGTTCTACACTACTCTTATTGAGGAAGCAAATCAAGGGCGTTTTCAGCCAACTAGTCTAGGGGGGGGGGGTAATTAAGAAAAATAAATAAACTGGTTCTTCCGCTCTCATACAACTGTTCCGTGAAATCTCCCTATCCTTTTTCAACGTTTTAAAGCGTTGGAAAAATTTACCGGTTATATTATTCGTTTGGAATATGGAATATCGGTAATTTTTAACAATAAAAATTGATAAGCGAAAAATTCTTTGGGGGGTACTTACCCGATAACCCCCCTTTGAAACCACCACTGAAGCAAATATTTCACTGCTGTTTTAGTCAAATTTTCTTCCGTTGCCTCCTCGCCGAACATCCACGAACCGCCGCTGGTATCGGAAATATTATTATTTTTAACAAATAGAAAGAGGATTAAAAGCATTAGTATTTATCGATTTTCTTCCCATGTTTTGCAAGTATTTATTATACCGAAGAGCGCTTGCTTGTTTCGTTTTCACTCGTTGAAAGTAAATTTGTATTTTAATAGTGATTATTAATCAGTTCCGCTCTTACCGTGTGAAAGATTAATAAATAGCATTCCTTTAATGATGGTGTGCTTCCTTATTTGCCATTTGTTACAGAGTGTTAATTACTATTACATGTTCTGGTAATGATTCCTCGAATGAAATTAAATCGTAAAGAGGAAAAGAGTTTATGATTTTTGCATCCAATTCATTTACAAATTTAATTGTAATTACAAAATCTTTTATGTCTGAAAGTCCAGGTTAACTTAAATTTCCTGAATCATTCACGTTTCTTCAACCTAAATTTTCATCAATCATCCTTAATATAAAAAAAAAAAAATAACTGCGGCTATTACTTTTTTGTTTAAAGTACTGTAGTGCCAATTATAAATATTAGTTTCCAACAAATATATGATAATGTTCTCTCATAACTTCCTGACGCTCTAAGCGCGATTGATGTAAGTTATATTGAGAGAGCTTAGTTTAAGCAATTATTTCTCTCCCTACGAGGTTCTATTATTTATTTTAACTAACAACGTTGTTTTCTAGATTAAATTTTAAAAACGTACGGTTTACTCTTAAAATATCCCGTTTGTGAAAAATAGTATATATACCTCGGGAGAGAATGCTATTTTCGCCCTCGGGATAAAAATTTGCACTTCAGAAAAAATCACGCATTTCTATTGTATTAATTTCTAAAAGTTATGAATGTGTAATTGTTCAATGGTAAATCTAAAAGTGGTTTTTTTTCCACTTGGTTTTTCCAATTTAATACATTTACAAGAAGTTAATATAATTTATAAAGTAGCCTTCAACTAAACCAAATAACGAGAAGTTTGTCGCACAATTGTCGCAATTTTAAATTTTAAATTGTAGTTTTAATTTTTGTATTTTTATATTTTATATTTATATTTTATTTTATATTTGTTTTATATTTTATATTCTAATTAATACTTTAATATACAGGGTGAATCCCGTATATATAAATTATTATTATTATTATTAAGTCTCATTACAATCAATGGTAAATCCCAAGAACTGATTAATCAAATTAATAAACAATAAATAATCGAATAAAAACAATTTCTTTAATTTTATTAAATTCGATCGATACCATCTGTTAAATAATCAAAAAACCTTGGATTATAAAATCAAATAACGAAAGTTCTGAAAGATAGGCGCGCTATAATATTTACAACCAACTCTGTTTACACTTACATTAGCCTATACTACGTACTATTGTGTCAGTTTTTGCAAGACACTGATTGTAGGAATGGTGAAATGGTTATTTGTCTACCAAGTGCGGAAAATGTTCGTTTGTCGCACTATGTGCAGTCTGTGCCTCGATTAGCAAGCACTTACCGGGTGCATCATTGCAGTGTCAAAGTAACTTTTTGTCCTTAAATATTTAAGATAGAAAAATATGATTTATATAAAAGTTGTAGATAATTATCGGGGGTAATACCACAAAAGGTTAGAATTTGGCTGGATAAATTTTATTTGTTTGCACGAGCCATTGAATCGACACAAATTTCGAGAATGAATTGAGATGAAAAAAACGGGTTTCAATTATATTTCACCGCAGAGGTATTCAGAACTGACACGAACTGCCAGAGTTCAACTAAAGTTAGATGTTTACTAAAATGGTTAATAAAGAGATCGTTGTCATAGTGAAGGTAAATAAATTTTTAACCATTTGCAAATTTTTTTGTCCGCCGTTTTAAATGCACCTTTTTATGCATGACTTGAATTATCGACTCTATAATCGGAACATATTTTTTATGTATACAGAGTGCCCCACAACGCAGAAACCAACACAAACTTATGTTTATTTAAATGGAACACTAGGTATATTTTTGTATTTTTATACGTAGTTTTTAATACTAACTAAACTGACAACAACCTTTATTGGGCTAAATTTAACCGTTTACGAGTTATTCTGGTTTTTGGGCCAATATTTGAACGGCCATAGCAACATAATAAGTTGATGGTAATAAAATGACGTACGTCTCAGTATTTATTAAAATTTTATATTTTGTTTTTTATAAATTTATATATTTCGTATCTTTGTAGTTTTTCTGCTGAAGATGGATAATATCCGAAACTAGTACAGAAAAATAAAATTTTAATAAATATTGGGACGTACGTCATTTTATTACCATTTACATATTACCCAGTAAACATGGATTACAACACCAACAATAATAAGTTGATATTGTACAATTATTGAAGCGTTTTTTAACAATAAAAATGCTACATTTTTAGACGATTAGGCTAAATATATATATATATATATATATATATATATATATATATATTTTTCAATGGAACACCCAGTATATTTAAATAGAAATTTAAAGTCAGTTTTCTTGTCTTTATAAAAATACCTAGTTTGCCAGGTTTATAAATAATACTTTTAAAGTTATTATTATTATTATTAGACTCACAATTTTTGCTACGGAAAATATTTTGTCGATATTTTGAATAATTTTACATAAATATAATCAACTATTGCTTTGAGAAACATTAGATACATGTCAGTCATTTTTTGCTGGTAGTGTAAAGTTGTTATTTACGAATAAGCAGCATGTAAGCGACGAGTGGACTGGAACTCCACCAGAGTTCCAGATATAAAAGAGGCCGCGAGTGCAGCCACACTTAATTTGTTGTCGGTGAAGTTAAGGGACAGATCCGAGAAAGCGCTTCTATAAGAGCAAATAATTGACAGTAGTAGCTTTGTAATTGTAATTAAAATTAGAAATGTTGAAATAAATTTATTTTAAATTCTCTTTAAAATATTACAATAAGGCGAAACTAGTCGAGAATGTTAAACATTCAACATTAGTAGTATTCAACGAATACTACTAATGTAAAATATACATTTTAATAATAATACAATTTAGGCTGAAAGACCTCCGGTCAATTGCCTGTTGAGGTCATTTGTAAAAGTTTCTCAATAAATGTATTGTCTCTCTCTCTATAATTTGTAAAATGCATGTACGCGTTAAACCTTTCAGCCCTGGATTTTTAAATTTGAAAAAAATTTAGTTAATTATTATTGATGGGGAGCTTCTTAAGACCATAAATATCAAATTTGAACTGATTTGATTAATTAGTATAGGAATTAATTAGTGAGACTTTGTTGAAGTGGCATCTAGTGATAAACAACAGAAATATGGATTGTCATAGTAAGTAGAGACATGTAAATGTTGCGGTGGCAATTGCCATCAGCAGGGCCGAAAGGGTTAATAAATGAAAATAAGTTCTTACTTTATTATGATATATAAGTTTATCTGCAGTTTCGCTCTAATAGTGCGTACGTGGCGGGCGTGAAAAGTGTTTTGCGCACGTTACCATGCCAGGAACACTGTTGCCCCCCGCACGTCGTTATGCAAACAACAACTTTCAACACGTATCAACTTCAGGGCGATAAATACTGTGACGGCAAATTATGTTTAAAATTATTTTCTTAACCTCTTCACGCCCAGGTCGACACACATATGGCGACAAGCAAAAAGAAAAATTTACAAATTAAAAAAAAAAATTACCACTTTAGCACCATCAATGGAATAATCTTTTTAATATTTTTTTGCATAAATGAGTTTATGATAGTGGAATAATATTTCGTAGAAAACCGTAACAACAAGAAAAAAGTATATTTTTAATAAACTTGGGATTATGTTATAACCCAATCAAAGCAGCAAGGGCGCGAAGTGGTTAAAAACATTTTAAAACGTTTTTCTTGAAATGATAATTTCACAACTGGACTTGCACTTTTCTCGGCCAATTTACATCCAAATGACTTGCAATATTTGTAAATATAAAGTCTTCAGTTAATCGTACGGATTGTTCTACGATTAAAATTTCCCCCAAATTTTTTTTTCTCCAATTTTTGAACCCCTTTTTTAAAAAATTCCGTATGCTTACTGAAACTACGTTCATATACTTTAAGAAAGTCTTTGATTTTTTGGAATAGAGTATAGGCTCATCAACCGTTCCAAAAATATTTGTATCAATGGAATTTTTAGAACACACGTTCTTCATTACTTTTAACCCGCCAATGGTGGTGACCCTACTGGTCTGTGAGACCGGGTGTGTGGAATAACTTCATTCTCCGTTATTGTTTTTTGTTGCAATTTCGAGTAGCTGCCGCATTGCAGAGCTTAAATTGATTAAATACCTTTGGTTTGTTGTCAAAGGCATAAATTAAAAAAAAAACATGAACTATGTATTAGTAACACGTTTCGAAAATTCTTCAGTTGAAAACCCCGGTGCGTGAGACCGGCGTCACCATTAAATTTGCGTCACCAACGGCGGGTTAAGGGTTAATTATGATTTTCGCGTCATTTTCTTTATGGAAAACATACAGTGCTCATTTTTGACACGTGTGTCCACACTGCTAATTAGTTCAAGACCGAAAAAAGCTTACTTATTGTGAATTAGAGGTGGGCGAAATGTCACTTAACGTGAAGAGTCGACTGAAAAGGGTGAAAGAGCAAAAAAGAAAAATGAAGGAAGGTCCTCAGTTCGTAAATTTATCAATTTACCCTAAAAATAGTGGAAAAAAAAAGATAAATGAAGAAAGGTACTCAGTTCACAAATTTAGTAATTTACCCTAAAAAAATAGTGAAAAAAAGATAAATGTAGAAAGGTCCTCAGTTCGCAAATTTAGCAATTTACCCTAAAAACATAGTGAAAAAACAGAGGTCCTCACTTAAAAAATGTTGCAATTTACCCTAAAAACATAGTGAAGAGCAACTTTCAATTAAAATGATGTCGCACATTTTCACTTCTATGACTTCGTTAAGAAACAAAATTGCTGCATTTGAGCTAAATAAAATTAACATGAATTTGTTGAAAAACCGATGCACAGTAAGCCACTGTTTGGTACGAATTTTGAGTTGGTGATACTTCTTTTTTATATATATTTTTTTTAAACGTAGAAAGTATATAAATGTTGCGTAATTATAACCTGTGTGCTCATGTTTTTATCTTTAAAATTTAGTGAAAACATTTTTTAGGTTTTGATTAAATTATAAAGCTGAATTTATTTTGAGCGTATTTGAAAAACTCTAAGCAATAGCTTCTATATTTTTTTCAAAGCTGTAAATAAAGTAAGCAAAGTTGACACACTCATAAGCAGCGTTCTCATATAATTATCTCGAAATCTAGTGAAGGCGTGTTTATAGATTTCGATTAAATTATGAAGCCAAATCTATTTTTGGAAAGCTTAAAGTCTGTGGTAAATGTTTTTTTACGTATTTTCTAAATAAAAATCGAAGGTGGCTTTGAAAAACAATTTATTGACATTAACATTTAACAAAGTGACAAGAGACTATTTTGACTTTAGTAATGTAAAAGTTTAAAGCATTGTTAGTTTAAGTTCTTTATACTCAAGAATGATATTTTGTCATGGAAAAAATCATTCTTGAGTATAAAGAGCTTAAATTAACAATGCTTTAAACTTTTACATTACTAAAGTCAAAACAGTCTTGTTAAATTTTAATGTCAATAAATTGTTTTGCCACCTTCTATTTTTATTTAGTAAAATGGCTATCGAAATGGTAACTTTTAATGCGTTAGGAATTGGGACTGGGTTGTTATAAGGAAAAATGTTTGTTTTTTAATTCTGCATGGAATGACATAAAAATATATAGGGGCTCCAATTTAAAATAAGAAAAATAAAGTGAAACCCCACTTTATAGAAAAAAATATTTGTTTCCAAGGTTGCAATCAAATCAATGTAATATTAGCATTCCCAAATTTTTGCAAAAATGTTTGACTCAGCATTGTTTGCATTTTTTTTTTATCAAATCAGTGTAATATTATTTTCGACGCAGAATTCGGGCGTCTTTCATTGTCGATTAGCACAAACATTCTCGATTTACCCACGACAAACTTTTCAATCACTGGACTTTTGCAGTGCCACCGACGACATTCTGCGTCTAAATCGGTTCGGAATGAGAGTCGCGTGACGAAGAGCAGCAAATATAAATTAGAACAAAACATACAATTTGCGTTTATGCTTTCCGAGCATGAAAAGTTCAACGATTGTTTAATAATTATCTTTAATCTTTCGACTCCGAGCTATTCAGCTCGTATTTTAATGCCAAATCGTAATATTCAACAAGCAAATATTTACACAACACCAACAAGTTCTTTTTTTTAAATTTAGAATATCTATTGCATTTATTGGATTTATTAACATAATCCCAACTAGATATCAACCAATCGGTGCTTATTATATAGAGATGTAGATTATTCGCTAGTTCATTAATTTTTCTGAACTGATTCTCCTTATTATATAGAGATGTAGTTTACTCCCTGGTTCATTAATTTTTCTGAACTGATTCTAAACTGCATTTATTGCCAAAATATTTTTAATCCACTTCCAACTATACATCAACCAACCGGTCCTTTATGGAGAAAAATACATTGGTCGATTGTTCATTATATTTTGTGGATTGATTGCACTTATTGCCAAAATATGTTTAATTTACTTCCAACTATATATCAACCAACCGGTCCTATATAGAGAAAAATATGTGACTTGCTATGTTCATTAATTATTGTGGATTGTTAGCAAAATATTTTTAATTCATTTCAATGCAGGGTGGTGTTTTAGCGCTACTATTATTATTAAGGGGTGCGGATTTGCACGACCTGTCTCCGGAATGGGGAAACCTGTAACCTTGGATAATCGTGCAGGACGTAACGAAAACACACACACAGAGACACAAACAGCTTCAGCGACTTCGGAAAATCGATTGGAAATGCGAACGACGTGATAAACTTTATTGAGACCTTTGTTATCGACGTTTATTTATTTTTAGGGACTGAGCCATCTTCCAAAGTAATCCGCATTATTTATTTCATTAGGGCTGAAAAGAGTTATAAAAGAAGCAGTATTAGTGTAGATTGGATTAATTCCGACCGACCATCGATCAGGTGATTTTATGTGTAACCCAACACCCTGTAATGGCGTTAATTTTACAACCCATTGTACCACGTACCTAATCTGTTAAACAGAGAGACGGATGTGTAATGGTCCCAGTTATCGCCATCCAAGTATAGGGCTAAATTTTTAAAATAGGTAAAAAATATATTAAATAACTGGGAATATTTCAAGATGCTAGAAGAAAAAACTTACTCTAATCAGTAGCGTGAAAGATGTTGATGATAGAGAAACTTATACAATATGCCCCCCCCCCCCTCCTTTTTTTAAGAAAGAAATAACGATTTATCTTCCTAAACCAAAGTAACTGGCGAAAAAGTTAAAATTACTTAAAAATTAAAAATTCTTGCTGAGCTTGAAACCACAAGTAGTACCATGGCTCCTTGGATCTATATAACGAGCCGCCCCTGCATTCAATGCTCCAACCGTAGATTTTGAATTTTCGTAACGAACCGAGCGTAGAGTTAAGAAAATTTGTAAAAATTTCCGTCTCTTGAAAAAAATATAAAAACAATTGCCATCGACTTGAAACTCTTCAAATGTACTCAAAACACTTTCTAGATTATGATTATGTCAAAATCCATTCAATGCTCCAGATTTTCCAGATTTTGAATTTTTGTAAAGAATCGAGCGCAGAGTTAAGAAAATTTGTAAAAATTTCCGTCTGTTGAAAAAAATATAAAAACAATTACCATCGACTTGAAACTCTTCAAATGCACTCAAAACACATTCTGGATTATGATTATGTAAAAATCCATTTAATGCTCCAACCGTAGATTTTAAATTTTCGTAACGAACCGAGCGGAAAATTTATAAAAATTTCCGTCTGTTGAAAAAAATATAAAAACAATTGCCATCTACTTGAAACTCTTCAAATGCGCTCAAAACACTTTCTAGATTATGATTATGTCAAAATCCATTCAATACTCCAACCGTAGATTTTGAATTTTTGTAAAGAACCGAGCGTAGAGTTAAGAAAATTTGTAAAAATTTCCGTCTCTTGAAAAAAATATAAAAACAATTGCCATCGACTTGAAACTCTTCAAATGTACTCAAAACACTTTCTAGATTATGATTATGTCAAAATTGATTCAATGCTCCAACCGTAGATTTTGAATTTTTGTAAAGAATCGAGCGCAGAGTTAAGAAAATTTGTACAAATTTCCGTCTGTTGAAAAAAATATAAAAACAATTACCATCGACTTGAAACTCTTCAAATGCACTCAAAACACAATCTAGATTATGATTATGTAAAAATCCATTTAATGCTCCAACCGTAGATTTTGAATTTTCGTAACGAACCGAGCGCAGAGTTAAGAAAATTTGTAAAAATTTCCGTCTGTTGAAAAAAATATAAAAACAATTGCCATCGAATTGAAACTCTTCAAATGCACTCAAAACACTTTCTAGATTATGATAATGTAAAAATCCATTCAATGCTCCAACCGTAGATTTTGAATTTTCGTAACGAACCGAGCGCAGAGTTAAGAAAATTTGTAAAAATTTCCGTCTGTTGAAAAAAATATAAAAACAATTGCCATCGACTTGAAACTCTTCAAATGCACTCAAAACACATTCTGGATTATGATTATGTAAAAATCCATTCAATGCTCCAACCGTAGATTTTGAATTTTCGTAACGAACCGAGCGTATAGTTAAGAAAATTTGTAAAAATTTCCGTCTGTTGAAAAAAATATAAAAACAATTGCCATCGACGTGAAACTCTTCAAATGCACTAAAAACACTTTCTAAATTATGATTATGTCAAAATCCATTCAATGCTCCAACCGTAGATTTTGAATTTTCGTAACGAACCGAGCGTAGATTAAGAAAATTTGTAAAAATTTCCGCCTGTTAAAAAACATATAAAAACAATTGCCATCGACTTGAAACTCTTCAAATGCACTCAAAACACTTTCTAGATTATGATTATGTCAAAATACATTCAATGCCCCAACCGTAGATTTTGAATTTTCGTAACGAACCGAGCGCAGAGTTAAGAAAATTTGTAAAAATTTCCGCCTGTTGAAAAAAATATAAAAACAATTGCCATCGACTTGAAACTCTTCAAATCCACTCAAAACACATTCTGGATTATGATTATGTAAAAATCCATTCAATACTCCAACCGTAGATTTTGAATTTTTGTAAAGAATCGAGCGTAGAGTTAAGAGAATTTGTAAAAATTTCCGTCTGTTGAAAAAAATATAAAAACAATTGCCATCGACTTGAAACTCTTCAAATGTACTCAAAACACTTTCTAGATTATGATTATGTCAAAATCCATTCAATGCTCCAACCGTAGATTTTGAATTTTCGTAACGAATCGAGCGTAGAGTTAAGAAAATTTGTAAAAATTTCCGTCTCTTGAAAAAAATATAAAAACAATTGCCATCGACTTGAAACTCTTCAAATGCACTCAAAACACATTCTGGATTATGATTATGTAAAAATCTATTCAATGCTCCAACCGTAGATTTTGAATTCGTAACGAACCGAGCGTAGAGTTTAGAAAATTTGTAAAAATTTCCGTCTGTTGAAAAAAATATAAAAACAATTGCCATTGACTTGAAACTCTTCAAATGCACTCAAAACATATTCTGGATTATGATTATGTCAAAATCCATTCAATACTCCAACCGTAGATTTTGAATTTTCGTAAAGAACCGAGCGTAGAGTTTAGAAAATTTGTAAAAATTTCCTGCTGTTGAAAAAAATATAAAAACAGTTGCCATCGACTTGAAAGTTTTCAAATGCACTTGGAAAACATTCTGGATTATGATTATGTAAAAATCCACTTGGTCAGTGGAGGCTCGTGGAACATTTTGATGGTAAAGCCTCCCTCCTGCTTTTTTGAAGAAAGAAAGAACGATTTATCTTTCTAGGCCAAAGTAAATGGTGCAAAAGTGTTTTAGGAATTAAAAAAATTCTTGTTGAGCTTGAAACTACACGTAGTGCCATGGCTCCTTGGCTCTATATAACGAGCCGCCCCTAACTCTAATCATCACAAAAAGACAAAAGAAACACCTGCAATGCTAGAAACAACAAAAAAATTAAAGAGAAGAAACATAGATATGCCAAACCCATCCCAAAAAGTTACCTGATAAGAGACCGGAAATAGAATCATCCTAAAAATATGAAAGACCTTTCAAACCTTTTTTTACGAAGCCCACTCTATGTTGAGCAAATTTTTAAACCTTGTCCTTAATAATTTTTTAAATATTTTTTTAAAGACATCCATTGAAACTAAGTTGCATTCTAACCTAGTGCAGATTTATTTTGAAGTTTTTATTGAATTATGAAAGTAGAATCTCTTTTGAGCAGATTTGAAAAGCTTTAAGTCTCTGGCAAATGTTTTTTATATTTTTTCAAACTACTGAACAATAAGCAAATTTAGCATAACTATAAACTATGTTCTCATGTGATTTTCATGAAATCTAGATACGGCCAGTTACCAGATAAGAGACCGGAAATAGTAGAATCATTCCAAAAATATGAAAGACAAGAAACACTAGAAGTGATAGAGCCAGAATAACATGCAAGTTACACAAACGTGAAAATTTCCGGATTTATTGAAAATCCTTTCTTCTATAAGATTCCTCAACAATCCGAAGACTTGCCTTCACCGGATTGCACGAGAATGCAAATTGTTGAACTTCTGAAGTTGTTCATTTGCCTAGAGCTCAAAAAAATATAAAAACAATTGCCACAATCGTGAAAATTTCCAGATTTATTGAAAATCCTTTCTTCTATAAGATTTCTCAACAATCCGAAGACTTGCCTTCACCGGATTGCACGATAACACAAATTGTTGAAATTCTGAAGTTGTTCATTTGCCTAGAGCTCAAAAAGAAATATAAAAACATTTGCCACAAACGTGAAAATTTCCAGATTTATTGAAAATCCATTCTTCTATAAGATTCCTCAACAATCCGAAGACTTGCCTTCACCGTATTGCACGAGAACACAAATTGTTGAAATTCTGAAGTTGTTCATTTGCCTAGAGCTCAAAAAAAAAAAAAAAACATTTGCCACAAACGTGAAAATTTCCAGAAACATCCCAAAAAGGTGAAGACAAAATATACACCAGAATTACTAGAACCATCTCAAAAAAAAAGAATTACTAGAACCATCTCAAAAAAAGGTAGAAACTGCTGCCATCTAAGACTCTTCAAATACTTGAAGCATTTAATCGCAGAATTGCGAAATAAATGAAAGGTGGTAAAGTTCTAGCATCAGAGATGATCTTATACCATTAAATATTTCGGTCTTAACTACGACTTATCAGAATCATCTCTAGCGACCTTAAAATTGATATTTCCGTTAAAAAAAATTTCTTAATTTTCACGTACACAATACATTTTCGTACTTCTAATCATCTATTTCATATTGCTATTCTTATAAATTAAACTTTTTCTCCAATTTAATTTTTGTGAATGGAAAATGTGGTCGTTTCGTGGAACTTAAATGACGACAATTATGACAGAAATAAAGTCGCCCCGATTTGAATATCGTAATGTATTCCATCTGTAATCGATCCAGAATTTGCGTCAACACTCAATTTGCGTACAGAATGAACACAACAAAAAATATATTAGTGAAGTTTGCAATCTCGTCCTGAATTATTCATGCACTTATCTCTATGCGAACAAACTTGTGCGATGATATTTTTACAAAAAAAAAAGTTTGCTCAATTAACAATTTTGTATGGTAATAATAATTTCAAGAATGAATCTAGTGGTGCTTGTTCACTCTAACGTAGTCCTTCATCCATCACCTTCAGGGGTGGATCTAGAGCAGTGGTTGCGTACTTCTGACTCACGAACGTTTCCATTATTAGTTCGTTTCCCATTATTAGTTCGTTTTTATAAATTTATTTTTTATATCATAAATGAGAGAACAATCTAAAATATAAAAAAAATAATGAATTATTTATAAAAAATATTTCCAAGTGGACAGATTTTCTATCGGATCACAGCTCTTTTGAATAGAGTACCTCAGGCTGCGCGCTTAGGGGGCAGGATGGTTTTAGGCAGATTTTTGCGATTTTTTTCTCAGTTCTGAGTGATTATAATGATTTAATTCATTTTGTACATTAAAGAAATATCTTTGAACAGTATATTAGAATTTTTTTGTAAAAAAATATTCATTATTTTTCCCGTGGTGGCGGTTCGTCGGAGGCGCTGCAAAAAAAAGGCGTCGTACGGTGCGTAATTCCTGGCGTCGTGGATTTATTTGAAATAAAAAAATCGAAATGATTTATTTAATATATTAGTTTTTTGGGCGAATAAACGAAATTGTGTTCAAAAATATGCGATTTTCGATTTTTGGCGCATTTTTGAATTTAGAGGTACCATTTTCACATAAAAAATCAGCCTATTACTGCTCGTAAAAAATAGTATTTTTTTTTTTCTTTTAAAAACGTTCGTTCATCCTCCAGTATTTATCATATAAAAGATGTCTGCAAAAGTTCATTAAGATCGGTGCATTATTTTTTGAGTTATGTTACGCGGACTTCAAAAAAGTAGTTTTGAGAAAAACGCTTTATACACCTGCGTCGAGCGCTTTCGACGGCCTCCGAACACGATTATGAAATAACCGATATCTCAGCGAGTTTTACTCCGATCGACTTGAAATTTTCTCAGGATATTCCTGAGATGTACTTTCATATAAAAAATTATCGAAAAAATGATTTTTTGAAGTTGCGAAACCATCCTGCCCCCTTAAGGAAACTTTAGGGAAACGTGAAACTTTTTAGATAATTTTAAGAGAGAGAACCAAAAAACAGGGTCAACTGTCAAGTTTTTCTGTTAACAAATTTGCGATATTTCTAAACGAGAAACCTACATTGTTAATTAGAAAATTAAACTACAATTGTTATTGCTTTTTTTAACTAGTAAATTCCACAGCTGTGATGATTCAGTTTCAAAATATTGTTGATGTTGATGCTTTCTTACGAAGTTTGTGCAACACTGTTTAATCAATTTAGTGTAAATTCCGATGAGGTAACGCTGGAAATATTCGCCATAAACTGAAATATAATTGCTGGGAATTGGAATAATGACAACATCGGCAATAACAACAATAACGACGACGAAAAAAATGCATTCAATTGTATCTGGAGATATTGCGTAATCGGCAATTACTCGTGACGGAAATTAATTACTCACCGTGAGTTTTGCTATTAATCAGAAATTGCTCGCAACAATGTACTCGCAATTATTTTTATTGGAAAATTAATTATGATTTACATATTTCATTAAGATTGTTGTCATTTTTAATAGATATATGAGTTATTGTTCACTTATAATGGCAATAATTCAAATTCAATCTTAGAACTTTTGATTATAATGTTATTTGTTCTCATCGACTCTTTGCTGATACGTAGAGTTAAATTAAAGTTAAAGTTTAAGTGTGACTCTGGTTTTTTGCTTTTTGTCTGCCCTATTACTTGCAAAATATCTTTCCTACCAAAAAACTAGCAAAAAACTAGAAAGTCACACTTAAACTACCCTCCAACTAGGGCCGCGCAAGGTATGTTGCCGCCGGGGTGCGAGGCAAAAATTGCCGCCCCTTTCAATGTGAAGAGGGGGTAGAGAAAATAAATACCATTGATCGGCTCAAAATTATTTAGAAAAAAAGAATTTCGATATAAACAAAGGGATGGATTTTGCGCCTGCATGCGCACGAAAAGAATAAAAAATTCACGAACGTACGTGTTACGAAAAAAAAGTATTTTAGGTGGATTGATTTTTCTACGAGCGCCAATTTTAAATAAATAGTTTGGGAATTGTAAAAACCAAAAAGATTTGGTGGTCACCAAGGTAAGAGGGTTCAAATTGCCTTAAAAAATTATTAATGTGACTTAAGATTATGTCTCTGGAAATTAGAACCAGGTATTATTTAACTTTGCTAAAATCATAGACAATAAATTATTATTATTATTATTATTATTATCAAAAAAACTTGCAAATTTGAAAAGTTGCGTTGATTTTACATGAATTATTTAGTATTAAAAAAACACAAAATTCGCTACATTTTGGAAATTAAACCATCACAATCAAATAACGTGTTCGTAAGTTAAACAATTTATCAAATCAAATTTTATTTTGTGGATTTTGAACTTTCAAATTTTCGGAACATTTCCATTGTCTCGACATATTTTTAATACTTTTTAATACTATTTTAAACACACTGAATGCTCTACTTTTTAACACATAAAATATCATAATCAAAAAATGCATTTAACTCCTCAGCAATTTTTAAAAATTTAAACTTGGAAAATTTCGCATTTTGGCAATTTTCATGACTATCTCTCAATACCTTTTTCAAACACACTAAATTTGCTACATTTTGGCATTTAAATCATCAAAATCAAATACCGCATTTGCAAGGTAAACATTTTTTTTTTTAAATCAAAAACTTGATTTTGAGTTAAAAAAATCGCATTTAAGCAATTTTCATTCTCTCTTTTGACATAAAATATCAAAATCAAAATATGTATTTAACACCTCAGCAATTTTTGAAAATCCAAAGCGTCATTTTTTTTTTCTTTTCACGTGGAAAAACCGAATTTTGGCAATTTTAATCAATTCAACATGAATATTTTCTAATACTTTTTACAAGCACACTAAATTAAGCAATTTTTCAAAATCAAAAACACGATTTTGTCAACGTTGATTTTGAAAAATTTCAGATTTTGGCACTTTTCGTAACACCTCAGCAATTTTTAAAAATCCAGAGCGTGATTTTTTTTTCTTTCCACTTGGAAAAACCGGATTTTGGCAATTTTAATCAATTCAACATGAATATTTTCTAATACTTTTTTCAAGCACAATAAATTAAGCAATTTTTAAAATCGAAAATACGATTTTGTCAACGTTCATTTCGAAAAATTTCAGATTTTGTCACTTTTCGTTACACCTCGGCAAATTTTTAAAAATCCAAAACGCGATTTTTTTTTCTTTTCGCGTGGAAAAACCGGATTTTGGCAATTTTAATCAATTCAACATGAATATTTTCTAATACTTTTTACAAGCACAATAAATTAAGCAATTTTTCAAAATCAAAAACACGATTTTGTCAACGTTGATTTCGAAAAATTTCAGATTTTCTCACTTTTCGTTACACCTCAGCAATTTTTAAAAATCCAAAGCGCGATTTTTTTTTCTTTCCACTTGGAAAAACCGGATTTTGGCAATTTTAATCAATTCAACATGAATATTTTCTAATACTTTTTTCAAGCACAATAAATTAAGCAATTTTTAAAATCGAAAATACGATTTTGTCAACGTTCATTTCGAAAAATTTCAGATTTTGTCACTTTTCGTTACACCTCAGCAATTTTTAAAAATCCAAAGTGCGATTTTTTTTTCTTTCCACTTGGAAAAACCGGATTTTGGCAATTTTAATCAATTCAACATGACTATTTTCTAAAACTTCTTTTCAAGCACACTAAATTAAGCTATTTTTCAAAATCAAAAACGCGATTTTGTCAACGTTGATTTTGAAAAATTTCAGATTTTGTCACTTTTCGTAACACCTCAGCAATTTTTAAAAATCCAAAGCGCGATTTTTTTTCTTTCCACTTGGAAAAACCAGATTTTAATCAATTCAACATGAATATTTTCTAATACGTTTTTCAAGCACACTAAATTAAGCAATTTTTCAAAATCAAAAACACGATTTTGTCAACGTTGATTTCGAAAAATTTCAGATTTTCTCACTTTTCGTTACACCTCAGCAATTTTTAAAAATCCAAAGCGCGATTTTTTTTTCTTTCCACTTGGAAAAACCGGATTTTGGCAATTTTAATCAATTCAACATGAATATTTTCTAATACTTTTTTCAAGCACACTAAATTAAGCAATTTTTCAAAATCAAAAACACGATTTTGTCAACGTTGATTTTGAAAAATTTCAGATTTTGTCACTTTTCGTAACACCTCAGCAATTTTTAAAAATCCAAAGCGCGATTTTTTTTTTCTTTTCACGTGGAAAAACCGGATTTTGGCAATTTTAATCAATTCAACATGAATATTTTCTAATACTTTTTTTAAGCACAATAAATT
Source organism: Ocypus olens (assembly GCA_910593695.2). Lineage (NCBI taxonomy): Eukaryota > Metazoa > Arthropoda > Insecta > Coleoptera > Staphylinidae > Ocypus > Ocypus olens. The sequence goes on from OU343049.1 coordinate 46,555,054, forward strand.
AAGCAATTTTTAAAATCGAAAACACGATTTTGTCAACGTTGATTTCGAAAAATTTGAGATTTTGTCACTTTTTATACTTTTTTTTAACACACTGCATTCTCTATAGTTTAACATGTAAATGATCATAATCAAGAAAAGATCTAACACCTTTTAAAATAAAATAAATTGTTTATATTTTAACAAATAAATCATCATAATCAAAAACACGTTCAATACCTCAAAACATTTTTTTAATCAAAATGGCGGTTTTTTGATTTTGAAGTTGGAAAATCTCAGATTTTGGCAATTTTTATTAATACGACATGAATATTTCTTACTATTTTTTTTAAACCACACTAAATTCTCTAAATTTTAACACACAGTCAACTTAGTAGTCTTTGACACGATATGTATGATTTTTTATATTTTTTTTAATCACTAAATTCGCCACATTTTGGCCTTCATCACAATTGAGTAATACGTTCGGAAGTTTTAACGCGATTTTGTTGACTGTGAATTTGGAAAATTTTAGATTTTGGCAATTTTCGTTGCTTTGACATTTTTAATACTTTTTAAAGCACACTAAATTCGTTACATTTGAACATTTAAATGATCATAATCATATCATTAATCATATAAATACCCCAAATTATCTGAAATTTGGCAGTCAAGTCATCAATATTAAATAACGAGTTCTGAAGTTACATTTTGGCATTTAAATCATCAAAATTAAATGCCGCGTTTGCAAGGTAAACATTTTTTTTTTTAATCAAAAACTTGATTTTGAGCTCAAAAATATTTCGGATTTTAGCAATTTTCATTCTCTCTTTTGACATAAAATATCAAAATCAAACTATGTATTTATCACCTCGGCAATTTTGCGAAATCAAAAACTCTATTTTGTTGACTTTGATTCTGGAAATTTTTGGATTTTGGCAATTTTCGTTAACTCAACAATAAAATAAAATAAATTCTCTACATTTTAAAATATAAATCAGCACAATCAAAAACACGTTCATTACTTTAGCAATTTTTTAAAATCAAGAATTAGATATTCCACATCACCGTACCAACTATGGACTTCATGAACCACTTACAAGAGCATCGAAATTAGTCAATAAACTACAAGTGCTTAAGGGATTTAATTTATATTCTAAAAACTTAGTAGCTTTTAAGTCTTACTTGTTCACACTCGACCTGGTGCATATAGCCAAATAATGTTATATATTTTAAGATAAGGATTACTTTACTTCATAGAAATGTACATACAATCCTTCTTTTGCTGGTTTATTATGACTAAGAAAACACGTACTAATTAAATTAAGTACTTTCAGTCTCTGATATTTTTTTAATATCTCTATTTTTCTCGTTTCCCAAGTTACGGCACCATTGCTGCCTCGGATTTCTACTGCTCCTATGCTCAAGGTGTCCCCACATCACCCCCCGTCTAAGAAAAACCAAATCGAGAAGAAACACAAGAAAAAGAGACGCGTTTTTTTAAAGGAGAAGATGTAGAGGCGCTATTTTCAGATTTCAAAATGGAACGCGGAAATAAATGAGGATGTGAGGTGTTTGTTGTATTTTTCATAGAAGTTACTGAAATATTAGAGATAAATGCGGGTTTTAAGCAATCTATGGAGATGGTGTCTTGTTTACGGTCAATAGTTATCGTAAAAAATTGGGAATTTCGAAGAGATGTTGGACTGGAACTGCCGACCTCGGTCAGTGATGACCGTCGATGGCAATCCAACAAAAGAATACAACTACAGGTGTAGTTTCAATCTGCAGGTAAGTTTCGACGTCTTATCGCCTAATTTGTGTAATATTTTATTGATTTAATACTTTAATTTACACAGTATATTTATGTTTAAGCTGTAATTTATGTCTCTTGGTTTATTTGTAAGTGGTTATGGGATAATGTGTTCACCAACTAACACTATGTATATTTTATATATGAATTTATTATCCTGAAGAATTCCGTCGTCGTTTGCAAAGTCAAGCTAAAATTAAACGTTATTTACATATTGTGCCCGTGGCGATATTTTTCCGTTTACACTTTATGCTAAATATTGAGATAACACTTCGTCGGAATATTTTTCAACTACAATAATGGAAAAGACCAATTTCAAAATTTCTACCTCGATCGGAATGATGTTCAAATTAAAAGTAAATAAATGTATTTGAAAATTCTCTTGAAAACAAGTCGAGAATTTTAAACTGACTTTTTATTGCAATCATGCCTGACGATATGACAATTAAAAAAAAACATTTGCAGGAAATTTATTTTAAATAATAGTAATTTTGACGTGAATCCCACTCATCCTCCAACAGATGACACATTTGGCGAGACACACTATTTTTCAGTGTTTTGCTGTGGTAAAAATTCAGCCCCACGCTACAACAATATTACCTGTCTTATCCTAACAAAATTATTCGAACCACGTTCACAAACTAATCCTTAAAATCTTAACTTCTGGTTCACTAACCAATTCATTTCTACAGACTGAAAAATAGACGTCATTGTATGTGTGCCTAAACCTGATAAAAACCCCTCAGATGTCTCAAGCTACCGTCCGATCACCCTTCTCACAGTACTTGGAAAAAATTTTGAATCGCTCCTAAAGCAAAAAATTCTTAACACTAGCCACTATTCCCAATTGGGCGTCTTTTTTAATAAATCAACTACCCATCCGCTTATCTACAAACAAAGCATCCTGAAGGCCGTAAGTCCCCTGTAGCCTTTTTTGGAAATAAAAAAGCATTTGACTCTGCATGGCACAAAGGTTTGCTTAACAAGTGCTTTCTGCTTAATTTGCCCCATCACCTTATCAACCTAATGTATAATTTTCTATTAAACCGTACATGTCAAGTAAGAATCCGGCAACACTCTCCCCAGCAACAAGGGGTTCCGCAAGGAACTCATCCCTCCCCTATTTTATACAATATATATTGTCACGATATTTTCAACCCAGACACTTCTCACTTTAACCCTACCTTACACCTTCTCCAATTTGCTAAGGACACAGCAATAATAGCTCTTCAACCCCTTCAAGCTTCACTCGACTCCGTGCAAAAATTATTCGCCGAATGGCGCCTCGAACTCAATCCCAATAATTCCAAACTTTTCATACCGTACCACAAAATGACTCCTTCATCACGCATCACTTTTGCGTATTGAGAGATCTAGATTATATATATATATATATATATATATATATATATATATATATATATATATATATATATATATATAAACATCTCTGCCCTAGACACGCTCCTAACCAACAATAATGAAAATACAAGGTGCCCACAAAGGGTATGGGGTATTGGAGGGGCGCGGTAAGGATACTTTGATGCACTACGCTTTGGAGATTTATTAACCATGGAAGTTTACACTGGAAACCATCGTGATACGATGAAAGAAAATGGATTCAAATGTTTGAGGATACTGGTTCAAGTGTCAAAATTCAGAATCAAGGTCGCCTGCGTTCTGTTCGAAGCCAGCAAACAATTGAAGAAGTCCGAGTTTCAGTACGTGAAAATCCGTCTCAATCAGTTCGAAAACGCAGTCAAGAGCTCAACGTTAGAAAATCGTCGCTGCACAAGATTATGAAGTTAGATTTACATCTTACAAAATTCAGATGGTTCAAAAACTAAACGTTACGGACTATCCTCTCCGATTGAATTTTGCAAATGAAATGATTCAACATTTCCCAATGTTTCAAAACATTCTGTTTAGTGATGAAGCAAACTTTCACTTAAATGGACACGTAAATAAGCAGAACAGCCGCTACTTGGGCAACGAAAATCCAAGGCAGAAACATGAACAACCCCTACATAGCCCAAAAGTTATTGTGTGGCTGCCATGTCTGGTGAAGGCTTAATTGGGCCTTACTTTTTTGAAGACCGGCGTGGACGACCACTTACCGTAAACAGTGAGCGGTATTGCGGCATGTTAAGGAACTTCTTGGTTCCACAACTGCAGGTGTTTGAAGGTTTCAATGTGGAAACATGGTTTCAACAAGATGGGGCCACTTTCCACACCTCAAACCAATCACTTCAGGTTGTCAATCAACTTTTCCCAGAAAAAGTGATCTCTCGTCGAGGCACCATCAACTGGCCTCCGAGAAGCCCCGACCTTACACCCCTGAGAAGAGAAGGTTTATCAAAACAAACCACGAAATTTACTCCAATTGAAGAACAACATTCGCACCGAAATGGCCGCCGTTCCCAGAGAGATGTGTAGATGCGTAGTGGAAAATTTCCGTTTTCGGTTAGAGGAGTGCCAGCAGCGCGAGGGTCAACATTTAGACCACATAATCTTTCGCACATAATTTTCCCACACTTTATCTAAAATTTGAAATAAAAAAATATCTTTTCTGAATTGATTTTTTTCTTTTATTAAATTTACAAATACCCCATATCGTTTGTGGACACCCTTTATAAAACAATTATTGACTTATTTTAATGGTGTAAAACAGTCTTTTCGTAACTACCATCTTACGAAAAATAGAGTAGAGTAAAGTTTAAACTGTATTTTTAGGGCAAATGAATCAATTGTTGACGATTAGCACGCCGCCGGTCCTTTCAGACAGGGCCTTCTGCCTTTTCAAACTCTCAAGTGGTTGTAAAATCCAGGACCCATTATTACTTCACACAAACGACCAATGAATCAAAACAGGTTTTTCATTACGAATTTTAAAATGTTTTTGCTACATCCTTAAATAACAACTATTTCCTTGAGAAAATAAAGGGGCGCAAGGGACACATTTCAGGACTAGATTTTACTTAAACCTACATATGTTTTAATAACTTACGATTCTTGTAATTTTCCGAAACATTTTAGGTACCGCTGCCGGAGAACCCGTGCTCGGCGGGGTGCACGGTTTAATGTTGTTTTGATGAAGTGGCCATTTTGGGATAATAAAAGGGTCGCACACTCGAAAAGGCCGAAATCACTTTACAGCGGGGTACAATGGCACATGAATGGCCCCCATTGTTAAATATCAAACGGACTACGACCGGCCCTTTTTTTGTTCGTTTTTGGCGAGTCAAGTGGACCCCGCTGTGTGTCGAAACATCGTAAATTTGCATCTGGTAAAATGGTCACAACACGTGTTTTGAATACTTAGTGTTTGCAAAAATGATCACTGAAGAGGATGGTTCGGTCGCAACCATAATCATTTTTGTAACATAGTGACTTTTTCAATACTGTTTAAAAGTTTAAATAAACAATAATAATTTTATTTTTTAAATTATTATTGCTTAAGATTAGCACCATAATAAAAAATAGTGATTTGATGGTATAAAAGGAATTTTTATGATATTTTTATAAATTTAAATTAAATTAAATTAAATAAATTAAATAAATTAAATAAATTAAATAAATTAAATAAATTAAATAAATTAAATAAATTAAATAAATTAAATAAATTAAATAAATTAAATAAATTAAATAAATTAAATAAATTAAATAAATTAAATAAATTAAATAAATTAAATAAATTAAATAAATTAAATAAATTAAATTAAATAAATTAAATAAAATAAAATAAAATTAAATTAAATAAAATTAAATTTTGGATGTTTATCGATTATTTTCAAAAACGGATGGGATTTCGAAAAAACTTAGTCTATAAAATGTGTTTAGAAGTGCCTTAAATAAGGCTATGATGTTGAATTTCTACTACGACGTCACGAATACGCGCAATGATGTAAAACTTTAGTTTTTTTTTTAATGTTAATAATAATAATAACAATAATATTAGATTTATTAACGGAAAATGTCCTTTTACAAAATTTTAAATATTTTCCAAATGAAGAAAACACTTAACTTTTTTATACCACTTTTATTTAACTTCACGTGGCTATGTAATCATTCTCAGACTAAGTTAGTACTACTTAGTTTGAGAATGATTACCGTCTAATTGAAACTAGTCACGTAAAGTTAAATAAAAGTGATATAAAAAAGTTAAGTGTTTTCTTTATATCGAAATTGAAAATGTAACTCGAAGTGAACACCTCCAAGATTTTGTAAATGTGGCGAGAAAAAAAACAAAATTTTCAGAAATAAGGTAATTTACATATAAAATAAATCACACAAAATAACAATAACGAACAATGTTAACATCTATTTTTTCTTAATTTTTGAAATCGGCAATTTTCGCTTCTGATAGCATAACATTTTTAATGCGTTCCATGAGCAAATTGTTTTAGTACCTAACATTTTTTTTGTAAATATTATAATGGAATTTCATCCAACATCAGCCTTATCTATCCAATTGATTTATAATTGGTAATCAAAATAGTTTTAAAGTATCCATATCATAGTCTCATTAAATAAATTGTATATGGAAATGTGAGTGGGCTTATTTGTTATTAATGGACGCTTTCAAATTTTTCCCAAAAATGTACTGAATTTAGCAATCGTGTTTAATGGATTTTTTATTTCCACAAGTAACGAAAGTCGTTTTTTACGATTACGGTGGGCGTGTGAAAGCCTAAATTCATCCATTAGGACATCTGTCTGATGACTCAATATTCTTACCTTTTTTGGTACTACAAATTTGTTATATAAAATAAAAATATCTTTAGTGTAAATATTATATGTAAGGGCAGGAAAACCGATAGGTCGATAGCCCTAATAAAACATCGTTACTACTACTACTATTATATAATATAAAATTTGACTTGTCCTAATATCCTACATTTGTAATTTGGACCAATAAATCTATCTATCTATTTATTTTTGTTGAATTAACATACCGAGTGTTCAATTTATCAATCCGGGATATGATCCCTATGATATGATGCCAATCAAAATATGATACGGTCATTAAACTAAGAAAAAAAAATATGATGTGGCCATCATGTTACTTTCTCCAATTAGATGGTACAATAGTTATTTATATTAATAGTTTCATGGTTTATTTTCAATTTATATCATATTTTAAATGTACATCGAGCGTTTTGCAGGATCGTTTGAAAAGTCAAAATTATACTTAAAAATATATATTTATGTATTTATATGTATTTATACAAAATTATATACAAATTATAATAATCTGTTTACTGATTTCTAAAAAAATCTTATTCTTTATTGGTTATACATTTTGGCATTCTCTACAATCATTATTAAAAATAAATTTACTGTAACTATTATCGTTTCATAATTATATAAACCAAAAATGAACATTTTTAATAATTTTTTTTCTTCAAAAAAAAACAATGATTTTATGAAAAATATTTTCAAACAAAAGACGTTCATTTCTTTGATGTCTTCAACCTAAAATCCAAAATTTAGACTCTAAAATCAAATATTTCGATCATAAAAATACATTCAAAACCGAGACATATTTTGTACTTAATTCGCCATATTCTCTAACCAAATATAACTCGTGAGGGGATCAAAATCATTGCAATTTTATTTTGTAATTAGTGACGGCTCGCGGGGTGACTCATGGTACGACGGGGAATCACCCCGCGACCCGTCAATGTTTGAAATACACTAGTTGATGATTGATGATTTTTTTTCCATGTATTTGTACTAATGGGCATGACCCGTAATAAACTATTATTATTATTATTATTATTATTATTATTATAGTTATAATCTCGGATTAAAATGCAACGACTGCGAATAACTCGTGATTTCATTGAAAAAAAAGTTGCAATGGTTCAATTACTCTTTACTGATTATTAGAGAGAGGGTTTTATGCAAAATGCATATTTTTGCTTATTTATCCATATAATGCTTAATTCGTATTTTAATGCATTTTTTAACATATAATGGTAATATTTAACATTTTGCTGCAGGCGCTCAAAAACTTAAAACTAAAATTTTCAAAAATCTATATCTCCATTAAAAACTGTGGAATTTACAAAAACCAAATTGAGTTTGTATAAGCGATACTTCGACCATTGAGGATATATCTTATGGAATTTTGTCGGCGCGTTTTATATTTGTTCTGCGATGTTTTCATTCAAGTGCTCAAAAAAATAAAACTAAAATTTTCAAAAATCCATATCTCCGTTAAAAATTGTTGAATTTACAAAAACCAAATTAATTTTGAATAAGCGATTCTTCGACCATTGAAGATATTATTTAAGGAATTTTTTTCTACGCATTTTAAATTTTTTTCTGCGATGTTTTCATTCAAGTGCTCAAAAAATTAAAACGAAAATCTTGAAAATTGTTGGATTTACAAAAACCAAATTGATTTTGAATTAGGTATACTTCGGCCATTGGGGATGATTTTTTATGGAATTTTGTCTGCGCGTTTTATATTTTTTCTGCGATGTTTTCATTCAAGTGCTCAAAAAATAAAACTAAAATTTTCAAAAATCCATATCTCCGTTAAAAATTGTTGAATTTACAAAAATCAAATTAATTTTGAATAAGCGATTCTTCGACTATTGAAGATATTGTTTAAGGATTTTTTTTTGCGCGTTTTAATTTTTTTCTGCGATGTTTTCTTTCAAGTGCTCAAAAAATTAAAACGAAAATCTTCAAAAATCTATATCTCTATTGAAAATTGTTGGATTTACAAAAACTAAATAGATTTTGAATTAGCTATACTTCGGCCATTGGGGATGTTTTTTTATGGAATTTTGTCTGCGCGTTTTATACTTTTTCTGCGATGTTTTCATTCAAGTACTCAAAAAAATAAAACTAAAATTTTCAAAAATTCATATCTCCATTAAAAATTGTTGAATTAACAAAAACCAAATTGATTTTGAATAAGCGATACCTCGACTATTAAGGATATTTTCTTACAGAATTTTTTCTAGGCGTTTTATATTTTTTTCTGCGATGTTTTCATTCAAGTGCTCAAAAAATTAAAACAAAATCTTCAAAAATCTATATCTCTATTGAAAATTGTTGGATTTACAAAACACTGAATAGATTTTGAATTAGGTATACTTCGGCCATTGGGGATGATTTTTTATGGAATTTTGTCTGCGCGTTTTATATTTGTTTCTGCGATGTTTTCATTCAAGTGCTCAAAAAATAAAACTAAAATTTTCAAAAATCCATATCTCCGTTAAAAATTGTTGAATTTACAAAAATCAAATTAATTTTGAATAAGCGATTCTTCGACTATTGAAGATATTGTTTAAGGATTTTTTTCTGCGCGTTTTAATTTTTTTCTGCGATGTTTTCTTTCAAGTGCTCAAAAAATTAAAACGAAAATCTTCAAAAATCTATATCTCTATTGAAAATTGTTGGATTTACAAAAACTAAATAGATTTTGAATTAGCTATACTTCGGCCATTGGGGATGTTTTTTTATGGAATTTTGTCTGCGCGTTTTATACTTTTTCTGCGATGTTTTCATTCAAGTACTCAAAAAAATAAAACTAAAATTTTCAAAAATTCATATCTCCATTAAAAATTGTTGAATTAACAAAAACCAAATTGATTTTGAATAAGCGATACTTCCACCATTGAGGATATTTTTTTAATGATTTTTTTCTACGCGTTTTATATTTTTTCTGCGATGTTTTCATTCAAGTCCTCAAAGAATGAAAACGAAAATCCTCAAAAATCCATATCTCTATTGAAAATTGTTTTACAAAAACTGAATAGATTTTGAATTAGCCATTGAGGATGATTTTTTATGGAATTTTGTCTGCGCGTTTTATATTTTTTTCTGCGATGTTTTCATTCAAGTGCTCAAAAAATAAAACTAAAATTTTCAAAAATCCATATCTCCGTTAAAAATTGTTGAATTTACAAAAATCAAATTAATTTTGAATAAGAGATTCTTCGACTATTGAAGATATTGTTTAAGGATTTTTTTCTGCGCGTTTTAATTTTTTTCTGCGATGTTTTCATTCAAGTGCTCAAAAAATTAAAACGAAAATCCTCAAAAATCCATATCTGTATTGAAAATTGTTGGATTTACAAAAACCAAATTGATTTTGAATTAGGTATACTTCGGCCATTGGGGATGATTTTTTATGGAATTTTGTCGGCGCGTTTTATATTTTTTCTGCGATATATAAAACTAAAATTTTCAAAAATTCATATCTCCATTAAAAATTGTTGAATTAACGAAAACCAAATTGATTTTGAATAAGCGATACTTCGACCATTGAGGATATTTTTTTAAGGAATTTTTTCTACGCGTTTTATATTTTTTTCTGCGATGTTTTCATTCAAGTGCTTAAAAAATTAAAACGAAAATCTTCAAAAATCCATATCACCATTGAAAATTGTTGGATTTACAAAAACTGAATAGATTTTGAATTAGCGATACTTCGGCTATTGAGGATGATTTCATATGGAATTTTGCTTGCATTTTTATATTTTTTTCTGTTGTGATTTTTTTCGATTATTGCAGTATCAGGCACAAAATTGCTTTTTGTGCGAGATCTTGAGATCTTCAGCTGTTGCGACCATGGAGACTTTTGATCGGCATGACTTGGTGAATATTTTTCAGTTGGTTTCAAGGAGATTGATAGCCATTTTCCTATTAAAAACGCTATTTTCCTATCAAAAACTGCGGGGTCCTTTCAGTCAAGACGAAATAAAATTTTGATCGAAATGCGGTATGTTTCAAAAATAAATTAATCGCGGTCGCCTATGAATTAACGCTTTTTTTATAATGGGCAACATTTTTGAGGTCAACTATCTGAATGACGGCGAATCGAAGACATGCAAATTTTAATTCATAGACGACCGCGATTAATTTCTTTTTGAAACACACTATATAACATGAGGCCACGAAAGAAATAATCTGAATTTGATTGGTGGGTAAGTAGTATTTGAGATAAGTTTTTGTGTTAATTTTTAATTTTTATTTATTTAATTTTTTTATTATTATTTTTTGCATGTAGCGTTTTGTCTTTGGTTCGGCTTCATCTAAGCCTGTTATATACCGAAGGAAAAAAAATGAAATACTTGATGTTAATGATGACAATGAGATTTTTTCCCGAACGAATCATCAAATTTGGTTGAAAAGTCGCCGAGTTATATGCGAAAACCCCATAACTTGGTGCCAAATCGTCGCAGGAACTTCGTTCTTCGAGTCCTGCATAGGGATTTAATCAAATTTTAAAGCCTTTATGGTGGATCAAATAGAAAAAAAAATTACAACTCCATAATCATCGTCAAAGTTGCACATGGTTTCCTGAAAAAAATATTTTTTTTTCACAGGGGTACTAGAGGAGGTGGAAGGGGTTACGCTTAAGTTCGCATACACGACTTTAAAGAAGACACTTCAAAGTTTTTCGCCCTTAAAGATTCATCAAAATCGATTAAAAATACGCCGAGTTATGGCGGTTTGAAAATGGTCGAAATTTTATGAATTTCAAGTATTTCATTAGTGTACATATTACTATTATTATTATTATTGTATAAATCTGTATACGGTAAAGACGGTGTAGTTTTCTATTTTAAAATAAGTAGAATTTGTGTGTTATTTAAAGAAAAATTGTATTCTATTTACGTGTCGAAATAATAAATGTATGTTTATATTTCCAATTGCCTCGTGCGGTTTACGATGCCTTAAGTTCAGATTTTATATTTACATTTACCTCATAAACCAGAGGCAACTTAAAACCGCTTAATTAATGCCCCTTCCGCTGTCTAGAGTCGTTGCAGCCGCTTTACGATTCGTTGGTAATTGTTACACGTTTAACGTTTTAATCCCAACTTAAACCCAGATTATTTTACTCTCTAAACTGGGATTTGCGAAGTAAAATTATTAGCACGTATTAGGAACGTGTATATTTTTACTTTATACGTTCTTTACAGATGTACAGACGTAATCTGCCAGTTTAACTAGTGTTAAGCTTCATAAACGTTTGGGGTGATACGGAATACCAAAGGGTATAGCCGAATAAGATGGTCAAAAGTGCCCCCAAAGCAAATCAAAATTCGTGATGACTGGATGAAAGGTAATTAAAAATGCCGTTGATTGCTCGAAATTTCAGCCTCCTGAAGCAATTTGTTGTCGAGATATGACCGAAAACGTGAATTTTACGTTTTATTTTTTTTCTCCTTTTCTATGGCACGAATCAAGCTGAAACCACGTCTACCAAAAATACTTCTCGCAGTATTTTTGTTCAAATTTTTTGGCGCCAAATTCAAATAGAAAAATGAAGTAAAAGTTTTCAAAATTCATTTTTGCAGTGAAGGCATTCGAGGACTGTCTCAGTTTTTTTTTCTGTAAATGTGTTTTACCAAATTCTATAACATACATGTTTTTCAGAATTTTAAACAGTGTGGAAGATAGTTAAAATAATTAAAAATCACTTTTACCACCTTAAAAATTTAAATTTCGCGCCAAAACTGTGATAAAAAAGTTATTTTTGTGAAATGATTATCTTTTTTTTTTAATTAGAGAGATACACTTCACAAAAATGTATGTTATAGAATTTGGTAAAACACATTTACAGAAAAAAAAAACCGACAAGCATTTATGCACTTATACCCGTTTTATACCAAACCCTTCAATTGACGTTATACGTCTGAAAATAATATCTAATTAATCATTTCGATATGATGTTGGAATTAGTACTACTGGTTGTATGGGCGGATGTTCCGGTCGGCCGATCGCTCGTATAAACCAGATTCGCTTGTATTCCGATTGCTGCACAAACACGTATCAAGAGAAGAAAGAGATGGTGAACAATAGTGCAAGCAATGAGTCACATCCGTAGTTAGGCATTGTGCACTGGCAAGGGTACTATTTGTTTACTACGTGAAAAAGCGGTAATTACACATTGTGCGAATACGCGAATTTGCATTACAAATTCGTAATTATATTACGATTAATATAATTTATTCGCTTTATTATAATAATTGTAGTTAATGTGTACGTTGCGAAAAATTCAGTGATTGAATGCATTGTTAAGAGAACAACTGATTTCGATTAGCTTAATTCTTTGTTTTATTGCTTTGTAGGGCTTTTTGATCTTTTCTCTCTATTTGTAATATTTGGAAGCTATAAACCTTAAAAAATCAACAAAGCTATTTAGATAAAATGCAATTCTCAACAATAAATGTATATTATGTATGATTTTCTGCTAGATGATTCGCTTATATAAATGTTGTGTGGTTGATGAAACATTTTCTGTATTTTTCCTGTCATTATACGTTTCCGAATAATTAATTTTAAAGAAATTTTTTTTTATGAAGAAATTTTTCATTAAAATTGAAAACCCTTACTTGTTGCAGAAATGAACGAAATATTTTTCGTTTATACTCCGTGGTTGTAAGCAAGTGGTTAAATAAATAAATGATAAATTTTTCGTATTCGAGAAACGGTTAATACCGTTTATAACTAAAGGGCAGGGTAGAGCCAAGGACCTCTAATTTCAAACGAAACAAGATTTTTTTATTAATTCTAAAAACACTGATTTTTCAATTTAAATGCTAAAACGATGCCTGCGAAAGTTTCATGAGACGAGAAAAATGGCAATGCATTTATTTGAGAATATATCTCTTGAACAAATTACCAGATTTGAAAAATTCTTCCAGAATTGTGTTTTGTGTTGTTATCTTGAAAACCAGTGATGGGGTATTTTGAGTTTTTGGAGGTTTATTAAGATTAATGTATTTTAAGTAAATTTGAAAAGTTTCAAGTGTGTTACAGTTGTTTTTGTATTTATTTTTTTTTCACTCCGAAGAGTGAAACTTAAAAAATCTTAAGGGCTGTTCTCGATCGGTTATCTTAAAAACTTGTGATGGGGTATTATGGGTTTTTTAGAGGCTTATTATGATTAATGTATTTTGAGTCAATTTGGAGAGTTTCAAGTGTGTTGCACTTGTTTTTATATATTTTTTTTCATTCCGAAGAAGTGAAACTTAAAAAATCTTAAGGGATGTTCTCGGTCTGTTATCTTGAAAACTTGTGATGGGGTATTATGGGTTTTTTAGAGGCTTATTATGATTAATATATTTTGAGTAAATTTTGAGAGTTTCAAGTGTGTTGCACTTGTTTATATATATATTTTTTTATTCGGAAGAAGTGAAACTTAAAAATTTTTTAAGGGCTGTTCTCGGTCGGTTATCTTGAAAACTCATGATGGGGTATTATGGGTTTTTAGAGGTTTATTATGATTAATGTATTTTGAGTAAATTTGGAGAGTTTTAAGTGTGTTGCAGTTGTTTTTATATATTTTTTTTTCATTCGGAAGAAGTGAAACTTAAAATCTTGAAAACCAGTTGATGGGGATTTTTGAGTTTTTTGAGGTTTCTTAAGATTAGTGTATTTTGAGTGAATTTGGAAAATTTCAAGTGTGCAGTTGTTTTTATAATTTTTTTTTCACTCGTGAAAATTAAAAAATCTGAAGCGCTGTTCTCGGTCGGTTATCTTGAAAACCTGTAATGGAGTTTTTTGAGTTTTTGTAAGGTTATTAAGATTATTGTATTTTAAGTAAATTTAGAAAGTTTCAAGTATTTTACAGCTGTTTTTATATTTTTTCGCGTTAACAAAAAATGATTATAATTTTTCATAAATTTACATAAAAATTGCAAAAGCAATCAACGGAATGTATTTGAATTTTCTACGAAATCACTCTTGAATTAATATTGAGTGATTTTGTAAAGTTTCAAGTGGATGGCAATTGTTTTTATATTTTTTTTCGCTTCGACGAATTTGTTGCAATTTTTTTTTAAATTTCATCTCCGTTCACATTGAAATATTCTAATTTTTACGGAAATGTAGAATCACATGTGTTGACAGTTGTTCTGGAAAGTTTCAAGTCGATTGCAATTGTTTTTATATTTTTTTCGCGTCGACGAATTTACTGCAATTTTTTTTTTAATTTCATCTCCGTTCACATTAAAATATTCTAAAATTTAGAAACAACGCATTTCTAATTTTTACGGAAATGTAGAATCACATATGTTGTCAGGTGTTTTGGAAAGTTTGAAGTCGATGGCAATTGTTTTTATATTTTTTTCGCGTCCGCGAAATTACTGCATTTTTTTTTAATTTCATCTGCGTTCACATTGAAATATTCTAAAATTTAGAAAAAATGCATTTCTAATTTTTACGGAAATGTAGAACCACATATGTTGTCAGGTGTTTTGGAAAGTTTGAAGTCGATGGCAATTGTTTTTATATTTTTTTCGCGTCGACGAATTTGTTGCAATTTTTTTTTAAATTTCATCTCCGTTCACATTAAAATATTCTAAAATTTAGAAACAGCGCATTTCTAGTTTTTACGGAAATGTAGAATCACATATGTTGTCAGTTGTTTTGTAAAGTTTCAAGTCGATGGCAATTGTTTTTTTTATATTTTTTTCGCTTCGACGAATTTATTGCAATTTTTTTCTAAATTTTATCTGCGTTCACATTGAAATATTCTAAAATTTAGAAACAATGCATTTCTAATTTTTATGGAAATATAGAATTACATGTGTTGTCAGTTGTTTTGGAAAGTTTCAAGTCTATGGCGATTCTTTTTATATTTTTTTGAAACCAGAAAAAGTGAGCAAATTCTGCAGTACTATAAACAATGTTCTCGCATGATTATTTCAACATTTGGTGAAAGGATGTTTTCAGATTTAAGTCAGAATCTGTTTTGAGTAAATTTGGAAAGTTTATAGTCTGTGGCAATTGTTTTGATATTTTTTTGAATCAGTGAAAAACGAGCAAATTCAGCATTACTATAAACTGTGGTCTGGTATGATTATTTCAAAATTTGGTGAAGGATGTTTTCAGATTTTGATTAAAGAATTATAAGTCTGAATCTATTTTGAGTAAATTTGGAAAGTCTGAAATCAGTGGTAATTGTCTTTATATTTTTTTACCCAAAACAAAAAATGCAAATTCAGCATTACCATAAACTATGTTCTTGTGTGATTATTTCCAAATTTGGCGAAGAGAATATGATTGATTATTATAGAACAGAATCTATTTTGCTTAAATTTGGAAAGTTTCAAGTCAGTGGCGATTGTTTTTATATATTTTTTTAAACCAGGGAAAAGCGAGCAAATTCAGCATTACTATAAACTGTGTTCTGGCATGATTATTTTCAAATTTGGTGAAATGATGTTTTTAGATTTTGAATGCAGTATAAAAATAAATCTATTTTGAGTATGTTTGGAAAGTTTTAAATCTCTGAGAATTGTCTTTATATTTTTTTTATTCGTGAAAAAATTAACAAATTCAACATTACCATAAACTGTGTTCTCGTGTGATTATTTCCAAATTTGGCGAAGGGATGTTTTCAGATTATTATTTGATTATAGAGCATAATCTATTTTGATTAAATTTGGAAAGCTTCAAGTCTGTAGCAATTGTTTTTATATTTTTTTTAACCAGGGAAACGCGAGCAAATTCAGCATTATCAGAAACTGTGTGAAAAAGGAAAAAGCGAGCGATTCAGCATTACTATAAACTATGTTCTGGTATGATTATTTTCAAAATTGGTGAAAGTGTGTTTTTAGATTTTGAATGTATTGTAAAACTAAATCTATTTTGAGTAAAAGTAATAAAGTAAATCTGCAATAAGTGAGGCTGTCTCAAGTTTATTTATTTTGAGTAAATCTGGAAAGTTTCAAATCTGTGGAAATTGTCTTTATATTGTTTTTAGCCATGAAAAAATAGGTAATCTTCCAGTTACTGATACTAATGAATGAACTGAAGTAAACGCAACAACTTCAGACCAATTTTTGCGACATTGCCGGATTTCTTCTCTCACTATGACGTAAAATAAAATAAAAAATAATTAAACTACTGGGGGTTAAACTACCAGTCGGTCTAAGGGGGGGACTTAAACTAACCCTAACCTAAACCTACCATTTGCAACCATTAACTTGCATATAGTATAAGCACCAATAGTTGCAAATTATTGTAAATGAAAATACTCAGATTAAGATAAGGAGTCCTGACAAGATACCATACCGTCCGCATGATTTTCACGCATGGCTATTGTTTAGTATCAGTGGAAAATTAAAAAAATATATATACCAAGGAAACGGTGATAGTTATATCAGATTTATATTAATAATTATTGTAGATATTGAAATGAACAACTTATGAAGTATAAGTTTTTTTTAGAAATCTCTTTGGTTTTTGAGTAAACTGACTACTGTTCGATTATTTATTGTTTGAGAACATTGCCAATTACACTTACCTTCATCAAATAATGTCTATAAGACGACGACTGTCCCTCGTCCATCCTTCAAAAATTTGACCCAAAAATGGTAATCCAAAAACAACACTTCACCACATTATTAAACTCTTTTAACACCGAACTCGCGCACGAAACTGGAAAATTTCGTCGGGCCCGGGGCCAATTCGTGTCCGGCGGAGATATCGCGAACCGCATTCTTTCTTCACCTGTTATCAGTGCTTATCTACGCAGCTCCGATTCGAATCAAATTCACTTCAATCTGCACATAAGATAGACAAAGATGCAAAACACCTGTTTGCATTGAAAGTCGGGCAGTTTATCTTCCGGCCGGTGAGTGTTAAGGTGTTTCAGTGTGCAGATTGTGGAAAATGAATTAACGAAATTCGATTTTAATCATCAGTTATGAAGATGAACTGTTGGTAAGTGATAAAATGAAATCTGTTAAATTTTATTGAATGTATTTTTCAATTCAGTTTAATATCCCTCAACACAAATAACGAATGAGTGGAATGGCCATCTGTTCGATAGCCCTTTTACAGATGGTACAAAATGTACCATAGTATATAGAGTTATGCCTTGTAATAATATATGCAAAGAATTCTATTAATTAGATATTGTATAAATTCATTAAACAATCAACAATTGCTTACTTAAAATATTCCTCGGACAGATCGATTTTTATTTATCAAAATACAAAATTTAGGGATGGGGTGTTTGCAGATTTTAATTGAATTGCAATCCCGGATGTGTTTTGAATAAATGTGCAAAATTTCAAGTCGATTATAACTGTTTTTATATTTTTTTGTAATGTTTTTTGAATAGTTTTGTAAAATTTCAAGTCGATGGCAATAAATTAATATTAATTTGTTCAATATATTTTGTTTGAAATAATTAACACTTATGAAAAAAAAAATTGTCTGTGAGGCGATAACCGTTTTAAGATCCGTAGAGGTGGTTTCAATGATTTCCAGTATCTCACAAGTCTTATTTGACAATCCGAAGAACTGAATAGCTTTTGGTAAAATTTCGTACACCGGAAGTTCGTGTTTACCTTAACCTTCTTTTTTATTTTCTTTTTCAATAATTGTTGAAATATAAAAAAACACTAAAAAAATATTTAAACAAATCCTGAAGACAACAAAGAAATAAACATCTTTCGTTTAAAAATATTTTTCATAAAATGTTTGAAAAAGAAATTTAATTTATTATTACTTTTTTCATTTTTGATTTATAATTATAAAAAAAATATTTTTCATAAAATGTTTGAAAAAAAAAATTAATTTATTATTATTTTTTTCATTTTTGATTTATAATTAGAAAACGATAATAGTTACATCAAATTTATATGAATAATAATTGTAGAGAATACCGAAATGAACAACTTATAAAGAATACATTTTTTTCGATATCTCTTTAATTTTTGAGTAAACTGACGATAAAAATTATTCGAATTCGAACTATAAAACTTTAAAATCCGTCATTTTCATCTTTCATAATTTTGACGTTTCAAACGTCACTTTCATTCGATCCTTCAATACGCCTGATGTACATTTAAAATATCATCTAAATTAAAAATAAACCATAAAAGTATAAATATAAATAATTAGTATATTATCAAACCGGAGAAAGTAACATAATGCCCACATCACCATTTTTTTATCTAGAAAAAATGAGCAAATTCAGTATTACCATAAACTATGTTTTCGTGTGATTATTTTAAAAATTTGGCGAAGGGATGTTTTCAGAATATGATTGAATTATAGAGCAGAATCTATTTTGAGTAAATTTAGAGAGTCTCAACACTGTGGCTGTTTTTTTTAAATATTTTTTAAACCAGGGAAAAGCGAGCAAATTCAGTATTACTATAAACTATGTTCTCGTATGTTTATTTCCAAATTTGGCGAAGAGATGTTTCCAGATTCTGTTTAAATTATAGAGCAGAATGTATTTTGAATAAATTTAGAAAGTTTCAACACTGGCTGTTGTTTTTATATTTTTTAAACCAGGAAAAGCAAGCAAATTCAGTATTATTAGAAACTATGTTCTCGAATGATTATTTCCAAATTTGGTGGAAGGATGTTTTATGATTCTGTTTGAATTATAGAGCAGAATCAATTTAAGTCAATTTGGAAAGTTTCAGATATGTGGGAATTGTCTTCATATTTTTTTTTATCCATGAAAAAATTAACAAATTCAGCATTACCGTAAACTGTGTTCTCGTGTGATTATTTCCAAATTTAGTGAAGGGATGTTTTAAAATTATGATTGAATTATAGAGCAGAATCTATTTTGAGTAAATTTAGAAAGTTTCAACACTGTGGCTGTTGTTTTTATATTTTTTAAACCACGTAAAAGCAAGTAAATTCAGTACTACTATAAACTATGTTCTGGTATGTTTATTTCCAAATTTGGTGAAGAGATGTTTCCAAATTCTGTTTTAATTATAGAGCAGAATGTATTTTGAATAAATTTAGAAAGTTTCAACACTGTGGCTGTTGTTTTTATATTTTTTAAACCAGGGAAAAGCGAGCAAATTCAGTATTACTATAAACTATGTTCTCGTATGTTTATTTCCAAATTTGGTGAAGAGATGTTTCCAGATTCTGTTTGAATTATAGAACATAATCTATTTTAAGTAAATTTAAAAAGTTTTAACACTGTGGCGAACAACCGGGGATTCACCAAAGGCTGAACTGAAGAACTTTTTTTACCTTCAGATTCCGAAATAAACAACGAAGTGTTTGTGTTTAACGGAGACAGTTAAAAATTGCGAAGAATGGTAAAAAAGAGGTATTGGAAAATGATTTATTTCGTTTTCGATCTTGAACGAAAAATTTGAATTTCGTTTTCGTTTTTGTAATTTTGACAAATAATTGTCCAAAACAAATATCAAGAAACATTTCTGTAAAATCTGTATAAGGTGCGGAAATGTTCACCTCAACCTCAAAAACATTTCTAAAATGGGATTTTTTCCCGAAAGAATCATCAGATTTGGTTGAAAAGTCACTGAGTTATGTGCGAAAAACCTCAAAATGCACTTTTTTTTCAAACACCCATAATTTGGTGCTAAATCGTCGTAGGAACTTCGTTCACGTTTTAATGCCTTAATGGTGGATCGAGTGGACAAAATTTTTCCAACTCCGTAGACATCGTCAAAGTTGGACATGGTTTCCAGAAAAACCTTTTTTTTCACAAGGGTGGTTATGAAAGTTATGAAAGATAAAAATAACAAATTATACTTCCAATTCAAATCATCTTAAATTAGTTTATTAGAAAACTAAAAAAAATCCTAATCATTTCTTGGAAAAAATCCTAAAAATAAATCTTGATAAATCCTGAAAAAAGTCCTGAAAAAGATTTCTGAAAAAGCCCTGAAAGAGTTCTGGCTCTAAAGAGAATACCCGAAAAAAGTCTTGAATAAAACAGTCCTGAAAAAATCTGATAAAAAAGTCCTGATAAAAAGTCCAAAAAAGAGTGCTCTGATAAAGAAATGTCTTGAAAAACAGGTTTTGAAAAAAGGCCCGAAAACTGAGTCGCCACAAAAAAAAATCTGAAAAAAGGTCCTAAAAAAGACCTGATAAAAAGACTGTAGAAAAGTACTGAAAATAGGCTTTAAAAAAGTTCGAAAAAAGGCCTTAAAAAGTCCCGAAAAAAACCTGAAGAGTTCTTACAAAGGTCCTAAAAAAGACCCGAAAAAAGTCGAGAAAATAGTCCCAACAGAAGTAATGAAAAAAGCCTTAGAAAAGAACTGATAAGGCATTTAAAAGTCTTGATAAAAAATCCTGAAAAACGTGTTGAAAAAATAATCCTGGTAAAAAATTCCTGACATTAAGGTCCTAGAAAAAGTTCTTATAAAACTGCCAGGAAAGTACTGAAAAAGCATACAAAAAAGTCAGAATAAAGACCTTAATAAAGCCTGTGAAGTAGTCCAGAAAAAAGTCCTAAAAAAGAGTCCTGAAAGAAATTTCTGAAAATAGTTCTGCAAAAGCCTTAGAAGAAGAGGTCTGATAAAAGGCATTAAAAAAGTCTTGAAAAAATAACCCTGACAAAAAAGTTGTCCAGTAAAAAAAAAATCCCAAAAAGAGTCTTGCAAAAAGCCTAAAAAATACCTAAAAAAAGGCATTAAAAAAGTTCCAGAAAAATAATCCAGATTAAATATCCTAAAAAAAAGTCCTAAAAAAGGCCCCAAGCAAAAACTTTTTAAAATGAAGTCCTGAAATAAACGTCGTTAAAAAAGAGTCGTGAAACAAAAGTCCTGAAAAAAACGTCGTTAAAAAAGAGTCCTGAAAATAAAGTCTTGAAAAAAGTTCTTAAAAAACTTGACAAAAGTTTTGAGAAAAATTGTACTGAAAAAAACCCAAAAGGAGTCTTGCAAAAAGACTTAGAAAAGATCTGAAGAACACAATAAAAAGTGGTGAAAAATAACCCTGATAAAAAAATCCTGAAAAGAAGTCTCAAAAACAAAAAGTTTTTAAAATAAAGTCTTGAAAAAATTCTGAAAAGAAAAGTCCTAAAAAAACATCGTTAAAGATAATTCCTGAAAATATGATCTTGAAGAAAAGTCCTGCAAAATATGTTCTAGAGAAAGGTTCTTAAAAAAGACCTGAAAAAAGTAATGAAAAAATCCTGAAAATAAGGTCTTACAAAAAAGTCCTGAAAAAAGAGTCGTGAAAAAGTCCTGAAATTTGTATTTATACTTTCATATCTTTTTCAATTTCAATGTGCATTGAACGTGTTGTAGTATTGGATGATTCTGATGTTTGAAACGTCAAAATTATAAAAGATGGAAATGAAAAATGATACTTCAAATTCTAATCATCTTTACCGACGATTTACTCAAAAAGTAATGAGATTTCCAAAAAAAAACTTATCCCTTACTCGTTTCCCTTTCGTTGTCGTTTCTTAATTATAAACCAAAAATGACAAAAATATTGAAAATTTTATTTTTTCATAAAACGTTTGTTTTTTGAAAAATATTTTCAAACAAAGGATGCTCATTTCTTTGTTACCTTTAAGATTTGTTGAGATGTTTTTGTAATATTTTTCACATTAAAAAAATTATTGGAGAAAAACAAAAAACGGCTAAGGTTAACGCATACTTCAGGTGTACGAAATTTTACCAAACGCTTTTCAGTTCTTCGGATTATCAAATAAGGCTTTTGTTCAAAGTTCCATGTTAATTCATGTCGTAGTTTTTCAGATACGGCGCGCATAGACTGACATACATCTCAATAGGAATGCATATTGAAAAAATGGTGATGTGGCCATCATGTTACTTGGTATCATTTATATTTACGCTTTCATGGTATATTTTAAATGTACATCGAGAGTTTTGTAAACTCGGATGAAACTGACGTTTAAAACGTCAAAATTATTAAAGATGGAAAAATTATACTTCAAATTCAAAAACTTAGTTTACTCAAAAACTAAAGGGATTTCGAAAAAAACTTATTCTTTATAAATTGTTCATTTTAGCATTCTCTACAATGATTATTAACATAAATTTGCTGTAACTATTATCGTTTTATAATTATAAACCGAAATTAAAAAAAAAAAAAAAATCTCGAATAAAAATGATTTTATGAAAAATGTTTTCAAGTGATATTTTTCATATTTAAGAAAATATTGGCAAAAAACAAAAAACAGTTAAGGTAAACACCCACTTCCCGTGTACGAAATTTTACCAAAAGCTTTTCAGTTTTTCGGATTATCAAATAAGACGTATGTTCAAAGTTGCATATCAAATTGCTTCATTGGTTTTTGAGATACAGCGCGCACGGACACTCACAGATACACAGAGACACCATTTTTTTTCCAGAAATTGTTGAAATGGCATCTAAGGACCCCAAAACGGATATTTCCTTAAAAAAAAAATTTGAAAAAAAAAATCACGATCACAATACTTTCTCGTACTTCGTAACGGAGAAAATAACTCTTTGCTTTCCAAACGTGAACTAAAGAAGAAATTATTAAGGTACTCAGCTAGACAACTCGAAAAAACAGTTTGCTGAAAATTGACGTTTATTCGCGCACCGGGTCTCACAGACTTGGCGCCCGGCCCGGAAGGTTAAATAAAAAGATGGGAGGGCCAATTTTAATAATTCAAAATATCGAAATATGGCCAAAGTTATTGTGGAATAAAAACCTTTTTTGTGGAATAAAAAACAGTGGTAAAAAAGTTAAACATGCAATTCATAAATCGATTGTTTTAAAAATTTCTAGCGCTTTAATATTAATTAATTGACCGTTGGTATGATTACAAAGTAGTTATGTATAATAATACTAGCCGAAGTAGAGGTGGGCTTATGAGTTTTTTAAATTTCCTGATTTGACACATTAAAAATTTAACATTTTGGAGGTGAGGATTTTTTTTTTATCACTTTTTACATTTTTCAAAAGAGTCAAGAATCGACTCTTCGCGATGAGTCGACTCATTAAAAAAAGAGTCATTTCGCCCATCTCTAATCCGAACCACAAAATAAAGCATTAAATTAACCTGGAATGAGCGTGAGCAACAAGAATAGGAGGAGGCGGAAGGAATTATCCATCGTGATTATTGAATAAATAGTTGGCTGCGTCCATAAATAATACTCTCTATGTACACATGGATTAACAAAAAGAATTACACATTGACGTGTCAACATGACCGTTTCATTAATTAAGTGCTCGCCGTGCCGACACTAAAATGATGCATCACGCTATTATAATGCTTTGTTTATTACTCCTATTTGTCATTCTTATGGTAGCTGATTCAAAATCAATATTTTATCAGTGGAAAATTAGTATTGAATTTACTGATTCATTGCGTCACATTTTAGATAACACTAATCTTCGGGAAATTGATTTTCCTACAAACATGTTCTATTATATAAAAGTTTGGAGAAATATATATATATATATATATATATATATATATATATATATATAAAACGGCAAGAAGTAACGGACGCTGCTATGTAGTCTAATATATATATATATATATATATATATATATATATATATATATATATATATATATATATATATATATATATATATATATATATAGAATTGCGAAAAGGATAATTCTTGAGCTGTATTTTTGAAAAATGTGCAAACATATATGGGAGAGCAGAAGACTGGGACGCGTTTCATCGTTATTACGAATCATCAGCCAGTCATATCTGCAACCTCACACACATGTTTGCACATTTTGGAAGTGATATTTATGCGGTCTGGATGGACGGTGCCGCTGGAGATCGTATTCGCAACTATACGAGTAATTGGTTATTGAGAGAGTGTGTCCAATAGTGTGACAAAATTCTATAAAAATTAAATTGGATTTGCAAATCATAGTTTTATCAAACTAAATGGAGTATTTGAAAAGCCACCGATTATTTCGCGAATTGTGACTTTTTGAAAATTTTAGTTTTCGAATTGTGTAATACTCGAGCAAAAAAATAAAAAAAAATATAAAACGTGTTGACAAAATTCTGCAAAAATTAAAATACATTTGCAAATCACCGCTTTATCAAATTAAGTGCAGTTTTTGAAAATCCATCAATTATTTCGCGAGTTGTGAATTTTTGAAAATTTTAGATTTCCAATACTCGAAAAAAAAATATATAAAACGTGTCGACTAAATTCTACAAAAATCAAACTAGATTTGCAAATAATTGTTTTATCAAATTGAGTGCAGTTTTCGAAAATCCACCAATTACTTCGCGAGTTGTGAATTTTTGAAAATTTTAGTTTTAGAATTGTGTAATACTCGAGCAAAAAATTTAAAAAAATATAAAACGTGTCGACTAAATTCTACAAAAATCAAACTAGATTTGCAAATAATTGTTTTATTAAATTGAGTGCAGTTTTTGAAAATCCACCAATTACTTCGCGAGATGTGAATTTTTTAAAGTTTAAAGGTGCTCCCTATAGTTAAATAATTACAAAAAAAAATGGAATGTAAATCCCTGTGGCCCGCGTTACAATTCAACATCCTGTTTGAACAGGAATAGTCCGCCCCTGCATGCTTATATGTATATCTGTGCCCCGCATACAAGATGCGTAATACATCCAGTCCGTGCAAGAAAAGGGTACATTTTTCGATTTTTTTACAACAATTATATTTATAAGGACAAATTAACGAGTCGTACATTTTTTAAATTACTTAATCACATAAATTCATTCCAGATGTAGCGGCGACATCGTAACAATAATACCATTTATTTCCAATGTACGAAAAGTAACCATTAATCATACAATAATACAGTCAATTCGTACGGCACAAACATGGAAACATGTCAAGAACAATTTGCAATAATAAGAGAATTATTCAGAAACACCACCAACCTTAAAACTTCCAAATGCAGCTTCCAACAATGAATGCTGTGTCCATAGTATCAGCACGGTTCCACATTCACAAACATTACTTGCACTGTTAATCACTCGATATATTTACATAATTGAACACCCGTAACTATTACTCCAGCGTTATAATTTAAGCAAGAAATAAACAAGACTAACAGGACGCCGCCGACTGGGATGCACGGGCGCTGTTGTTTGGCGAGAGCGAAGAAAACAAAAACGTATCGCTGGCCCTCCGCCACTCGACCGTAATCATCGTCATTTTGTAACGCGGTGGCCTCTCGCTGTTTTCAATGAATATTTTTTGGATATAATCGTGAGTGTATTAGGTGAACGTGTAGTGTAAATACGAAAGAAGAGTACTGTGTAAAAATTGCCGCTGATTATACATTGCAAAGTGAAGATGTCGTAAATAATAGTTGGGGCGCCGGATGTTCGTCGACCGGGAGCGACAACGGGCAAATATTTGGAATCGAAATGCGGCGGACATGTGCAAAAGGTTAGTACTTTTGATACAATACAATACAATGTGTAATAATAATTGGTTAGTAATCGTGTTTATAATCATAAGAAGAAGTGATATGTACAAACACACAGACAACAAGGATAATAAATTAATCGCAAAATTAATTATACACATTATTCCAAGTAACAATAAACACAGTGAGGATCTATGCAAAAGTGTGAACAAACGAAACGTTTTAGAACAACAATAAATGTACAGGGTGTTCCAAGCTATTTCGTCCAATTATACTCAGTAATGATTTGTGCAAAAATATACAGAAACAAAATACACCGCCAAGGTTTTCAACAATAAATATACAGAGTGTTCTAATTTGTAATGCACAATATACACAGTAATTATTACAAAATTTAAAGAATGCGAAATACACATACACGTACAAATACATACGGCAACTATAAAAATACTGACTGAACCCATTTTTTTTTAAATTTACAATATGGTGAATATAACTGACATAATATTATTGACAATAATTTACAATAACGTGAATGGCTCGAACACTGGTGTTGTATAAATGTATAATTTATATTATTTGTGTGTGTTGTATTATAGTAGCCCTTAATTATATAACGTTCGTTACGGATGTGTTCTCAATTAAAATTGAGCTTCAATGATTGCAATAGTGGTTTCTACAGGGTGTTACAAATTCGATGCATTAGTATTGCTATCTGGGTAACTGTAAGAGATAGAGAGTTGGTTAACAAGAGGCGCATTTTAATAATCTATAATGAAATATAAAATATTCCTGTTCATGTTGTGCAGTCGATTAAGGTAGTCGTAATTGTGAAGGTCAAAATAATAATAATAATAATAATAATTCATTTATTCACGGGATTCACCCTTTTGAATATAAAACATTTCAAAATACATTAGTATTACACCGATAAATAGTACCGCAGTTAAATTAAGTGACAATACAACAATAATTAACATTGATAAAATAAATAAATACATTATAATTTAATAATAGCACAATGGTAGTTTAAACACGTTGACACTAATCATTAATTAATCATTAATCACGCTCAGGTCAATAACGCGTAGGCCTCTGGTAAAGGACTCCTTACTAAAGCCAAAAATTAAAAAATTATTGCTCCTCTGCAATTTGTTGGCCATTCTCATCATTCTTGTAAGTGGTTTGTGGTAACCGTAGTTGGTTCTATGAAGAGACAAACGAAAAGTATCTTTGCTTCGGGTAATAGTACCACTGCCTTGATAATTAAAAGTAATATTTTCCAGAATTTCCGGACAGTCCAAAATCCCATTGACAACTTTAAACAAAAATTGCAAATCTGCAATTATGTGGCGATCCTGTAAGGAAGTGATATTTAGATGGCCACTAAGATGAGTGTAATTTAAAGTGTCAATCGGGATATGTAATTTAAAGGCAGCTATATGTAAAAACTTATTTTGAACCTTTGCAAGTTCGTCTTTTAAATATTGCTGATGAGGGGACCATACGCATGATGCATATTCCAGACCTGAGCGAACTAGTGACAAATATAAGCATAAAATAAAAATAAAATATTTTGAAAATTTTAAATTTCTAATTGTGCAAATTCTACAAAAATCAAACTAGATTTGCAAATGATTGTTTTATCAAATTGAGTGTAGTTTTTGAAAATCCACCAATTACTTCGCGAGTTGTGAATTTTTTAAAATTTTAGTTTTCGAATTGTGTAATACTCGAGCAAAAAATAAAAAAATGGTGATGTGGCCAGCATGTTACTTTCTCCGACTTGATGGTATCATAGCCATTTATATTTACGTTTTCATGGTTTATTTTCAATTGAAATCATATTTCAAATGTTCATCGAGCGTTGTGTAAACTCGGATGAAACTGACCTTTTAACGTCAAAATTATGAAAAATAATCTTTATTAGAAAAATGACACTCTACTCAAATAATTTTGGTTTTTTTAAATCCAATAATTTTCAAGCGAGTTACAGATTTTTGAAATTTTTGATTTTCACGTACATTGGAGGAAGAAAAATTAAGAAAAAAATAGTAAACGTAACGGAAAAATTACACAAAAATTAATTTTTATTAGGAAAATGACACTCTACTCAAATAATTTTGGTTTTTGAAAATCCAATAATTTTCAAGCGATTTACAGATTTTTGAAATTTTTGATTTTCACGGCGTCAAATTTGTACATTGGAGGAAGAAAAATTAAGAAAAAAATTGTAAACGTATCGGAAAAATTACACAAAAATTAATCTTTATTAGCAAAATGACACTCTACCCAAATAATTTTGGTTTTTTAAAATCCAATAATTTTCAAGCGAGTTACAGATTTTTGAATTTTTTTATTTTCACGGCGTCAAATTTGTACATTGTAGGAAGAACAATTAAGAAAAAAATAGTAAACGTAAAGGAAAAATTACACAAAAATTAAATTTTTATTAGGAAAATGACACTCTACTCAAATAATTTTGTTTTTTTTAAATCCAATAATTTTCAAGCGAGTTACAGATTTTTGAAATTTTTGATTTTCACGTACATTGGAGGAAGAAAAATTAAGAAAAAAATAGTAAACGTAACGGAAAAATTACACAAAAATTAATTTTTATTGGGAAAATGACACTCTACTCAAATAATTTTGGTTTTTTAAAATCCAATAATTTTCAAGCGAGTTACAGATTTTTGAAATTTTTGATTTTCACGTACATTGGAGGAAGAAAAATTAAGAAAAAAATGGTGATGTGGCCATCATGTTACTTTCTCCGACTTTATATTTACGTTTTCATGGGTTTATTTTCAATTGAAATCATATTTTAAATGTACGTCGAGCGTTGCGTAAACTCGGATGAAACTGACGTTTAAAACGTCAAAATCATGAAATACGGAAAAATTATACTTCAAATTCAAATACTCGGTTTACTCAAAAACTAACGAGATTTCAAAAAAAAACTTATTCTTTAGAAGTTGTTCATTTTGGCATTCTCTACAATTATTATTCACATAAATTTGCTGTAACTATTATCGTTTCATAATTATAAACCAAAAATTAAAAAATAATAATTTTTTTTTTTTCTCAAATAGCAATGATTTTATGAAAAATATTTTCAAGCAAAAGATGTTCATTTCTTTGTTATCTTTAATGTTTGTTTAAATGTTTTTGTGATATTTTTCATATTTAAGAAAATATTGGCAAAAAACAAAAAACAGTTAAGGTAAACACCCACTTCCGGTATACGAAATTTTACCAAAAGCTTTTCAGTTCTTCAGATTATCAAATACGTCTGAAAGTTTCATATCAATTGCTCTATTAGTTTTTGAGATACAGCGCACACAGACAGACACACACACACACACACGCAGACAGACACACACACACACAGAGAGACACAATTTTTTTTTCCAGAAATTGTTGAAATGGCATCTAGGGACCCCAAAACGGATATTTCCGTAAAAAAAATTTTTGAAAAAAAAATCACGATCACAATACTTTCTCGTACTTCGTAACGGAGAAAGTAAAAATAGTAAGCGTAACGGAAAAATTACACAAAAATCAATCTTTATTGGGAAAATGACACTCCACTCAAATAATTTTGGTTTTTGAAAATCCAATAATTTTCAAGCGAGTTACAGATTTTTGAAATTTTTGATTTTCACGTACATTGGAGGAAGAAAAATTAAGAAAAAAACAGTAAACCTAACGGAAAAATTACACAAAAATTAATCTTTATTAGCAAAATGACACTCTACCCAAATAATTTTGGTTTTTTAAAATCCAATAATTTTAAAGCGAGTTACAGATTTTTGAAATTTTTGATTTTCATGGCGTCAAATTTGCACATTGGAGGAAGAAAAATTAAGAAAAAAATAGTAAACGTAACGGAAAATTTACACAAAAATTAAATTTTTATTAGGAAAATGACACTCTACTCAAATAATTTTGGTTTTTGAAAATCCAATAATTTTCAAGCGAGTTACAGATTTTTGAATTTTTTGATTTTCACGTACATTGGAGGAAGAAAAATTAAGAAAAAAATAGTAAACGTAACGGAAAAATTACACAAAAATTAATCTTTATTGGGAAAATGACACTACTCAAATAATTTTGCTTTTTACTTTCTCCGTTACGAAGTACGAGAAAGTATTGTGATCGTGATTTTTTTTTCAAAAATTTTTTTCGCGGAAATATCCGTTTTGGGGTCCCTAGATACTGTTTCAACAATTTCTGGAAAAAAAAAATTGTGTCTGTGTGTGTGTGTGTGTGTCTGTGTGTGTGTGTGTCTGTGTGTGTGTGTGTCTGTCTGTGTGCGCTGTAACTCAAAAACTAACAGAGCAATTGATACGAAACTTTAAACATACGTCTTATTTGATAATCCGAAGAACTGAAAAGCTTTTGGTAAAATTTCGTACACCGGAAGTGGGTGTTTACCTTAACTGTTTTTTGTTTTTTGCCAATATTTTCTTAAATGTGAAAAATATCACAAAAACATTTAAATAAACATTAAAGACAACAAAGAAATGAACATCTTTTGCTTGAAAATATTTTTCATAAAATTATTGCTATTCGAGAAAAAAAATTTATTAATTTTTTTAAATTTTTGGTTTATAATTATGAAACGATAACAGTTACAACAAATTTATGTGAACAATAATTGTAGAGAATGCCAAAATGAACAACTTCTAAAGAATAAGTTTTCTTCGAAATCTCGCTAGTTTTTGAGCAAACCGAGTTTTTAAATTTGAAGTATAATTTTTCCATCTTTCATCATTTTGACGTTTTAAACGTCAGTTTCATCCGCGTTTACACAACGCTCGATGTACATTTAAAATATGATTTCAATTGAAAATAAACAATGAAAACGTAAATATAAATGGCTATGATAGCATCAAGTCGGAGAAAGTAACATGATGGCCACATCACCATTTTTTAAAATCCAATAATTTTCAAGCGAGTTACAGATTTTTGAAATTTTTGATTTTCACGTACATTGGAGGAAGAAAATTAAGAAAAAAATAGTAAACGTAACGGAAAAATTATACAAAAATTAATCTTTATTAGCAAAATGACACTCTACCCAAATAATTTTGGTTTTTTAAAATCCAATAATTTTAAAGCAAGTTACAGATTTTTGAAATTTTTGATTTTCATGGCGTCAAATTTGTACATTGGAGGAAGAAAAATTAAGAAAAAAATAGTAAACGTAACGGAAAAATTACACAAAAATTAATCTTTATTGGGAAAATGACACTTTACTCAAATAATTTTGGTTTTTTAAAATCCAATTCTTTTCAAGCGAGTTACAGATTTTTGAAATTTTTGATTTTCACTGCGTCAAATTTGTACATTGGAGGAAGAAAAATTAAGAAAAAAATAGTAAACGTATCGGAAAAATTACACAAAAATTAATCTTTATTGGGAAAATGACACTCTACTCAAATAATTTTGGTTTTTGAAAATCCAATAATTTGGAAGCGAGTTACAGATTTTCTAAAGATTAAAGATTTTCACGGCGGCAAACTTTCGTATATTGGAAGAAGAAAAATTAAGAAAAAAACTAAAGGAATAAAAAAAAAACTTATTCTTTATAAGTTGTTCAGTTTAGCATTCTCTACAATTATTATTAACATAAATTTGCTATAACTATTATCGTTTTATAATTATAAACCAAAAATTAAAAAAAAAAAAAATTCTCGAATAAAAATGATTTTATGAAAAAATGTTTTCAAGCAAAAGATGTTCATTTCTTTGTTGTCTTCAAAGTTTGTTTAAATGTTTTTGTGATATTTTTCATATTTAAGAAAATATTGGCAAAAAACAAAAAACAGTTAAGGTAAACGCCCACTTCCGGTGTACGAAATTTTACCAAAACCTTTTCAGTTCTTCATGTTGTCAAATAAGACTTATATTCAAAGTTCAAAGATGAATCATGGACTATGAATTGTTTCGGCGGTGAATTCTGTAGGCGAAGAATTGCGAGCGATGAACTGTGGGATACCAAAGAAACATTATCATAATTTATGTACGCAAATTTTATAGTGCAGACAACTTTTTTGGTAAAATAATCAAAAAGCCATTACGAAGAATAAATTTGATAGAAGCAGGCGTAAAATATGTTTCATGTTTCCCATGCCCTTTAGATTTCGATGATAAAATCACCCCCGATTAAATCCCGAAGTGTTAGGTCGCAGCATCGGGGTCGGCAAACAGTTAATAATCTGTTTAAAGGTGCAAAGAGGGGTCGCGGTGCCATCTACCTGTTGAGGAGGTATCATCCGCAATAAGTTTTTCAAGTGGCCCCCCGCCGGCCCATTGTGGGCCCGCCGTTGTAGCCGGTGGTGTCTTTTCAGGCCAGCGCCATTGTTTAAATCCGTTTGGAGAGTATCATTGTTCTCGGAAGGCGCCGAGACCTAAAATAGGCCTCTCTTCACTTCGGAGAATCAAGCTGGGCATGGATAGGAATGGATGGGAATGCGGTGCTATTTCTAAAATTGTCCAAGATGCAAGCGAGCTTATATACAACTATTATTCAACCTGTTTTCTCTCCACCCGAGAATTCCGATTATTCCGATTGTATTGATAAAGCAGGTCGGGATTTGTAACGAGGGACGATTTCTGGAAGGTGTAATTACTGTTACAGTCCACGAGGGCCTCGCCTTTGCATTGTTTCGTCGTCTTCACCAATTATGAGCGATGACGCATTTTCACACCATTTGGAGTAATGGCAGTTATTACTGGTGATTTTAATGCAATTATTTTTAAGTTCTGAGATGATGGATGCTTTTATTGCCCTCCCAAAAATTTTAAATCATTTCATAAAGCTTTTCAAGGATTTGCCAGGATTAAATTTTGGGGGTTAAATTTTTAGGACTTAACATTAGCGGAGTCTGATTTTATAAATGCAGGGGGAACGGGGACGAATTTTTTTGAAGTTTTTCATTAAAAGATCATCTCCATAGTCTTTATTCGTTTAGCTGCTTCCTCATAGAACTTCTTCCTGCCATCCTAGTGTTGGATTCACAACTTGATAATCGATCAAATGTTTTCTCATTTGCATTTTCAATAGAATTACAGATGTCAGAGTCAAAGTTTCTTAAGTGGCCAGTAACTGTACTCAGTGGCGGCTCGTGGAACATGTTGATGGTATAGCCACTTATACAATATACCCCTCACCCTCCCCCCCTTTTAAGAAAGAAAGAACGATTTATTCTTCTTGACCAAAGTAACTGGCGAAAGTGTTTTAAAAATTCTTGCTGAGCTTGAAACTACAGGTAGTGTCATGGCTCCTTGGCTCTACATAACGAACTGTCCCTGCTTAAAAATTATTTCTCAAATAGTGCGTTTTGATTTTTATTAATTCTACAAGGCAGCCCTTTTTCAGAGCGCAGATGTTTAAAAAAAATATAAAAAAATTTAAAACGCTCTAATAGACAAATAATTTTTACAGAGTTATTAGAACACACATTCAGCCACATTTTGATTGTGGTTGCAACCCTCTGCAATTTGATATTTTTAATATTAGCCTTACTAAAGTTAACTTTTATCAAAATGAAATTATATATAAGAAATCTTTATTATCAGTAATTGCATTTAGTACATTTTTTTTTTATTCCTACAGTTACAATTTTTCATATGTTAATTCCTGATAAGGGCTATCGACCTTAGGTAAATGAAATTATTACTTTGGAAAAATTATAATTATAAATCTGTAGGGTGGCTTTTGTAAATATCATATTATAATGGATTACTATTTTTACAAATGAAAACGATTCAATATTTAAGTTAGTACATTGTTATAACTGTAAATTATACATAATGCACCAGACCTCACCGGCCGCGTTCTGAAGTAAAGTGATGGCGTGATGTAGGCTGCCGCGCTGAATAAAAAAAAAAAATCCCTCAAAAACGCACCGTTGGAGATACGATTTTTTTAGTGTAGCTAGAGGATACATTGAGCTATTTTTTGGTGGTAGTCGATACCCCCTGCGGTTTGTTGTTTTTTATATTACCCTTACTAAAATTGAAATTTATTATAAATTAATTTTATTTTTTGAATAATTATAACTATCGTTCGAAAAGGTCTATTGGTTCAAATATAGCACTATATCATAGAGAATTGTGTTTTTAATAATCCATGAAAAAATTGCATTCATAGTGCACCTGATACTATAAATTAATAAATATTGTGCATTTTTCGCGTAAATTTCGATTTCTGAAATTGTTCAACTGTGAACATTAATTGCAAAGAAGGGAAGTGGAAAAAAATATGAAAAACTTAATGTAGTAGGGTTTGAAGTATCCACAATATAATGGTTTTTTTTTTGGTAAATTTTGCATTTTACTTTTACCTTCCCCCTCCACCCGTGGTGATTTCTCCGAATCGGACACACTGTGCGGCTGCAAAAAAATTTAGTTTTAGAATAAGAGACAGTCACAATTCCGATGCCCCCCATCCCCAGAACTTATTGTTTCCTGATGAATAATAAATATTCAAATATATAATCTTCTAAAATATCAACCGTGAAGTGAAACATGTGCTCTCCCCAGTTCTGCATAATATTTTTTTTGAGGGTGCATTGTTTGTAAATATCCAGAAATAAGGCAAGTATCAATTACATATCTCTGACTGCGTCTCATCTGTCGGCGCAAAATGAATTCCTTTAAAAGTATCAAGTTTCAGGAGTCACTCAAGCTATTGTATGACAGCGGCAAAGGAAAATAAACCATGAAATGAGAAAGGGAACAATGCAATCTGCTATCCGTCACGTGGTCTCGCGCCCGTGAATATTTTACGTTACATTTATACTCATGAGTTATCGGAACGCGTACAAGCGGTTAGCAAGTTATCTGTCCTTTGCGGTTGCGGTTTGGGAGATTCCTCTTATCTCCGCACCAGCGAAGATTACGCAGAATTGTTGTAACAAATCAGGCACCATAAATAAGTGAGAAAGATTCATGCATCAATTGATTCAAATCAATGTGTTTCATGAATATGCATAATCTTATGGTTCGGTGTTTTTGCAGATTATTATTATTAAAAGACAGTTAATGAACATTTCAAACGAACTACTGCACTAGTTTCGATACACATTTATAGCTTTTGGATGATTAATTAAAATTTGATTTTCGAAAACCAAATTGCGGAGGTGCTTGTTCAAAATTTTGTAGTACTTGTGATTTTACCATTTTCTAGAGATGTTATAATAGTCATTCAGCATTTATACGCTTTTCTTGAAATTCACTTTTTTTTTTTCGTGATGCACATTTTGAGTGGGCGAATACCCGCCTGCGGAGATATCTCAAATCCAGTGGCGGCTCGTGGAACATGTTGATGGTAGAGCCACTTATACAATACATCCCCCTCCCCTCCTCCTTTTTTGAAAAAAACAAAGAACGATTTATCTTCTTTAGACCAAAGTAAGTGTTTTAAGAGTTAATTAAAAATTCTTACTGAGCTTGAAACTACAGGTAGTTCTTGAATGGATGACTAGATTTCGAAAAAAATCAGGTTTGTTGATACAATAAAAAAAATAAATTCTACCTTCAGTTATTTTTCAATTGTTTGTTTTTCGCGGATAAGCCTTGAACCAGCGGCGGCTCGTCGATGTTCGGCGAGGAGGCTGCGGAAGAAAATTTTACCAAAACAACAGCAGCCAAATATTTTCTTCCTCTATAAGACAAAGTAGTACAGCACGAACGACGTCTCTGTCATAGCCTCCTCTACAAACATCCGCGAGCCGCAGCTGCCTTGAACGAATGATGAATGAAGTCTAGTATTGTACTTGGCAAATAAGTTTAGATCAGACGAAAAAACTAATTTAGACATTTAATTGTTTGATGCAAAAAATCCTAAATTCCTACAAATATTTAAATGTTAAATTAAATAATTCCTTAAACATCCTGCAGACTATATTTTCCAGATAAATATCAAAGTAAATTAATTTCACGAAACAATATAAAATTAAATCAATAACCTAAAACTAAAACAAAAACCCTTGAAAATACAGGTCAGAAAATTCAAATATTTAGGTTGCAAAATCTAAAACAAAGGACAAAAACCAAAGAAAAATACCGCTAAAAAAATAAAAAAATTCCGCGTAGAAATCAATAATTCACTTTAAAAAATCTAAAATGTCGGACAAAAAAATCAAAAAATTTGACCAAAACGTCAGGCCTGAAAACGCGGAAATATTGAAAATTGAAACAAACTAATAAAAAATGAATTATTGATTTATATACCAGAATTTTTTTTTTCTGTATTTTCAAGTTTTTTGGTCTGCATTTTGATTTCTAGACCAGGATTTTAGATTTTTTGACCGATGTTTTAGATCTTCGGCTATTTTGTTGCAAATTTTTGATTTTTTTGGCCAAAATATTCGATTTGTTTGTTGAAATTTTGGATTTATTAGCCTGCATTTTTCATCTTCAGGCCCGAGTTTTCGATGTTTTATCCAAATTTAGGCCAAAAGGCCGAAAAATAAGAAAATGCAAACCAAGAAATCCAAAATTTCAACAAACGAATCGAATATTTTGGCCAAAAACATCAAAAATTTGGAACAAAACAACCGAAGAGTTAAGTAAGTAAGTAATCTTTATTCACTACAGCCACTACATAAAAACATTTACAAATGGGTAAACATTCGAGCGGATATGAGACGTCAAATAATTAAAAATAAATACATAAATATATAAAAAATCACGTAAAAACATTCAAATGTTATTGCATGATTTACAAATTAAAAGTAAACTAGTTACATATCCTCTAAAATATCGGCCAAAAATAAAAATCAAAAATCCTGGTCTAAAAATAACTCTGTTTAGCTTAAAATTAGTTCCGACAAGAAATTCGAAAATAATAGCAAAAAAAAAATTCAAAAACCGCACAAAGAAATCATTAATTCAAGTTAAGAAAATCTAAAATATTTAAAAATAAATATTAAAAATTAAAACCAAAAATCTAAAATTCGTACCTAAAATAAAAATCAAGTGGTGGACCAAAAACTTAAAATTTTTACCAAACAAACCGAAAATTTAAGTCAAAATAAAGAAAATTTCGGCCAAAAGCAAAAAATTTAAACCGAAAAAATCAAAAATAGAAAATATAGGCCAAAAAAGTAAAAATTCACAACATGGCCTAAACAGGTGAAAATTTAGACAAAAAATTAAAACACTCGGGCGCTAAGATAAAAAATGCAGTAAACAAAAATCGAAAATTTTGGCCAAAAGTTAAAAAAAAATGGAAAATACAGAAATCTAAAATATGGCCCAACAATCCTGATTTAAGAATAAAAAACGCAGACAGAAAAACCAAAAATTTAGGTAGAAGCAAAATAATTTACCACTTTCGGCCCCCAAAAATTAGTTTCTAAGACAACTGTTATTTTTTATTTTCTAGGCCCGCTCGATGAATTTCATTCCCATTGTTTCCCACTCTTTTTTGCTTAAAATTAGTTCTGACAAGAAATTCGAAAACAATAGCAAAAAAATTAAAAAACCTCACAACGAAATCATTAATTTAAGTTAAGAAAATCTAAAATATTAAGAAATAAAAATAAAAAATGGTGATGTGGCCATCATGTTACTTTCTCCGACTTAATGGTATTATTTATATTTACGCTTTCATGGTTTATTTTCAATTTAAATCATATTTTAAATGTACATCGAGAGGATGACACTGACGTTTAAAACGTCAAAATTATAAAAGATGGAAAAATTATACTTCAAATTCAAAAACTCAGTTTACTCAAAAACTAAAGGGATTTCGAAAAAAACTTATTCTTTAGAAATTGTTCATTTTGTAATTTTCTACAATTATTATTCACATAAATTTGCTGTAACTATTATCGTTTTATAATTATAAACCAAAAATTTAAAAAATAATAATAAATTTTTTTCTCGAATAAAAATGATTTTATGAAAAATATTTTCAAGCAAAAGATATTAATTTCTTTGTTGTCTTTAATGTTTGTTTAAAAAATTTTGTGATATTTTTCATATTTAAGAAAATATTGGCAAAAAACAAAAAACAGTTAAGGTAAACACCCACTTCCGGTGTACGAAATTTTACCAAAAGCTTTTCAGTTCTTCGGATTATCAAATAAGACGTATGTTTAAAGTTTCATATCAATTGCTCTGTTAGTTTTTGAGATACAGCGCACACAGAGACACACACACAGACACACACACACACAGACACAAAAAATTTTTTTCCAGAAATTGTTGAAATGGTATCTAGGGACCCCAAAACGGATATTTCCGCAAAAAAAATTTTTGAAAAAAAAATCACGATCACAATACTTTCTCGTACTTCGTAACGGAGAAAGTAAAAATTAAGACCAAAAATCTAAAATTCGTATCTAAAATAAAAATCAAGTGGAGGACCAAAAACTTAAAATTTTTAACAAACAAATCGAAAATTTAAGTCAAAATAAAGAAAATTTCGGCCAAAAGACCAAAAATTGAAACCGAAAAAATCGAAAATAGAAAATATAGGCCAACAAAGTAAAAATCCATGACATGGCCTAAACAAGTGAAAATTTAGACAAAAAATCAAAAACTCGGGCGTAAAGATAAAAAAAATCCAAAAATGTCAACAAAAATCGAAAATTTTGGCCAAAAATTAAAAAAAAAATACAAAATACAGAAATCCAAAATGGGCCATATTTTAGATTTCTGTATTTTGCATTTTTTTTTTCAAGAATCAATCAAGAACCCTGATCTAAGAATAAAAAACGCAGACAGAAAAACCGAAAATTTAGGTAGAAGCAAAATAATTTACCACTTTCAGCCCCCAAAAATGAGTTTCTAAGACAACTGTTATTTTTATTTTCTAGGCCTGCTCGATAAATTTCATTCCCATTGTTTTTCTCTTGCACAGAATATTTACATATTTTGACAAACATGCTAATATCTTGAAAATGAGTAAAAAAATAGAGAATGTTGATATAGATTTAATTCTGCTGCAGAATATTTTAAAATATACAGGGTGTTCAATTTAAAAAAATCGAAATTTAATGGTTTCAAATTGACTAAATGTGGTAAGTAATTAAATAAAAGGAAATTTCGGCCAAAAGTCCAAAAATTTAAACCGAAAAAATCGGAAATAGAAAATATAGGCCAAAAAAGTAAAAAAAAAGACATGGCCTGAACAGGTGAAAATTTAGACAAAAATCAAAAACTCGGGCGCTAAGATAAAAAATGCAGTCAACAAAAATCGAAAATTTTAGCCAAAAATTAAAAAAAAATGGAAAATACAGAAATCTAAAATATGGCCCAAGAATCAATCAAGAATCCTGATCTAATAAAAAACGCAGACAGAAAAACCGAAAATTTAGGTAGAAGCAAAATAATTTACCACTTTCAGCCCCCAAAAATAAGTTTCTAAGACAACTGTTATTTTTTTATTTTCTAGGCCCACTTGATAAATTTCATTTCCACTGTTTTTCTATTGCACAGAATATTTACATATTTTGACAAACATGCTAATATCTTGAAAATGAGAAAAAAAAAATACGTGTAGAGAATGCTGATATAGATTTAATTCTGCGGCAAAATATGTAAAAATATACAGGGTGTTCAATTTGAAAAAATCGAAATTTAATGGTTTCAAATTGACTAAATGTGGTAAGTATTTTAGAATTACAAAAATAATACTCTACTGGGTACTTTCGAATATTGGCTTTTCATAGCCAAATGTATATCTCTTAGACATTATTTTGATCGAAGATAGGTATTTTGAAAGTGAATTATGAAAAAGCACCAAATTTTGAAAAATGTCAAATATCTCGAA
Organism: Ocypus olens; assembly: GCA_910593695.2. Taxonomy (NCBI): domain Eukaryota; kingdom Metazoa; phylum Arthropoda; class Insecta; order Coleoptera; family Staphylinidae; genus Ocypus; species Ocypus olens. Next base: position 46,594,746 of record OU343049.1, read on the forward strand.
ACCTGCTAAATTTAGAGGTTATGTTATTCTGTAATTTTTTTCGCGAAATTTTATGTAAAATTAAAATTTGCAATAAAAAATATAGCATTACGTTTAAAATAAGGAAGTTGGTGAAAATTTACTTTTTCGGTTTTTATCGAATATCTCCGAAAGTAGCAGAAATATTTTAAATTTCTTTTCAACAAATAATTCAGCAATAAAATACTGAACTTTAGCTCTATCTCTTATAGTTACCGAGATAGCAATGCTAATGCATCTAATTTTGTAACACCACGTCCTGCAAAAACTATTTGAGCAAACAGCTCAAAAAATGTTGATGTGGCCATCATGTTACTTGACTTGATGGTATCATAGCCATTTATATTTACGTTTTCATGGTTTATTTTCAATTGAAATCGTATTTTAGATGTACATCGAGCGGATGAAACTGACGTTTAAAACGTCAAAATTATGAAAGATGGAAAAATTATACTTTCAAATTCAAAAACTCAGTTTACTCAAAAACTAAAGGGATTTCGAAAAAAAACTTATTCTTTATAAATTGTTCATTTTAGCAGTATCTATAATTATTATTAACATAGATTTGCTGTAACTATTATCGTTTTATAATTAGAAACCAATTTAAAAAAAAAATTATAAATTTTTTTCTCGAATAAAAATGATTTTATGAAAAATGTTTTGAAGCAGAAGATGTTCATTTCTTTGTTGTCTTCAAAGTTTGTTTAAATGTTTTTGTGATATTTTTCATATTTAACAAAATATTGGCAAAAAACAAAAAAACAGTTAAGGTAAACGCCCACTTCCGGTACACGAAATGTTACCAAAAGCTTTTCAGTTCTTCAGATTATCAAATAAGACGGATTTTCAAAGTTTCATATCAATTGATTTATTAGTTTTTGAGATACAGCGCGCACAGACAGACACACGCACACACCCACACACACACACACACAGACACAAAATTTATTTTTCCAGAAATTGTTGAAATGGTATCTAGGGACCCCAAAACGGATATTTCCGTAAAAAAAAATTTAGAAAAAAAATCACGATCACAATACTTTCTCGTACTTCGTAACGGAAAAATTCGTAACGGAAAAAATGGTGATGTAGCATGTTACTTTCTCCGACTTGATGATATCATAGCCATTTATTTTTACGTTTTCATGGTTTATTTTCAATTGAAATCATATTTTAAATGTACATCGAGCGTTGCGTATACTCGGATGAAACACGTTCAAAACGTCAAAATTATGAAAGATGGAAAAATTATACTTCAAATTCAAAAACTCGGTTTACTCAAAAACTAACGAGATTTCGAAAAAAACTTATTCTTTATAAGTTGTTCATTTTGGCATTTTCTACAATTATTATTCACATAAATTTGCTGTAACTATTATCGTTTTATAATTATAAACCAAAAATTTAAAAAAATAATAATAAATTTTTTTCTCGAATAAAAATGATTTTATAAAAAATGTTTTCAAGCAAAAGATGTTCATTACTTTGTTATCTTCAAAGTTTGTTTGAATATTTTTGTGATATTTTTTATATTTAAGAAAATATTGGCAAAAAACAAAAAACAGTTAAGGTAAATGCCCACTTCCGGTGTACGAAATTTTATACAGCGCGCACAGACAGACACACGCACACACACACACACACACACACTCACACAGACACAATTTTTTTTTTCCAGAAATTGTTGAAATGGTGTCTAGGGACCCCAAAACGGATATTTCCGTAAAAAAAATTTTTGGAAAAAAAATCACGATCACAATACTTTCTCGTACTTCGTAACGGAAAAAGTAAAAACCTCAAAAATTTCAGTCGATCATCAATCAATTGGTTTAATATATTCAGTTGGCAGAATTGTTAGAAGTTAAAATTAGATTTACACGAATCTAGAAGTTTTCCATTTCTCATAAAATTTGTATTGCAAACAAGAATAATACAAAAAAAAAACAATTCTAAAGTACATGCAAGTGGAACATTTTCGCTGTGCCTAATTTACTTATTAAATCGTGTAGATATACAACGTGTAATTAAATAAATAGTCGGCACAAATTTATTTATACCGTGGACGTACCGTTTGTGTTAATAAATGAGAAAAGGATATCCTGTGAGGATAATCTCTTCCCGCAGGTTAATCGCAAACGGAGAATTAGTTCAAGCCACGATACATTAAAAAAAAAGCAAAAACTACGGTCTGGCTTGCGTGTATTAGACCTTATCAACGACAAGAAAATTACCGGAATAATGACCGAAACAAAACATCACAACCAAAAATGGACAAAGGAAAATATCACGGCAAAGGATTAAAAAAGAGAAATTTGAATTAGTGGGTGGATGATGATAAGAAAGCGCAACAGGAAAAGTTATAACTCAGCAAGATAAAGTTTTATTTAAAAAAAAATAGCTAAATGTGTTTTCCAGCCGTTTTATTTTGCGAGATCCTTTGTTGGAAATATGGTAACTTACAACGCTCTAAGTAATTAATTATATATTTTCAAATCCTTTGTGCGGTCAAATTTTAATTTATTCTAAACTACTCCCCTACAGTAATGCACCCAGTGGCGGCTCGTGAATCATGTTGATGGTAGAGCCACATATACAATATGCCCCCTCCCCCTCTTTTTTTGAAGAACGATTTATCTTCCTAGACCGGCTAAAAAGTGTTTTAAGAATGAATTAAAAATTCTTGCTAAGCTTGAAACTACAGGTAGTGCCATGGCTCTATATAACGAGCCGCCCCTGCATTCGACAGCAAAATATACTACTTTTGACAGCTGAAAAATACAATTTTTTACAATTCAAAAATGTTGAATAAAACTATTTTTATTAGCTGAAAAATTATGTTTTTGACAGCTGAAACATATCATTGTTGACACACGAAAAATACTATTTTTGACAAAAAAAAAACTATTTTTGACAGTTATAAAATGCTAATTTTCAACAGCCGAGGAATACCATTTTTGTCAACTGAAACATACCATTCCTGACACTCTCTTTGGCAAAAAAATACTATTTTTGACAGTAAAAGATACTACTTTTAACAGCGAAATATACTACTTTTGACAGCTGAAAAATACAATTTTTGACAATTCAAAAATGTCGAAAAAAACTATTTTTACTAGCTGAAAAATACTGTTTTTATCAGCTGAAATATAGCATATTTGGTAGCTGAAGAATACCATTTTCAACAACTTTAAAATACAACTCGAAGCAGCTGAAAAATACTATTTTCAACAGCTGGGGATTACCATTCTTGACAGCCGAAAAATACCACTCCCGACAGCTGAAACATACCGTTATTGGCAGCTAAAAGATACAATTTTTGACAACAAAAAAAATAAATTCTTGAAAACAAAATACGCTGATTTTGACAGCTGAAACATGCCATTTTTGACAGTTAAAAAATGACAAAAAATGCTGCTTTTGACAGCTAAAAAATACCATTTATATAGGTGGGAAATACCATTTTTGGCAGCTGAAAAATATCATTTTTTGACAGCTGAAACATTACATTTTTGACAGCTGAATAATATAATTCTTATTAGCTGAAAAATACCATTCTTGATAACAGCAACACACTATTATTGACAACTGTATCATACCATTATTGTCAGCTAAAAAACACAATTTTTGAAAACAAAAAATATCATACCATTTTTGAAAGCTGAAAAATGCCATTTTTGACAATTAAAAAAATATCGAAAAATGCTGCTTTTAATAGCTGCAAAATACCATTTTTATAGGTGGGAAATACCCCACTGTTGACAGCTGAAAAATATAATTTTTGACAGCTGAAAAATATCATTTTTCACAGTTAAATAATATACCTCTTAACAGCTGAAACATACCATTCTTGACAACTACAACAAACCATTATTGACAACTGTAACATACCATTATTGTCAGCTAAAAATGCAATTTTTGACAACAAAAAGTACAAGTTTTTACAACTGAAAAATGCCATTTTGACAATAAAAAAATGACAAAAAATGCCGCCGTTGATAGCTGAAAAATACGATTTTTATAGGTGAAAAATACCTTTTTTGACAGCTGAAAATATCATTTTCGACAGTTTAATAAATACATATCTTAACAGCTGAAAACTACCATTTTTAACAGCTGAAAAATACCATTCTTGACAACTGCAACGAACCTTTATTGACAACGGTAACATACCATTATTGTTAGCAAATACAATTTGTGACAGCTGTAAAATGCCATTTTTGACAATTAAAAAATGTCAAATGCTACTTTTAACAGCTGAACAATACCATTTTTATGGGTAAGAAATACCTTTTTGACAGCTGAAAAGTACAATTTTTGACAACTGAAAAATATCATTCTTGACAACTACAACAAACCATTATTGACAACTGTAACATACCATTATTGCCTGCTAAAAAACACAATTTTTGAAAACAAAAATACAATTTTTAAAAGCTGAAAATTCCATTTTTGACAAATAAAAAAATATCAAAAAGTGCTGCTTTTGATAGCTGAAAAATACCATTTTTATAGGTGGGAAATACCCCATTATTGACAGCTGAAAAATATAATTTTTGACAGCTGAAAAATATCATTTTTGACAGTTAAATTATATACTTCTTAACAGCTGAAAAATACCATTATAAAATAGCTGAAAAATACCATTCTTGACAACTGCAACGAACCTTTATTGACAACTGTAACATACCATTATTGTTAGCAAATACAATTTGCGACAGCTGTAAAATGCCATTTTTGACAATTAAAAAATGTCAAAAAATGCTACTTTTAACAGCTGAACAATACCATTTTTATGGGTAAGAAATACCTTTTTGACAGCTGAAAAGTACAATTTTTGACAACTGAAAAATATCATTCTTGACAACTGCAAACCATTATTGACAATTGTAACATACCATTATTGCCTGCTAAAAAAATCAATTAAGTTTTGAGCTGAAAAATGCTATTTTTGACAGTTGTCGAAAAATGCTATTTTTGATAGCTAAAAAATAACATTTTTATAGATTGTAAATCGCGTTTTTTACAACGGAAAAATATAATTTTTGACAGTTGAATATTACACTTCTTAACAGCTGAAAACTACCATTTTCAACAGCTGAAAAATACCATTGTTGACAACTGCAACAAACCATTATTGACAACTGTAACATACCATTATTGCCTGATAAAAATTCCATTTTTGACCCCAAAAAGTCAATTTTTGACAGCTGAAAAATGCCATTTTTGCCAATAAAAAAAAGTCGCAAAAAGCTGTTTTTGATAGCTGAAAAATAACATTTTAATAGGTGAGAAATACATTTTTTGATATAAAAAAAAACATTTTTGATAACTGAAGAATATCATTTTTGACAGCTCTTAACAGCTGAAAAATGCCATTTTTAACAGCTGAAAAATACGATTTTTGACAATTGCAACAAAACATTATTGACAACTGTAACAAACCATTATCCCGTCAACTAAAAAATACAATTTTTGACAGCTGAAAAATGCCATTTTTAATAAATAAAGAGAACTGAACAATATCATTTTCGACAGTTTAATAATACATTTCTTAACAGCTGAAAACTACCATTTTTAACAGCTGAAACATATCATTCTTGACAACTGCAACAAACCATTATTGACAATTGCAACACACCATTATTGTCAGCTAAGAAATACAATTTTAGACAACAAAAGAAAGAAAGAAGAATCTTCCTAAACCAAAGTAACTGGCGAAAAAGTGTTTTAAGAATTAATTAGAAATTCTTGCGAGCTTGAAACTACTACAGGTAGTGCCATGGCTCCTTGGCTCTATACGGGGTGTTTCAAAATTTATGCACCAAAAATTTTCTGCGTACTCCTCGTAGATAGAAAAAAAGAAAATACTTATGACAAATCTCGATTTTGTACAAAATAAAATGGATTTAACCCCTTTGCAGAAATATTAAAGAGACGCCACTGTTCCCTATCAATGAATACTTTTGTTCGCTTGTATAAAAACAAACAGTGTGTGCTGCGTCAATAAAATCGACACCGTTTGTTTATCTAATGCTGACAGTACAAACTCGAGAGACGAAGACCGCAGACCAGGCGAGCGCGAACATGTACGTGGTGTTCTCGCCTCTTTCTACACGCAACCTAAAGTATTCATTGATAGGGAACAGTGGCGTCTCTTTAATATTTCTGCGAAGGGTTAAATCAATTTTATTTTGTAGAAAATCGAGATTTGTCATAAGGATTTTTTTTTCTTTATATCTACGAGGAGTACACAGAAAATTTTTGGTGCATGAATTTTGAAACACCCTGTATAGCGAGCCGCCCCTGAATGCACTCACGTATTCTCGCGAATACTTATTGGAATAATTCCTGGTTTGATTTATTCAGGCACTTCTTTAAAACTAAATTGAATAAAATTTAATTGGCATTAATATATTTTTTGTATTAAATGAATATAATATGTAGCACACTTGTTCATTCTGATATTGGATCCCACTCGATTTTTGTACGTAAATAAGTTAGGGACTCGCATGGAGGTCGGGGAAAACACACGCGGTGTTATTAAAACTGGAGGGAACCTTTTTTGCACGGAAAATTCGAAGGCAACTCTCAATTAAGCGAAAAATACATTGTAATGTCAAACAAATTTCCGGGCGGCGTCTATTGCTCGACGCGGCGTCTCATCTGATTGGCGAAATAACATGACGTAGGCCGTGAAGTCTCACCTGATTGGCGCATTACTTTTACAGCCTAGGCATAAAGAAGCATTTTTAGAGCCTAGTCGGCAAAAGTGATATTTCACGGCCTAAAAGCAGTCCGCAAAATATTACATTTCATATCAATCCGCGAAAGAGATATTATCATTATTATTATTATTATTAAGCGTCGTCCATTTAGTACAATCAATATAAAGATTTTTGTAATTTTTAATTAATAAAAAAACGGCTAAGGTTAAGGTTAACATCCACTTTCGGAGTACGAAATTTTTTCAAAAGTTCTTCTGGTTGTCTAATAAGGCTTATGTTGTAATTCCTGTATTATTTTTTGAGTACATCAGAAATCGTTGAAGGAACTTCAAAATCAATATTTCCGCTAAAAAAAATTAATCAAGTAATAACTAAAGAACTCTTAAGGAAATTTTCTGGTAATCTCTGGTTCTTCTTATCTTCCTGAGAATTCGAATAAAACCTCGGTCGCTCTACGAAAAATCGATTTATCGAATTGTTAACAGACAGAAGATCTATTTATTTGTTGTTTATGGTCGGGATTATCAATTATTACAAAAGAATTCGATAACCCGCATGGTTTCCAGTTATTCCACATATACTTAGCTCCGTTGTAATTGTCGTGTAAGCGTTTATGATTGGTGATATGCGTGAATTTCCTACGGTCGGGCATAAATAATGCAAATATGCAAATTTTTCATTCATTTTCTTGTCTTTATTTAGATTTATAGTAGTGACCCGGTACTGCATGCGAATACGTAATCCGCGAATGAAAATGTTTTATTTAAATAAAGTTCCATTCGTTGTGTGTGCATAATTTGTATATAAATATACAAGTCTAGAGATGCTTGTCTCGTTTTGATTTAAAAAAATGAAAAGTTGGTTAGAATTTTAAGCTTTAATTAAACGTTCATTGGAAATCCGATTTGGAATTTTATTTCTTTAAATGAAGGTGTTTATCATGCAGTACTTTTAGAGTTGGTTTGATTTGTTGCGGCAGGAGAACCTTCCACATTTTAAGCTTTAATTAAACGTTCATTTGAAATCCGATTTAGAATTTTATTTCTCTAAATAATGGTGTTTATCATGCAGTACTTTTAGAGTTGGTTTGATTTTTGCGGCAGGAGAACCTTCCACATTTTAAGCTTTAATTAAACGTTCATTTGAAATCCGATTTAGAATTTTATTTCTTTAAATAATGGTGTTTATCATGCAGTACTTTTAGAGTTGGTTTGATTTTTGCGGTAGGAGAACCTTCCACATTTTAAGCTTTAATTAAACGTTCATTTGAAATCCGATTTAGAATTTTATTTCTCTAAATAATGGTGTTTATCATGCAGTACTTTTAGAGTTGGTTTGATTTTTGCGGCAGGAGAACCTTCCACATTTTAAGCTTTAATTAAACGTTCATTTGAAATCCGATTTAGAATTTTATTTCTTTAAATAATGGTGTTTATCATGCAGTACTTTTAGAGTTGGTTTGATTTTTGCGGTAGGAGAACCTTCCACATTTTAAGCTTTAATTAAACGTTCATTTGAAATCCGATTTAGAATTTTATTTCTTTAAATAATGGTGTTTATCATGCAGTACTTTTAGAGTTGGTTTGATTTTTGCGGCAGGAGAACCTTCCACATTTTAAGCTTTAATTAAACGTTCATTTGAAATCCGATTTAGAATTTTATTTCTTTAAATAATGGTGTTTATCATGCAGTACTTTTAGAGTTGGTTTGATTTTTGCGGTAGGAGAACCTTCCACATTTTAAGCTTTAATTAAACGTTCATTTGAAATCCGATTTAGAATTTTATTTCTCTAAATAATGGTGTTTATCATGCAGTACTTTTAGAGTTGGTTTGATTTTTGCGGCAGGAGAACCTTCCACATTTTAAGCTTTAATTAAACGTTCATTTGAAATCCGATTTAGAATTTTATTTCTTTAAATAATGGTGTTTATCATGCAGTACTTTTAGAGTTGGTTTGATTTTTGCGGTAGGAGAACCTTCCACATTTTAAGCTTTAATTAAACGTTCATTTGAAATCCGATTTAGAATTTTATTTCTTTAAATAATGGTGTTTATCATGCAGTACTTTTAGAGTTGGTTTGATTTTTGCGGCAGGAGAACCTTCCACATTTTAAGCTTTAATTAAACGTTCATTTGAAATCCGATTTAGAATTTTATTTCTTTAAATAATGGTGTTTATCATGCAGTACTTTTAGAGTTGGTTTGATTTTTGCGGTAGGAGAACCTTCCACATTTTAAGCTTTAATTAAACGTTCATTTGAAATCCGATTTAGAATTTTATTTCTTTAAATAATGGTGATGAGGGCGACTGCACCAAATTCTCTTTTTAGAACGATTTGCTAGGCAGGCAAATTGAAAATTTAATGTTCTTTGTTGATCCAAAAATACGCCCTTTCCCTGTTTTCGAGTTATTTTAATTCAATAGTGAGTATGATGCTTTTAAATCAAAAACTAACTTCGCGGGCGATTTCTCTAAATTACCGAATATCACCAAATTTGGCACGAAAATTGAGAATTGTAAGTTCTTTGAAAACCTATTAAAATTCAAAAATATGCCTTACCTAGTTTTTCAGTTATTTTGCATTAATCGTGAAAGTGATGATTTTACATCAAAAATTAACTTTAACGGCGATTGCTTAAAATTTCCCAGGTGGAGCATCATCGAATTTGGCATGCAGATTGCAAATTTATGTTCTTTGAAAATGAATCAAAATCCAGAAATTCGCCTTTCCTAGTTTTTGAGTAATTTTGACTTAATTGTGAAAGTGATGATTTTACATCAAAAATTAACTTTAACGGCGATTGCTTAAAATTTTACAAGTGGAGCATCATCAAATTTGGCATGCAGATTGCAAATTTATGAATCAAAATCCAGAAATTCGCATTTCCTAGTTTTTGAGTAATTTTGACTTAATTGTGAAAGTGATGATTTTACATCAAAAATTAATTTTACGGCGATTGCTTAAAATTTTACAGGTGGAGCATCATCAAATTGGGCATGCAGATTGCAAATTTATGTTCTTTGAAAATGAATCAAAATCCAGAAATTCGCCTTTCCTAGTTTTCGAGTAATTTTGACTTAATCGTGGAAGTGATGATTTTACAACAAAAATTAACTTTAAGGGCGATTGCTCAAAATTTTTCAGGTGGAGCATCATCAAATTTGGCATGCAGATTGCAAATTTATGTTCTTTGAAAATGAATCAAAATCCAGAAATTCGCCTTTCCTAGTTTTTGAGTAATTTTGACTTAATCGTGAAAGTGATGATTTTACATCAAAAATTAACTTTAAGGGCGACTGCTTAAAATTTCGCAGGTGGAGCATCATCAAATTTGGCATGCAGATTGCAAATTTATGTTCTTTGAAAATGAATCAAAATCCAGAAATTCGCCTTTCCTAGTTTTTGAGTAATTTTGAATTAATCGTGAAAGTGATGATTTTACATCAAAAATTAACTTTAAGGGCGATTGCTTAAAATTTCCCAGGTAGAGCATCAACAAATTTAGCATGCAGATTTCAAATTTATGTTCTTTGAAAATGAATCAAAATTCAGACATTCGCCTTTCCTGGTTTTTGAGTAATTTTGACTTAATCGTGAAAGTGATGATTTTACAACAAAAATTAACTTTAACGTCGATTGCTTAAAATTTCCCAGGTGGAGCATCATCAAATTTGGCATGTAGATTGAGAATTTATGTTCTTTGAAAATGAATCAAAATCCAGAAATTCGCCTTTCCTAGTTTTCGAGTAATTTTGACTTAATCGTGAAAGTGATGATTTTACATCAAAAATTAACTTTAACGGCGATTGCTTAAAATTTCCCAGGTGGAGCATCATCAAATTTGGCATGCAGATTTCAAATTTATGTTCTTTGAAAATGAATCAAAATCCAGACATTCGCCTTTCCTAGTTTTTGAGTAATTTTGAATTAATCGTGAAAGTGATGATTTTACATCAAAAATTAACTTTAACGTCGATTGCTTAAAATTTCCCAGGTGGAGCATCATCAAATTTGGCATGTAGATTGAGAATTTATGTTCTTTGAAAATGAATCAAAATCCAGAAATTCGCCTTTCCTAGTTTTCGAGTAATTTTGACTTAATCGTGAAAGTGATGATTTTACATCAAAAATTAACTTTAACGGCGATTGCTTAAAATTTCCCAGGTGGAGCATCATCAAATTTGGCATGCAGATTTCAAATTTATGTTCTTTGAAAATTAATCAAAATCCAGAAATTCGCCTTTCCTAGTTTTCGAGTAATTTTGACTTAATCGTGAAAGTGATGATTTTACATCAAAAATTAACTTTAACGGCGATTGCTTAAAATTTCCCAGGTGGAGCATCATCAAATTTGGTATGCAGATTGCAAATTTATGTTCTTTGAAAATGAATCAAAATTCAGAAATTCGTCTTTCCTAGTTTTCGAGTAATTTTGACTTAATCGTGAAAGTGATGATTTTACATCAAAAATTAACTTTAAGGGCGATTGCTTAAAATTTCCCAGGTGGAGCATCATCAAATTTGGCATGCAGATTTCAAATTTATGTTCTTTGAAAATGAATCAAAATCCAGAAATTCGCCTTTCCTAGTTTTTGAGTAATTTTGACTTAATCGTGAAAGTGATGATTTTACATCAAAAATTAACTTTAAGGGCGACTGCTTAAAATTTCCCAGGTGGAGCATCATCAAATTTGGCATGCAGATTGCAAATTTGTGTTCTTTGAAACTGAATCAAAATCCAGAAATTCGCCTTTCCTAGTTTTTGAGTTTTGACTTAATCGTGAAAGTGATGATTTTACATCAAAAATTAACTTTAACGACGATTGCTTAAAATTTCCCAGGTGGAGCATCATCAAATTTGGCATGCAGATTTCAAATTTATGTTCTTTGAAACTGAATCAAAATCCAGAAATTCGCCTTTCCTAGTTTTTGAGTTTTGACTTAATCGTGAAAGTGATGATTTTACATCAAAAATTAACTTTAAGGGCGATTGCTTAAAATTTCCCAGGTGGAGCATCATCAAATTTGGCATGCAGATTTCAAATTTATGTTCTTTGAAAATGAATCAAAATCCAGAAATTCGCCTTTCCTAGTTTTTGAGTAATTTTGACTTAATCGTGAAAGTGATGATTTTACATCAAAAATTAACTTTAAGGGCGACTGCTTAAAATTTCCCAGGTGGAGCATCATCAAATTTGGCATGCAGATTGCAAATTTATGTTCTTTGAAAATGAATCAAAATCCAGAAATTCGCCTTTCCTAGTTTTTGGGTAATTTTCACTTAATCGTGAAAGTGATGATTTTACATCAAAAATTAACTTTAACGGCGATTGCTTAAAATTTCCCAGGTGGAGCATCATCAAATTTGGCATGCAGATTTCAAATTTATGTTCTTTGAAAATGAATCAAAATCCAGACATTCGCCTTTCCTAGTTTTTGAGTAATTTTGACTTAATCGTGAAAGTGATGATTTTACATCAAAAATTAACTTTAACGGCGATTGCTTAAAATTTCCCAGGTGGAGCATCATCAAATTTGGCATGCAGATTTCAAATTTATGTTCTTTGAAAATTAATCAAAATCCAGAAATTCGCCTTTCCTAGTTTTCGAGTAATTTTGACTTAATCGTGAAAGTGATGATTTTACATCAAAAATTAACTTTAACGGCGATTGCTTAAAATTTCCCAGGTGGAGCATCATCAAATTTGGTATGCAGATTGCAAATTTATGTTCTTTGAAAATGAATCAAAATTCAGAAATTCGTCTTTCCTAGTTTTCGAGTAATTTTGACTTAATCGTGAAAGTGATGATTTTACATCAAAAATTAACTTTAAGGGCGATTGCTTAAAATTTCCCAGGTGGAGCATCATCAAATTTGGCATGCAGATTTCAAATTTATGTTCTTTGAAAATGAATCAAAATCCAGAAATTCGCCTTTCCTAGTTTTTGAGTAATTTTGACTTAATCGTGAAAGTGATGATTTTACATCAAAAATTAACTTTAAGGGCGACTGCTTAAAATTTCCCAGGTGGAGCATCATCAAATTTGGCATGCAGATTGCAAATTTGTGTTCTTTGAAACTGAATCAAAATCCAGAAATTCGCCTTTCCTAGTTTTTGAGTTTTGACTTAATCGTGAAAGTGATGATTTTACATCAAAAATTAACTTTAACGACGATTGCTTAAAATTTCCCAGGTGGAGCATCATCAAATTTGGCATGCAGATTTCAAATTTATGTTCTTTGAAACTGAATCAAAATCCAGAAATTCGCCTTTCCTAGTTTTTGAGTTTTGACTTAATCGTGAAAGTGATGATTTTACATCAAAAATTAACTTTAAGGGCGATTGCTTAAAATTTCCCAGGTGGAGCATCATCAAATTTGGCATGCAGATTTCAAATTTATGTTCTTTGAAAATGAATCAAAATCCAGAAATTCGCCTTTCCTAGTTTTTGAGTAATTTTGACTTAATCGTGAAAGTGATGATTTTACATCAAAAATTAACTTTAAGGGCGACTGCTTAAAATTTCCCAGGTGGAGCATCATCAAATTTGGCATGCAGATTGCAAATTTATGTTCTTTGAAAATGAATCAAAATCCAGAAATTCGCCTTTCCTAGTTTTTGGGTAATTTTCACTTAATCGTGAAAGTGATGATTTTACATCAAAAATTAACTTTAACGGCGATTGCTTAAAATTTCCCAGGTGGAGCATCATCAAATTTGGCATGCAGATTTCAAATTTATGTTCTTTGAAAATGAATCAAAATCCAGACATTCGCCTTTCCTAGTTTTTGAGTAATTTTGACTTAATCGTGAAAGTGATGATTTTACATCAAAAATTAACTAACGGCGATTGCTTAAAATTTTCCAGGTGGAACATCATCAAATTTGGCACGCAGATTGAGAATTTAATGTTCTTTGAAAATGAATCAAAATCCAAAAATACGCCTTTTCTAGTTTTCAACTTATCGTGAAAGTGATGAATTTATATTAAAAAGTAACTTCAAGGGCGATTGCTCGAAATTCTCTAGAAATTTGGCACGCAGAGTAAAAATGAACTAAAAAAAATAAAAATTACGCCCTTCCCTAGTTTTCGAGTCATGAAAGTGATTTTACATCAAAAATTAATTTCAAGTGCGATTAATCGAAATTCCTTCATTGGAATATCGCAAAATTTGACACACAGATTACCTGTAATTTCAAGCTCAGCAAGAATTTTTTTATTAATTTATTTGCTCCCTCACGCAACGCCGCTCGCCCTTAATTCAAAATTCCCTCATTGGAACATCACAAAATTTGACACACAGATTACCTCTAATTTCAAGCTCAGCTAGAATTTTTTTATTCATTTATTTGCTCCGCAACGCAACGCCTCGCGCTCTTAAAGGAGCCAACTTTACTTCTGGCACGGCATTTCGTTAAAATGTGGGCAGCAGCAGGAGATGCGCGGTTCGGGGGGACGCGTTCTGATCCTGAGTTTGGAGCCAAATAATTTCTAGCTCGTGCGAGCGACGAAGTGCAGCTTCGAGCAGTAGTGCGTCGATTTCGAATAATCACAAATACTAACGAGAAAGTTTGCGGGGGTGAGGAAAAACGCATTTTTTGTTTTCCATGTGTTTTGCTCGGAGTCAATTTTGTTTTTTAAACAAATTTAGAATATATTGAAAGATAAAAAATTCTTGCAGGCACGTAATGTACTCACTAAATACATGTCAATTGAGCAGAAAACGGATCAATAGTTTATTTTTTATTTTTTAAGGGTAACGTAAACTTTCCTCAAAAAGAAAAGGCAGGGTCCTGCATTTCACCTCCCGTCTTCTATAGCTCAGTTACTAATTAAGTTGGAATTTTGATATTTTGCAGAATAAATTTGCATCCTAGAATGCATTGCAGGAAAATATTTAGGATTATACAGGGTGTCCCAAAAAAGCGTGACGTCATGATATATTTTTTTAAATTACATGCTGTATGTTTTATTAATTATTTGGGTACCTTTTATGGTCGCCTACATACTCCTATAATTTTATTGGAATCGATTCGGGGATATCAGCAAAAAAAAATAAAAACTAAAAAAAAACAGTCTTGCACTATTGGTTTAAAAAATGAATAAAAAATAAAAATAGTGCCTTGTTAATAAAATCATACAAGGTACTTATTAAATAAGGTCTGATAGTCCCGTTAACCAAGTTTGATCGATACGAATTATACAGGGTGTCCAAAATTTAGTGTCAAACATTTCAAACTTTAAAGCACTTTATTTTTCTTATTTTAAATTGGAGCCCCTGTATATTTTTATGTCATTCCATGCAGAATTAGAAAACAAACATTTTTCCTAATAACAACCCTGTCCCAATTCCTAACGCATTAAAAGTTATTTGCAGAAAACTCGTTTTATCAACCATTTCAATAGCTACTTTACTAAATAAAAATCGAAGGTGGCTTTGAAAAACAATTTATTGACATTATAATTTAACAAGGTGACAAGAGGCTGTTTTGACTTTAGTAATGTAAAAGTTTAAAGCATTGTTAACTTAAGCTCTTTGTACTCAAGAATGATTTTTTCCATGACAAAATATTATTCTTGAGTACGACCAATCATGAAATATTATTTCGCGATTAGGAAATGATTGAGTTTAAAACAAAATTGGCACGTTATTCAAAATGTAAAATTACGCTGTGTTTTCGAGAAAAGCGGTGACTAGTTTATCTGTTTGCGTCCTTCAGGTATGAAGGCCAAGGTTAATTTAGAGGTACTCAATGTCTCTCCCCCTGGAATCAATACCTGCTTGTTGTAGGTATATTTCAATCCATTATTTATCTTTTTTTTTTTTAATCCTATTATATCAACATCTTTATTGCAGACGCTTTAACAATATAAAACAAAATAATTAGAAATAAAACACAATTATATTACTTTCTTCACAATTTATTTTTAACGACAGATGTACATTTCGGGTACTGAGTACCCGTTATCAATATCTATTGTTAATGGGTACTTATTACCCGAAATGTACATCTAGCGTTAAAAATAAATTGTGAAGAAAGGAATATAACTGTATTATATTAGTAATTAAATCTTCACATAACTCACGAACCACATTAGTGTTAAAATAATTAAAATCACTGCTATTTAAACTGTGATTGCTACTTAAACTGTGACTGTAAGAAGACAATACAAGGTGGCATACAAAACATATGTTTACCAGCCGTGGATCACAATCACAGGTATTAAAAAGTAGCAATCACAACTAGCACCGTGATTCAAAAGTAGCAGCTATCTGCCTTTAAAAATTCATTTTTTTTGTTTCATTTATTCCTTTGCCTATCTACCTTTCTGTGGCTTGAAATTCTATTTAATGTATTTAAAACTCCATCCAATTGAAATTATTTATTACATCCCCGATAAAATTAGACGGTACCACATGTTATGATTCTTTTTTGTTTTAAGGAATTAAGTACGTGTCAGACATGGCCGTTTGAAATTTAATAACTTTGGACACTTTTTTTTGTAATTTCTAAATTTATCCAAAGGGAACATGAAAGATCTCTTTGATCTATAAATACAAGTCTTCCTAATGAAAAAATAAAGTTGTGGGCATTAATGCAACTTTAAAATATTACTTCTCATTACTACCGGCGCGCACTGAAATTATCTAATTTGATGCAATTTATTTAATTAACTGAAATCACATTTCACAAATGGGGATGGTGAATAAGATAAATTTGGAATCGTCGTCAAACGTTTGGATATGTCTTGAGGAAATGTAAGTAAGCCATTCGATGGTATAATAGTTATTAGGGATGGACGATATTTCACGTATCTGTAATTTCTCACTGGTATTGAAAAATCACAGGTCATTACTGTTACTAATAAGAGAATTTCACTGCTACTTAAAATCACTGCTACTTAAAATCTCTGTTACTTAAAATCACTGTTACTTAAAATCACTGTTACTTAAAATCACTGCTACTTTAAATCACTGCTACTTAAAATTACTGCTATTTAAACTGTGACAAACTGTAATTGCTACTTAAACTGTGACTGTTACTTAAAACATCATTGTAAGAAGACTGTACAAGGTGGCATTTCTAAATGTTATTTAATATTCATTACTTTATTCTCTCATTTTTGCAGGGTATGGTATTTAAATTTGGAATGAATATTTAATAAAAAAGACAAATATTTATAAAATTCCATAGTATACCATATAAAATGAAATAAATTACAAGTTATGTACTAACAATTATTAATTCTTATACAAACGAAAAAATTATCTTGCCCGGCAATGGAATTTAACCACAAACTCGCTGTGATCGAAAGTCCGACGACTTAATAAACCCAAAATGACTTAAAATTCATTTTAATTTCAGATTCAGTGCAAATATCTAAACATACATTTTAAAATAATACCACGAAACTAATTTTGAAAATTGCAAACTTCATGAAGTAAAAGAAAAAAAACAATTTACCAAATGCTCCTTGCTCAGGTGCTCAAAAAATTTAAAAAAAAAATCTTCAAAATCCATAACTCTATTGAAAATTGTTGATTTTGAATAAGCGATACTTCGGCCGCTGAGGATAATTCTTTATGGAATTTTGTCTGCGCGTTTTTTTTCTGCGAAGTTTTCATTCAGGTGCTCAAAAAATTAAAACTAAAATTTTCAAAAATCCATATCTTCATTAAAAACTGTGGATTTTACAAAAACCAAATTGATTTTGAATAAGCGATACTTCGGCCGCTGAGGATAATTCTTTATGGAATTTTATGTTTTCATTCAAGTGCTCAAAAAATAAAACTAAAATTTTCAAAAATCAGTATCTCCATTAAAAATTGTTGAATTTGCAAATACCAAATTCATTTTCAATAAGCGATACTTCGACCATTGAGGATATTATTTAAAGGAATTTTTTCTGCGCGTTTTATATTTTTTTCTGCGATGTTTTCATTCAAGTCCTCAAAAGATTAAAACGAAAATCTTCAAAAATCCATATCTCTATTGAAAATTGTTGAATTTTTAAGCCCCAAATTTATTTTGAATAAGCGATACTTCGGCCGCTGAGGATATTTTTTATGGAATTTTGTCTGCGCGTTTTATTTTTTTTTCTGCGATGTTTTCATTCCGGTCAAATTTAAAACTAAAATTTTCAAAGATCCATATCTGCATTAAAAATTGTTGAATTTACACAAACCAAATTATTTTTGAATAAGCGATACTTCGACCAGTGAGGATATTGTTTTAACGAATTTTTTCTACGCGTTTTATATTTTTTCTGCGATGTTTTCATTCAAGTGCTCAAAAAATTAAAACGAAAATCTTCAAAAATTCATATCTCTATTAAAAATTGTTGAATTTACAAAAACCAAATTGATTTTGAATTAATTATACTTCGGCTATTAAGGATGATTTTTTATGGAATTTTGTCTGCGCGTTTTATATGTTTTGCTATGTTTTCATGTAAGTGCTCAAAAAATAAAACTAAAATTTTCAAAGATCCATATCTGCATTAAAAATTGTTGAATTTACAAAATCCAAATTGATTTTGAATAAGCGATACTTCGACCATTGAGGATATTTTTTTAAGGAATTTTTTCTACGTTTTATATTTTTTTCTCTGCGACGTTTTCGTTCAAGTGCTCAAAAAATTAAAACGAAAATCTTCAAAAATCCATATCTCTATTGAAAATTTTGGATTTACAAAAACCTAATTGATTTTGAATAAGCGATACTTCGGCCATTGGGGATGATTTCATATGAAAGTTTGCTTGCATTTTTATATTTTGTTCTGCGATGTTTTTGGCCAAGTGCTCAAAAAATTAAAACGAAAATTGTCAAAAATCCATATCTCATTTGGTTAATGATTTTATTTAAAAATAATCCTTCGAGAACAGAGTAAATAATCTTTCAAAAGATGCGTTTTTCAGTAAAACCAAAATAAGAAAACATTTGCCACATACGTAAAACTTTCCAACTTTTCAAATTTACTGAACAAACATTCTGTTTTTCTGCAAAAATCTCCATATACTTCTCGAATTATTTTGAACTGAATTAAGGATAGTCGTATATTTATTTGGTATAGCAATAATATAGCCAAAATATTACCTTCAGTCACAGATCAAAAGCAACAATAGGTAGACAAATATTAGCAGAATCATATCAAAAACATTTTTGAGAAACCATTAACAATTTTAGAAGGTGTTACGCCGTTTACTAACCGTGATCACAGTTTAAAATCACTGATATTAGAAAGTAGCAATCACAGGTAGCAACGTGATTCAAAAGTAGCAGTTTTGCACATCACTAATAGTTATTTTATTTCACGGTTTATTTTCATTTTAAATGATATTTTAAATGTATACCGGGAGTACTGAAGGGTGGGATGAAACTGATGTTTGAAACGGTAAAATCCTCTATAATCATTATTAACATAAATTTGATTTAACTATTATCGTCTAATAATTTAAAACCAAAAACGAAATTTTTTTTTTAGAAAAACAATGTTATAAAAAATATTTTCAAACAATAGTAATTTACGATATATTATAGTAACGTTATGAAGCTTTTTGCATTACGAGAGAAAATTAAACACAAATAACGTATATCGTAACACGGTTTATTTTATCCTATTTCTATTTTTTTAATTTAAATTTTTTTAATGCAAATCGTCAAAAAGCTATACTGTTTGTATAGCAATAAAAATAAAATCATATTTTTAGGGGGTTTCAAGGTCATACCTTGGCAGAAAATGCAACTTTTTAAATAATTATCGTAGACCATTGAAGTACCTTCTTTTTCATTAGAAAACGAGAGAAATTGATTTGCATTAAAAAGTTTCAGCTATCTTCAATAGCAAAAAAAATCGCGTGTCAGCGTGAACATGTTCAATTTTTCAGACTTTGATCGACCGTAGTGGCTAAACGAAAACTCCAAATTGAACGCGGTTTACAAATCTGTGTTCCTTGTATGTAAATTATTCGGATTCAATTAAAATTGGTGATTTTTAATTTTTGACGAAAACTTGAAAATCTACCGAAGGTTAGTTATCGTTATCAGGCGGTCGAGTGAGGAAGGTGCGCCGATAAGAATTCGAAATCTGTGCAAAAAAGTTACCTTCAGACGCCGAATCACCAAGCTCACGCACTTTCCAGTTTCAAAACACCTGGGCGAATTAACATGGTGAGAATGAAAAATTTCGTAAATTAAAAATCAAATGTGCATTTACAAAATGTTTACCTCCAATACTAACAATAATGTATCATGTTTACGTTAACATAACGTGAAATTATTAATACATATAATTATTCGAAAATATGTTAATTCGGCGGTTCATTAAATTCATCGCTTATCGATTCGATCACCGAATACCAACAATTTAAAAAGTATCAAAATTTGTTTTGATGCGAGGAAAATTTACGCACAAACAATAGTTGGCTACTTGTTAATTACGTATTAATTACTACTAGGACCACCTAGAAGGTCATTACCGTAATGTAGTAAATAATATGATGGATATTAAAATTTTCGTAGATACATGTTAATATATCAATCAATCTTGCCTACTTTGATCGAAAGTATCGATTGCACTTATTAGTAACAATTCGCCCATTGCAGAAAACTGCAGAGGCAAGCTTTTGAAAGCAGGATTCTTTTAAAATCCCACCGAAAGTCTACACCTTCGTAATTTTGTAATTCTTTAGTACAGAGTTTTTCAACCTGAGGGTCGCGACTGCAAAGGGGGTGGGGTGTCGAGTGAAGCGCCATGAAGCCTCTGTACACGAAGCGCCCTAAAGCAGCCTTCCTCTATGACTAACCTGGTTGCCTTATGCTGATTCTATTAACCAATCATTCTAAAGCAGACTTTGAATATTTAACATTAACGAAGCACGATGCCTTAGGGTGCTTCTATTAGCTTCTTCGTTTTAAAGCAGAATACCTCTATTTTGATTCTACGCCCTCTGCGTGTGCTTGTGATAATTAAATTCTCGGCGTCCATCCCATTGTCTCGGAGTTCCAATTGATAGTATCGCGAAGACTGCATTTAAATAAGTTCTGTTGCGATTAAAATATAATACCAGCGCAAAGTGCATTTATGCATATGATAATTCCAGGACGATCACGTAGCGAATAAATAATTCGGAACAATAAACCGTACGCCCGGCAAATAATAAAGAAAGCTGCTTTATGACCGCAATGCAATGTATTTTTTTCTTCGTGTGTGTGTGTGTGTGTGTGTTAATGTTTTTGTTCTGGCGTTATTACTCATATTAAAAGCGATGAGATCACCGTCGCAAACACACGGGGATTTGCAATTCGCGTATTTTCCAAGAAGGACTCGCGGTCTGCGGTCAATGGCTGTGTTTCATTTACAAACGAATACTCACGCAACTTTTATTTTTATTATTAACTATAAACCGCATGATACCATCATTAATGTTAAAGGAATTTTATATACAATTAAATTTTATCAATAGACTACTTGGGAAATATAAAACATGTCAGAGGCTTGCATGGGCCGGGCTTTGGCCCGGCCCGGAATGTTTGCAAATTTTGACAGTATCGTGGAGTAATATGTTGTTTCAGTAGCTGTAGAAAATATCAAGTGTCTGGCAATTGTTTTTATATTTTTTAAGCTCTCGAGAAAAAGTGCAGCTTTAGTAATTACAAATTTTGTTCTCGAAGAATTATTTAGAAATGTAGGTAAGGGATGTTTACAGATTTTTGCAGTATCGTGGAGTAATATGTTGTTTCAACAGCTGTTGAAAATTTTAAGTTTCTGGCAATTGTTTTTATATTTTTTTAAGCGTTCGAGAAAAAGTGGAACTTTAATAATTACAAATTTGCTTCTCGAGGAATTATCTCGAAATGTAGTTAAGGGATGTTTGCAATTTTTTACAGTATCGTGGAGAAATACGTTGTTTCAGAAACTGTGGAAAATTTCAAGTGTCTGGCAATTCTTTTTATATTTTTTAAGCGCTCGAAAAAAGTGCAGCTTTAGATAATTACAAATTTTGTTCTCGAGGAATTATTTAGAAATGTAGGTAAGGGATGTTTACAGATTTTTGCAGTATCGTGGAGTAATATGTTGTTTCAACAGCTGTTGAAAATTTTAAGTTTCTGGCAATTGTTTTTATATTTTTTTAAGCGTTCGAGAAAAAGTGGAACTTTAATAATTACAAATTTGCTTCTCGAGGAATTATCTCGAAATGTAGTTAAGGGATGTTTGCAATTTTTTACAGTATCGTGGAGAAATACGATGTTTCAGAAACTGTGGAAAATTTCAAGTGTCTGGCAATTCTTTTTATATTTTTTAAGCGCTCGAGAAAAAGTGCAGCTTTAGATGATTACAAATTTTGTTCTCGAAGAATTATTTCGAAATGTAGGTAAGGGATGTTTACATATTTTTGCAGTATCGTGGAGTAATACGTTCTTTCAGTAGCTGTAGAAAATTTCAAAAAATTCCTTAAAAAGGTTCCGAAATAAGTCTAGAAAGAGGCCTTGAAAAAATGTCCTAAAAAAAAAATCGGAAAAATGACCCTAAAAAAGTTTGAGAAAAAACCATCAAAATAAAGTCTTCAAAAAATCTCCTGAAAAAATTCTTTAAAAAAATACCTAAAAAACTACTGAAAAATAGTCTGAAAAAAATTGTTCTAAAATCTGCCCTGAAAAAAAATCTTGAAGCAGTTTTGAAAAAGTTGAAATTTGTCCTGAAAGAGAGCGTGAAAAAAGTTTTGAAAATAAAGTCTTGAAATATCTTTAAAAAAAATCTAAAAAAAAGTAAATGTAATTAAAAGAATCTTACAAAAAGTAATCTTGAGCTCTTGAAGCATTTTCTGAAATGGTTTTGGTTTTTGAAAATCTTTCGAGTTTTGCGCGAGTTGTTAATTTTTGTGAAAATGTTTGTAAACGTGAAAAATAAAATAAAAATAAATATGAATCGCGAGTTGTAAAATTATACAAAAATTAAATTCAGTTTCCCTCTGAAATTATTTCGATTTTTGAAAATCTTTTGAAAATTTTCGAGGTTCTCTTTTGATTTCGACGCAAATTTAAATGCCAAAGATTGCTCGATTGATGGATGCTGAATACGGATTTTTTTTGTTTTTTGTTTTTTTGATGCGAGGAGAGAAACTCTTTTATAGACTCCCCTGTAGTGGGGTGGTGTTGGACTCCTCCCCCTGAAGGGCGCGGAGTGTACCAACTAAAAACTCTCCTCGATGGACGGGTTACGATACGAGAATTTATATGGAGTTGCCCAAAAGACTTTATGCGTAGACGCCGGAAATTTAAAATTAATTACTGCAGAGGTGTTAAATTCAGGCGTTCTTTTTAATACGAGCATTCGTGAAACACTGGATATACCTAACTCCTTGCAGGCAACAACTATGTTTTCAATCTAGGATTACGATCACCAAGAGTCGATACTTAACCCTCGTAAGAGTTACAGTGATTGTTTCGTGCAGGTAAAATAGTTGCCTTTCATAAAACACCTCTGTAATTACCAAAATTACGATCCGATCCGTCACCTCACAAATAATAATATCAGGTTTAAATTACTGCACAATATTTATTCATGGAAGCAAAAATAAAACCAAAACCTAAACGTTGACCACCGTTGAATAATTTTCGCGAAACGTAAGACCGAATAATTCATTCCAGCAAAACCAATGAAGAATACATTCCTTTTATGAGGGCAAAATAATAAATAATACCACAAAGAGCATTCAATAATTAACAAAAAAAATTTAAGACAGAACCAACGTGTTTTCTATACACCGAATGAAACTGACGTTTAAAACGTCAAAATTATGAAATATGAAAACGACAAATTACACTTCAAATTCTAATAGTCATCAATATCACACTCGCCAAAACAACCATAAGTCGCTTCGGCGATGCTTCATCTGCAAAGCGCGAACGGCCGAAAAGGATGCGGCTTTGATGAGAGCGAAACGTGTTCAAACAGGTCTCGTGAGGAAATTTAGGATATCGCGCAACATAAATTTCAACATTTAAACACTCAACACCTTTCTTATTACAGTTAAGCATGCGCTCGCATCGGAAATTACTGCAAAGGTGTTTTGAAATTCAAAGCAGACTCGAGAAATTCTTCCCCGACATTCAGGCGAAGATTCCCCTGATCATGTCAAACATCCGGAAACACTATATATACCTAACTCCTTACAGGCAACAACTACCGTTTCGAGCTAGAATTACGATTACCAAGAGTTGATACTTCACCCTCGTAAGAGTTACAGCGGCGTGCTTCCGCGCCGGTAAAAAATCACCTCGAGCTGCCCTTAAAAAAAATAATTACAATTTCCGATCCGTTACATCGTAAACAATAATAAGAAATTAAAATTACTGAATACGATTTGTAAACAAAAAAAAAGTCGCGCTATATCTCAAACAAAACTAATACAGGAATCGCCAGGAAACTTTGAAGATTGGTATTATTTGACAATCCGAAGAAATTAAAAGCTTTTCGTAAAATTTCGAGTTTGGGAACGTTTTTTTTTTGTAGATTGGAATTTGAAGTGTAATTTGTTATTTTCATCTTTTACAATTTATTTTTTCAACTTCAAACTCTTCAACATCATTGAAAAATTTTCGCGAAACGCAAGACCGAATAATTCATTCCAGCAAAACCAATGAAGAATGCATTCCTTTTATGAGGGCAACATAATAAATAACACCACAAAGAGCATTCAATAATCAACAAAAACAATTTAAACCAGAACCAATGTGTTTTTTTATACACCGAATGAAAGTGACGTTTAAAATGTCAAAATTATGAAATATGAAAACGACAAATTACACTTCAAATTCTAATAGTCATCAATATCACACTCGCCAAAACAACCATAAGTCGCTTCGGCGATGCTTCATCTGCAAAGCGCGAACGGCCGAAAAGGATGCGGTTTTGATGAGAGCGAAACATGTTCAAACAGGTCTCGTGCGGAAATTCAGGATATCGCGCAACATAAATTTCAAAATTTGAACACTCAACACCTTTCTTATTACAGTTAAGCATGCGCTCGCATCGGAAATTACTGCAAAGGTGTTTTGAAATTCAAGGCGGACTCGAGAAATTCTTTGCCGACATTCAGGCGAAGATTCCCCTGATCATGTCAAACATCCGGAAACACTATATATACCTAACTCCTTACAGGCAACAACTACCGTTTCGAGCTAGAATTACGATCACCAAGAGTTGATACTTCACCCTCGTAAGAGCTACAGCGGCGTGCTTCCGCGCCGGTAAAAGATCACCTCGAGCTGCCCTTAAAAAAAAAAATTACAATTTCCGATCCGTTACATCGTAAACAATAATAACAAATTAAAATTACTGAATACGATTTGAAAACAAAAAAAAAGTCGGGCTATATCTCAAACAAAACTAATACAGGAATCGCCAGGAAACTTTGAACATGGGTATTATTTGAGAATCCAAAGAAATGAAAAGCTTTTCGTAAAATTTCGTGATTGGAAACGTTTTTTTTTTTCGAGATTAGAATTTGAAGTGTAATTTGTCATTTTCATCTTTTCCAACTTTTTTTTGCAATTTTCATTAATTGGACATGAATATTTCCTAATATTTTTTTAACACATCATTAATCAATAATAGTAGTAGTATAGTTTATTTCCAGTGCAAATGATAAGTACATTCAATAGGATGAACGATGTATTAATATACTATGTATATATAAAATATAATGTAAGTATAAACGGGTCAATAACATATTTAATACAATATCAAATGACGTTTTGATTGCCCTTATATACCTCTCAAGTTACCTTAGGATAGACAACAGACTAGGGCGACATCTATCGGCGAAAATTTACAACGGTTTTAAATTATTTACACATATCGGAGATAGATGTCGCCCTAATTGTTTTCTATCCTAACGGTTACCTGATTCGTTTATATACAAATATAATCGAAATTACACAAATGATTATAAAGAAATAAATTATTGCACTAAACCACTTTTAAATATAATGAATTTATCAACAATTGTCAACAAATTATTAATAAGTTCAGCGCCAAGGTGAACATTGATTTTTTTCTCCGAACGCGAGAAGTTAAATATCAATTAAAAATGTTTATGGTTGCCTACAATTATACACGTGCAATGCCTTTACATTCAAATTTGAAACGGGGAAAAGTAGTGGTGGCTCTGTGCGAATCTTTTGTCAAATATATTTTGTAAGTTTGGAAATAGATTTGGATAATAGTGACAATTCCATAAATACTTTAAAAATTATTTTCATTGAACTAAAAAAATATAAAAACAATTGCCAAAACTAGGTGATTTTTAAAATATTCTAAAAATTCATTATACATTATAATTCTATCAAAATCTTAAAAAAACCCTTCTTCAGATTTAGAACTGATCACTGGATAACCGAGCTTATTATAATTTAAAATTTCAATTTTCTTTCACTGAAAAAAAAAATATAAAAACCATTGCCACAATTAGGTAACTTTCAAAATACACTTAAAATTCATTATACTTTATAGTTCTGATAAGATTAAAAAAATTCCTTTTACTAGAATTAGCAATAATCACCCGAATCCAGAACAAATTATAATTTGAAGTTATTTTTTTTCATAGGCAAAAAAAAATATAAAAATAGTTGCCACAACTAGGCAACTTTCAAAATACACTCAAAATTGATTATACGGTATAATTCTCATAAAATTTAAAAATTGCCCATTACTAGAATTAACGATAATCACCCGAATCCCGAGCGAATTATAATTTGAAGTTACTTTTTTTTCATGAGCAAAAAAAAAATATAAAAACAGTTGCCACAACTAGGCAACTTTCTAAATACACTCAAAATTGATTATACGGTATATTTCTGATAAAATTAAAAAATTTCCCTTTACTAGAATTAAAGGTAATCACCCGAATCCCGAGCAAATTATAATTTTAAGTTTTTTTTTTCATTCGCAAAAAAATATAAAAACAGTTGCCACAACTAGGTAACTTTCAAAATACACTCAATATTGATCATACGGTATAGTTCTGATAAAATTAAAAAAATTCCCTTTACTAGAATTAAAGATAATCACCCGAATCCCGAGCAAATTATAATTTTAAGTTTTTTTTTTCATGAGCAAAAAAAATATAAAAACAGTTGCCAAAACCAGGTAACTATCAAAATACATTTAAAATTGATCATACGGTATAGTTCTGATAGAATTTAAAAATTTTCCTTTACTAGAATTAAAGAAAATCACCCGAATCTTCAGCAAATTATAATTTTAAGTTTTTTTTTTCATGAGCAAAAAAATATAAAAACAGTTGCCACGACTAGGCAAGTTTCTAAATACACTCAAAATTGATTGTACTTGAAGTATATAATAATTCTAAATCTTACTTTGACCCTCGTGTTAAAAATCGATCGGATTTAAATCTGCACAAGGTGGCCCTTGAAGATAATAAACAAAATATTCGTTTTTTTTTGTCTCGTTTCGGAACGCGATTAAATTCGTATCACTAGTCCGCGGCGTACCTGTTGATATCAATTCAGTTTGCAGTTCGCGGTCGCAAGAACGTGTGGAATATTTATTTTTCGAAAGTCTTAGTGCCCATTGCGTTGTGATACATCTTCAGGATTTGTGTGTGTGTGTGTGTGCGTGTTGGTGTTTGTGTTATTCCACCTCATCAATTGGAGGGAAGCGAAGAAGCATCGTCCGGGTTACATCTTAACCGCCAAGATGTCTCGAAGGGATTTTCTTTTTTTGTAAGTTTAGATTTTCTCCCATAATGCCTTTTTCGCCGAACGTGAAGTAAAGTATTGTTTGAGTAAATTCAGAAAATTTCAAACGTCTGGCAATTGTTTTTATATTTTTTAAGCGCTCGAGAAAAAGTGCAAATTTTGTTTTCGAGGAATTATTTCGAAATGTGGTTACGGGATGTTTGCAAATTTTTACAGTATTGTGGAGTAATACGTTGTTTCAGTAGCTGTAGTAAATTTCAAAAAATTCCTTAAAAAGGTTCCGAAATAAGTCTAGAAAGAGGCCTTGAAAAAATGTCCTCAAAAAAAAAACCGGGAAAATGACCCTAAAAAAAATTGTTCTAAAATCAGCCCTGAAAAAAAATCCTGAAGAAGTTTTAAAAAAGTTGAAATTTGTCCCGAAAGAGAACGTAAAAAAAGTTTTGAAAAAGATCACGAAATAAAGTTTTGAAAATAAAGTCTTGAAATATCTTTCAAAGAATCATGAAAAAAAGTAAATGTAATTAAAAGAACCTTATAAAAAGTAATCTTGAGCTCTTGAAGCAAATTCTCAAATGGTTTTGGTTTTCGAAAATCTTTCGAGTTTTGCACGAGTTGTTAATTTTTGTGAAAATGTTTGTTTGTAAACGCGAAAAATAAAATAAAAATAAATATGAATCGCGAGTTGTAAAATTATACAAAAATTAAATTCAGTTTCCCCCTGAAATTATTTCGATTTTTGAAAATCTTTTGAAAATTTTCGTTCTCATTTGATTTCGACGCAAATTTAAATGCCAAAGATTGCTCGATTGATGGATGCTGAGTACGGATTTTTTTTGTTTTTTTGATGCGAGGAGAGAAACTCTTTTATAGACTCCCCTGTAGTGGGGTGGTGTTGGACTCCTCCCCCTGAAGGGCGCGGAGTGTACCAACTAAAAACTCTCCTCGATGGACTGGTTACGATACGAGAATTTATATGGAGATGCCCAAAAGACTTTATGCGCAGACGCCGGAAATTTAAAATTAATTACTGCAAAGGTGTTAAATTCAGGCGTTCCTTTTAATACGAGCATTCATGAAACACTGGATATACCTAACTCCTTGCAGGTGACAACTATGTTTTCAATCTAGGATTACGATCACCAAGAGTCGATACTTAACCCTCGTAAGAGTTACAGTGACTGTTTCGTGCAGGTAAAATAGTTGCCTTTCATAAAACATCTCTGTAATTACCAAAATTACGATCCGATCCGTCACCTCACAAATAATAATATCAAGTTTAAATAAGTGCACAATATTTAATCATGGAATCAAAAATAGAACCAAAACCTAAACGTTGACCATCGTTGAATAATTTTCGCGAAACGCAAGACCGAATAATTCATTCCAGCAAAAGCAATGAAGAATACATTCCTTTTATGAGGGCAAAATAATAAATAACACCACAAAGAGCTTTCAATAATCAACAAAAAAATTTAAGACAGAACCAATGTGTTTTTTTTTATACACCGAATGAAACTGACGTTTAAAACGTCAAAATTATGAAATATGAAAACGACAAATTACACTTCAAATTCTAATAGTCATCAATATCACACTCGCCAAAACAACCATAAGTCGCTTCGGCGATGCTTCATCTGCAAAGTGCGAACGGCCGAAATGGATGCAGCTTTGATGAGAGCGAAACGTGTTCAAACAGGTCTCGTGAGGAAATTCAGGATATCGCGCAACATAAATTTCAAAATTTGAACACTCAACACCTTTCTTATTACAGTTATGCATGCGCTCGCATCGGAAATTACTGCAAAGGTGTTTTGAAATTCAAAGCGAACTCGAGAAATTCTTTGCCGACATTCAGGCGAAGATTCCCCTGATCATGTCAAACATCCGGAAACACTATATATACCTAACTCCTTACAGGCAACAACTACCGTTTCGAGCTAGAATTACGATTACCAAGAGTTGATACTTCACCCTCGTAAGAGTTACAGCAGCGTGCTTCCGCGCCGGTAAAAGATCACCTCGAGCTGCCCATAAAAAAAAATAATTACAATTTCCGATCCGTTACATCGTAAACAATATCAAATTAAAATTACTGAATACGATTTGAAAACAAAAAAAAAAGTCACGCTATATCTCAAACAAAACTAATACAGGAATCGCCAGGAAACTTTGAAGATTGGTATTATTTGACAATCCGAAGAAATGAAAAGCTTTTCGTAAAATTTTGAGTTTGGGAACGTTTTTTTTTTTCTAGATTAGAATTTGAAGTGTAATTTGTCATTTTCTTCTTTTACAATTTATTTTTTCAACTTCTAACTATTCAACATCGTTGAATAATTTTCGCGAAACGCAAGACAGAATAATTCATTCCAGTAAAACCAATAAAGAATACATTCCTTTTATGAGGGCAACATAATAAATAACACCACAAAGAGCATTCAATAATCAACAAAAAAAAATTAAGACAGAACCAATGTGTTTTTTTATACACCGAATGAAAGTGACGTTTAAAATGTCAAAACTATGAAATATGAAAACGACAAATTACACTTCAAATTCTAATAGTCATCAATATCACACTCACTAAAACAACCATAAGTCGCTTCGGCGATGCTTCATCTGCAAAGCGCGAACGGCCGAAAAGGATGCGGCTTTGATGAGAGCGAAACGTGTTCAAACAAGTCTCGTGAGGAAATTCAGGATTTCGCGCAACATAAATTTCAAAATTTGAACACTCAACACCTTTCTTATTACAGTTAAGCATGCGCTCGCATCGGAAATTACTGCAAAGGTGTTTTGAAATTCAAGGCGGACTCGAGAAATTCTTTGCCGACATTCAGGCGAAGATTCCCCTGATCATGTCAAACATCCGGAAACACTATATATACCTAACTCCTTACAGGCAACAACTACCGTTTCGAGCTAGAATTACGATCACCAAGAGTTGATACTTCACCCTCGTAAGAGCTACAGCGGCGTGCTTCCGCGCCGGTAAACGATCACCTCGAGCTGCCTTTAAAAAAAATAATTACAATTTCCGATCCGTTACATCGTAAACAATAATAACAAATTAAAATTACTGAATACGATTTGAAAACAAAAAAAAAGTCGGGCTATATCTCAAACAAAACTAATACAGGAATCGCCAGGAAACTTTGAACATGGGTATTATTTGAGAATCCAAAGAAATGAAAAGCTTTTCGTAAAATTTCGTGTTTGGGAACGTTTTTTTTTCAAGATTAGAATTTGAAGTGTAATTTGTCATTTTCATCTTTTACAATTTATTTTATTTTTTTTTAGCAATTTTCATTGATGAATATTTCCTAATATTTTTTTTAACACATCATTAATCAATAATAGTAGTAGTATAGTTTATTTCCAGTGCAAATGATAAGTACATTCAATAGGATGGACGGTGTATTAATATACCATGTATATATAAAATATAATGCAAATATAAATGGGTCAATAACATATTTAATACAATATAAAATGACGTTTTGATTGCCCTTATATACCTCTCAAGTTACCTTAGGATAGAAAAAAGACTAGGGCGACATCTATCGGCGAAAATTTACAACGGTTTGAAATTATTTGCACATATCGGCGATAGATGTCGCCCTAGTCTTTTTTCTATCCTAAAGTAACTTGAGTGGTATATAAGGGCAAACAAAACGTCATTTTATATTGTATTAAATATGATATTGACCCATTTATATTTGCATTATATTTTATATATACATGGTATATTAATACATCGTTCATCCTATTGACTGTACTTATCATTTGCACTGGAAATAAACTATACTACTACTATTATTGATTAAAGATGTATTAAAAAAATATTAGGAAGTATTCATGTCCAATCAATGAAAATTGCAAAAAAATAAAATAAATTGTAAAAGATGAAAATGACAAATTACACTTCAAATTCTAATCTCGAAAAAAAAAAACGTTCCCAAACACGAAATTTTACGAAAAGCTTTTCATTTCTTCGGATTGTCAAGTAATACCATTGTTCAAAGTTTCCTGGCGATTCCTGTATTAGTTTTGTTTGAGATATAGCGCGACTTTTTTGTTTGTTTTCAAGTCGTATTCAGTAATTTTAATTTGTTATTATTGTTTACGATGTAACGGATCGGAAATTGTAATTATTTTTTTTAAGGGCAGCTCGAGGTGATCTTTTACCGGCGCGGAAGCACGCCGCTGTAGCTCTTACGTGGGTGAAGTATCAACTCTTGGTAATCGTAATTCTAGTTTGAAAGGGTAGTTGTTGCCTGTAAGGAGTTAGGTATATACAGTGTTTCCGGATGTTTGACATGATCAGGGGAATCTTCGCCTGAATGTCGGGGAAGAATTTCTCGAGTCCGCCTTGAATTTCAAAACAGCTTTGCAGTAATTTCCGATGCGAGCGCATGCTTAACTGTAATAAGAAAGGTGTTGAGTGTTTAAATGTTGAAATTTATGTTGCGCGATATCCTAAATTTCCTCATGAGACCTGTTTGAACACGTTTCGCTCTCATCAAAGCCGCATCCTTTTCGGCCGTTCGCGCTTTGCAGATGAAGCATCGCCGAAGCGACTCATGGTTGTTTTGGCGAGTGTGATATTGATGACCATTAGAATTTGAAGTGTAATTTGTCGTTTTCATATTTCATAATTTTGACGTTTTAAATGTCAGTTTCATTCGGTGTATAAAAAAAAAACGTTGGTTCTGTCTTAATTTTTTTTTGTTGATTATTGAATGCTCTTTGTGGTGTTATTTATTATTTTGCCCTCATAAAAGGAATGTATTCTTCATTGCTTTTGCTGGAATGAATTATTCGGTCTTGCGTTTCGCGAAAATTATTCAACGATGGTCAACGTTTAGGTTTTGGTTTTATTTTTGCTTCAATGATTAAATGTTGTGCAGTAATTTAAACTTGATATTATTATTTGTGAGGTGACGGAACGGATCGTAATTTTGGTAATTACAGAGGTGTTTTATGAAAGCCAACTATTTTACCTGCACGAAACAATCACTGTAACTCTTACGAGGGTTAAGTATCGACTCTTGGTGATCGTAATCCTAGATTGAAAACATAGTTGTTGCCTGCAAGGAGTTAGGTATATCCAGTGTTTCATGAATGCTCGTATTAAAAAGAACGCCTGAATTTAACACCTCTGCAGTAATTAATTTGAAATTTCCGGCGTCTACGCATAAAGTCTTTTGGGTATCTCCATATAAATTCTCGTATCGTAACCAGTCCATCGAGGAGAGTTTTTAGTTGGTACACTCCGCGCCCTTCAGGGGGAGGAGTCCAACACCACCCCACTACAGGGGAGTCTATAAAAGAGTTTCTCTCCTCGCATCAAAAAAACAAAAAACAAAAAAAATCCGTATTCAGCATCCATCAATCGAGCAATCTTTGGCATTTAAATTTGCGTCGAAATCAAAAGAGAACCTCGAAAATTTTCAAAAGATTTTCAAAAATCGAAATAATTTCAGGGGGAAACTGAATTTAATTTTTGTATAATTTTACAACTCGCGATTCATATTTATTTTTATTTTATTTTTCGCGTTTACAAACAAACATTTTCACAAAAATTAACAACTCGCGCAAAACTCGAAAGATTTTCAAAAACCAAAACCATTTCAGAAAATGCTTCAAGAGCTCAAGATTACTTTTTGTAAGATTCTTTTAATTGCATTTACTTTTTTTCAAGATTTTTTAAAAGATATTTCAAGACTTTATTTTCAAAACTTTATTGCGTGATCTTTTTCAAAACTTTTTTCACGCCTCTTTCAGGACAAATTTCAACTTTTTCAAAACTTCTTCAAGATTTTTTTTCAGGTCCGATTTTAGAACAATTTTTTTCAGACTATTTTTCAGTAGTTTTTTAGGTATTTTTTTAAAGAATTTTTTCAGGAGATTTTTTTGAAGACTTTATTTTGATTTATGTTTGCAGATATTTTGTGTTTGTGGTGGAAAATATATTTTGAGTGAATTTGAAAAATTTTAAGTTTCTAACAAGCGGTTTCATATTTTTTTAAAGCGCTCGGGAAAATTTTTAATATTAGTTTATTACAATCTCAATTTTCACCGCTTATCTCAAAATCTAGTGAATTAATATTAGCAGATTTTTTTTGTAATTATGGGGTAGAATGTAGTTTGAGTAAATTTGGAAAATTTCAAGTATCTAACTACTGTTTTTATATTTTTTCAAGCGCTCGGAAATTTTTTAAATTTTAGATCGTTACGATCTCAATTTTGACCGATTATCTCGATATCTAGTGAATTATTGTTTACATATTTTTTTATAATTGTATAGTAGATTGTGTGTTGAGTAAATTTGGTAAATTTCAAACATCTAACATGTGTTTTAATATTTTTTCAGGCGCTCGGGAAATTTTTTAATTTTAGATTGTTACAAGCTCAATTTTCACCGCTTATCTCAATATCTAGTGAATTAATATTAGCAGATTTTTTTTTTGTAATTATAGGGTAGAATGTATTTTGAGTAAATTTGGAAAATTTCAAGTATCTAACTACTGTTTTTTATATTTTTTCAAGCGCTCAGGAATTTTTTAAATTTTAGATCGTTACAATCTCAATTCTGACCGATTATCTCGATATCTAGTGATTTATTGTTTACATATTTTTTTATAATTGTATATTAGATTGTGTGTTGAGTAAATTTGGAAAATTTCAAGCATCTAACAAGTGTTTTAACATTTTTTCAGGCGCTCGTTAAATTTTTTTAATTTTAGATGATTACAAACTCAATTTTCACCGCTTATCTCAATATCTAGTGAATTAATATTAGCAGATTTTTTTTTGTAATTATGGGGTAGAATGTAGTGTGAGTATTTTTTGAAAATTTCAAGTATCTAACTACTGTTTTTATATTTTTTCAAGCGCTCGAGAAAATTTTTAATTTTAGATGATTACAAGCTCTATTTTCACCGCTTATCTCAATATTTAGTGAATTAGTAGTAGCAGATTTTTTGTAATTATGGGGTAGAATGTAGTTTGAGTATTTTTGGAAAATTTCAAGTATCTAACTACTGTTTTTATATTTTTTCAAGCGCTCGAGAACATTTTAAATTTTAGATTGTTACAAGCTCAATTTTGGCCGATTATCTCGATATCTAGTAAATTAATGTTGGTAGATTTTTTATGATTGTGGAGTACAATGTATTTTGAGTATATTTAGAAAATTCCAAGTATGAAATAAAAAAAATTAAATTTTTTCAAACGCTCGAGAAGAATTTTTGATTACAAGCTCACTTTCTGGAAGATTATTTGGAATTTTAGTAAAGGGGTGTTTGTAGATTTTTGTGGGATCATAAAGCAGAATAAAATGTTGAGTACATTTTAAAAGTTTCGAGTCACTGGCAATTGTTCTTACATTTTTTCAAGCGCTCTAGAAAAAGTGCAATTTTAAACCATTACAAGCTTACTTCTGAAGGAGTTACTTTTTTCAGGACTGTAAAGCAGAATGTATTTTGAGTACATTTTAAAAGTTTCGAGTCATTGGAAATTGTTCTTATATTTTTTCAAGCGCTCTGGAAAAAGTGCAAGTTTAGATTATTACAAACTTACTTCTAGCGGAATTACTTCGGAATCCAGTGAAGGGGAGTTTGCTGATTTTTCCAGGATTGTAAAACAGAATAAATTTTGAGTAGATTTTAAAAGTTTCGAGTCACTGGCAATTGTTCTTATATTTTTTTTTCAAGCGCTCGGGAAAAAGTGCAAGTTTAGATTATTACAAACTTACTTCTAGCGGAATTATTTCGGAATCCAGTGAAGGGGTGTTTGCTGATTTTTTCAGGATTGTAAAACAGAATAAATTTTGAGTAGATTTTAAAAGTTTCGAGTCACTGGCAATGTTCTTATATTTTTTTTAAGCGCTCGGGAAAAAGTGCAAGTTTAGATTATTACAAACTTACTTCTAGCGGAATTACTTCGGAATCCAGTGAAGGGGTGTTTGCTGATTTTTTCAGGATTGTAAAACAGAATAAATTTTGAGTAGATTTTAAAAGTTTCGAGTCACTGGCAATTGTTCTTATATTTTTTTTTCAAGCGCTCGGGAAAAAGTTCAAGTTTAGATTATTACAAACTTACTTTCTAGCAGAATTACGTCAGAATCTAGTGAAGGGATGTTTGCTGATTTTTTCATAATCGTAAAGCAAAATATACACTTACGGTGTACGAAATTTTACAAAAAGCTTTCCAGTTCTTCGGATTGTCAAATAAGACTTAAAAAGTTTCATGTTAATTGCTGCATTAGTTTTTGAGTTACAGAGCGTGCACATAGACTCACCGACACAAAAAAAAAATCCAGAAATTTTTGAAATCGCCTCTAGGGACCCTTAAAATGAATATTTCCGTTAAAAAAATCAAAAAGTTGAAAGTTTCATGTTAATTGCTGTATTGGGTTTTTGAGATACAGAGCGCGCATATGGACTCACAGACACAAAAAAATTCCAGAAATTGTTGAAATCGCCTCTAGGGACCCCAAAACGAATATTTCCGTTAAAAAAAATGAAAAAAATTTCACGATCTCAATACATTCTCGTACTTCATATCGGAGAAATTAAAAATAGTAAATATCAAACATTATTTGTAGAGAATACCAAAGTGAGCAATTTATAAGGAATAAGGTTTTTTTTTAAATCTTACTAGTTTTTGAAGATAATCAATAAATAAGAAAAATATCCCCTATTTTTACAATTTTTATAAACGCAATGGTCACATCAATGTTTTGTTCATGTTTACTCATATTACCTTAAGAGAATGTAAATATTTGTTTGTAAAATACCAATTTGTCATCGATTTCATGAAAACGTAAACGTGGCAGCCTGTCCACAGGAATGCGATTAAAAATAATAACACGTAGCGATGACCAGCGGGAAAAAATTGAGATGGACCCCTTTTTGCTCTCGCCGGTATCAGATGCTGCATTTCGGCTCTCATTGTCTGGGCCCAAGTGAGTTAGTGGAGGTTTCCGAGGCCTGGGAAAATATGCGCGGAATTCCGGCGATTTGAAATTTTTGGCCGGTGTGTGAACTCCCTCCGCCACCGCAATTTTTCTTCCCCGTAATTGCCAGTTAGGCGTCTCCCCAATTTTATTACCTCGCCCGAAAGGTAATTATGTGATTACGTGCCTACGTAATTCGGTGGAATTTTGAGGATAGAAGGGGATCGCGTGAACGTTTTACATAATTTATTCACAGAAATTATAATTGAAGTAATCGGTTCGAACCGTTTTTGCAGCGAATTTGATCTTGAAAACATAGATATTTGCAATGTGCATTATTACCGCTGAATAAATTTGATATTTTACGTTAAATAAAATAACAAAATAACGCCTCCTGTATCTAACAGAAAAATATTCTAAGAATTCTTTTAACTTCCACGTCCTATACTGTTTTCCTAGAAATCCTTGTATTAGTCCCCAAATTTTGTGATGATATATTTTGATATTTTTACTAAATTGTAAAGTCTAATAGTTATTTAGTAAATTTAAAATGTTTCAAGTGTGTAATAATTGTTTTAATATTTTTTATTCACTTGAAAAGTTAGAATGACAAAATATTCTGTTCTCATGTGATTATCTCCAAATTTTGTGACGAATTATTTTGATATTTTTACTAAATTGGAAAGTCTAATGATTATTAAGTAAATTTAGAAAGTATCAAGTAGGTAACAATTATTTTTATAATTTTTATTCATTTGAAAAATTAGAATTTTCAGAATGACAATATATTCTACTGTCGTGTGATTATCTCCAAATTTTGTGACAAAATATTTTGATATTTTTACCAAATTGTAAAGTCTAATGAATATTAAGTAAACTTGGAAAGTTTCAAGTATGTGACGATTGTTTTTATATTTTTTATTCACTTGAAAAATTAGAATTTTCATAATGACAATATCTTCTGTTCTCATGTGATTATCTCCAAATTTTGTGACGAAATATTTTGATATTTTCACTAAATTATAAAGTCTAATAATTATTAAGTAAATTTAGAAAGTTTCAAGTAGGTGATGATTGTTTTTATATTTTTTATTCACTTGAAAAATTATAATTTTTAGACTAACAATATATTCGGTTCTCATGTGATTATCTCCAAATTTCGTGACGAAATATTATGATATATTTACCAAATTGTAGTCTAATAATTATTAAGTAAATTTAGAAAGTTTTATGTGTGCAACAATGGTTTTAATATTTTTTTATTCACTTGAAAAATTAGAATTTTCATAATGACAATATATTCTGTTCTCATGTGATTATCTCCAAATTTTGTGACGAAGTATTTTTATATTTTTACTAAATTGGAAAGTCTAATGATTATTAAGTAAATTTAGAAAGTATCAATTAGGTAACAATTATTTTTATAATTTTTATTCATTTGAAAAATTAGAATTTTCAAAATGACAATATATTCTACTATCGTGTGATTATCTCCAAATTTTGTGATAAAATATTTTGATATTTTTACTAAATTGTAAAGTCTAGTAATTATTAAGTAAATTTAGAATGTTTCAAGTATGCAACAATGGATTTTATATTTTTTTATTCATTTGAAAAATTAGAATTTTCAGAATGACAATATATACTGTTCTCATGTGATTACCTCCAAATTTTGTGACGAAATATTTTGATATTTTTATTCAGTTGTAAAATCTAATGATTGTTAAGTAAATTTACAAAGAATCAAGTATGTGACAATTTTTTAAATATTTTTTATTTATTTGAAAAATTAGAATTTTCAGAATGACAATATATTCTTTTCTTATGTGATTATCTCCAAATTTTGTGACGAAATATTTTGATATTTTTTCCAAATTGTAAAGTCTAATGAATATTAAGTAAACTTAGAAAGTTTCAAGTAGGTAACAATTGTTTTTATATTTTTTATTCACTTGAAAAATTATAATTTTCAGAATGTTTTGTTATCATGTGATTATCTCTAAATTTTCTGACGAAATATTTTGATATTTTTACTGAATTGCAAAGCCTAATAATTTTTAAGTAATTTTAGAAAATTTCAAGTATGTGATAATTGTTTTTATATTTTTAATTCACTTCGAAAATTAGAATTTTCAGAATGGCAATATATTCTGTTCTCATGTGATTATCTCCAAATTTTGTGACGAAATATTATGATATTTTTACCAAATTGTAAAGTCTAATAAATATTAAGTAAACTTAGAAAGTTTCAAGTAGGTAACAATTGTTTTTATATTTTTTATTCACTTGAAAAATTATCATTTTCAGAATGAGAATATAGTCTGTTATCATGTGATTATCTCTAAATTTTCTGACGAAATATTTTGATATTTTTACTGAATTGCAAAGTCTAATAATGTTTTAGTAATTTTAGAAAATTTCAAGTATGTGACAATTGTTTTTATATTTTTAATTCACTTCGAAAATTAGAATTTTCAGAATGGCAATATATTCTGTTCTCATGTGATTTTCCCCAAATTTTGTGACAAGATATTTTGATATTTTTACAAAATTGTAAAGTCCAATGATTGTTAAGTAAATTTAGAAAGTTTCAAGTATGTGACAATGGTATTAATTATTTTTTTATTCACTTGAAAAATTAGAATTTTCAGAATGACAATATATACTGTTCTCATGTGATTATCTCCAAATTTTGTGATGAAATATTTTGATATTTTTACTAAGTTGTAAAATCTAATGATTGTTAAGTAAATTTACAAAGAATCAAGTATGTGACAATTGTTTTTATATTTTTTATTCACTTGAAAAATTAGAATTTTCAGAATAACAATATATTTTGTTCTCATGTGATTATCTCCAAATTTTGTGACGAAATATTTTGATATTTTTACTAAGTTGTAAAATCTAATGATTGTTAAGTAAATTTACAAAGAATCAAGTATGTGACAATTGTTTTTATATTTTTTATTCACTTGAAAAATTAGAATTTTCAGTATGACAATATATTTTGTTCTCATATGATTATCTCCAAATTTTGTGACGAAATATTTTGATATTTTTACTAAGTTGTAAAGTCTAATGATTGTTAAGTAAATTTACAAAGAATCAAGTATGTGACAATAGTTTTTATATTTTTTATTTACTTGAAAAATTAAAATTTTCAGAATGACAATATATTTTGTTCTCAAGTGATTATCTCCAAATTTCGTGACGAAATATTTTGATATTTTTACCAAATTGTAGTCTAATAATTATTAAGTAAATTTAGAAAGTTTCATGTGTGCAACAATGGTTTTTATATTTTTTATTCACTTGAAAAATTATAATTTTCAGAATGAGAATATATTCTGTTATCATGTGATTATCTCCAAATTTTGTGACGAAATATTTTGATATTTTGACTAAATTCTAAAGTCTAATAATTATTAAGTAAATTTAGAAAGTTTAAAGTAGGTGACAATTGTTTTTATATTTTTTATTCACTTGAAAAATTAGAATTTTCAGAATGATAATATATTCTAATCTCATGTGATTATCTCCAAATTTTGTGACGAAATATTTTGATATTTTAACTAAATTGTAAAGTCTAATAATTATTAAGTAAATTTAGAAAGTTTCAAGTAGGTGACGATTGTTTTTATATTTTTTATTCACTTGAAAACTTAGAATTTTCAGAATGACAATATATTCTGTTCTCATGTGATCATCTCCAAATTTTGTGACGAAATATTTTGATATTTTCACTAAATTGTAAAGTCTAATAATTATTAAGTAAATTTAGAAAGTTTAAAGTAGGTGACAATTGTTTTTATATTTTTTATTCACTTAAAAAATTAGAATTTTCAGACTGACAATATATTCTAATTTCATGTAATTATCTCCAAATTTTGTGACGAAATATTTTGATATTGTAGTGTTTCTAACTTTTCACATCTTACCTCGGCATCCATGTAAAACTCGAACAGGTTTTAATCTGCACAAAATATTCGTTTTTTTTTTTTGTCCAGATTAAATTCCTATTACCAATCCGCGGCGTACCTGTTGATAACAATTCAGTCTGCAGGCCGCGGTCACGAGAACGCTTGTTCTGGTTCGGAATATTGATTTTTCGAAAGTTTTAGTGCCCGTTGTGTTGTGATACATCTTCAGGATTTGTGTGTGTATGTTGGTGTTTGTGTTTTTCGCTCCATTCCGTCCCATCAATCCGAGGGAAGCAAAGAAACATCTTAACCGCCAAAATACCTCGAAGGGATTTTTCTTTTTTGTAAGTTTGCATTTTCTTGCGTACTGCCTCTTTGACCGAAAGTGAATTGTTTGAGTAGCTTTAGAAAATTGTCTGGCAATTGTTTTTATATTTTTTTAAGCACTCGAGAAACAATTTTTTCAGAAATCTTTGAAGTCACCTCTAGCGACCCCAAAACGGATATTTCCATTTAAAAAAAATTGAAAAAATTTTCACGATCACAATACTTTCTTGTACAGTTTATCGCAAAATAATATAAAAACTACGGTCGATGGCGTTTTGAAGAAAAGTTTGTGTAAAGGTGAGACAAGCCAGTTTGGCCCCACCTTAGTGCAAATTAACAACTATACCGTGTGGTCTCACGAAAAAGGCTTCAAACTCTAGCGACTTATTTTTGATTTAAATTGAAAAGAAAAACAAATATAATATTAAATCGCATCTCGATTGCTATAATCTACTTGTAACAGATTTTTTTGCCGTCATGGTGTCATCGGCCATTTTGTTAAATGGCACAAAAAATATATTTATAGAGAATTTTCTGTGCTATTCAACGATGTATTCATTTCATTTTTTTACCTTGTGGTTTTCATAACCTGTACATTCTTGTATTATTTATGTATAATTTTTGAATTTTGGTTTATTTGTATTCTATGTATAGGTTATAAAAATAAAGGCCTATTATTATTATTATTATATGTTTGCATTACATTTTC
Organism: Ocypus olens; assembly: GCA_910593695.2. Taxonomy (NCBI): domain Eukaryota; kingdom Metazoa; phylum Arthropoda; class Insecta; order Coleoptera; family Staphylinidae; genus Ocypus; species Ocypus olens. The sequence goes on from OU343049.1 coordinate 46,636,139, forward strand.
TTTGAGAAAAACGGAAAACCAAACCAAAAAAAAATTGACAAGGATTTTTTTTTTATTATTGAAAAGAATGTAAATGGCAAAAAATATTGTGCCATTCAATTTAACGAAACAAAATCTGCCGAGATTATTATTATTAGCTATTGTTGGTAATATTATTATGATATAACGGTATTGTTTATTTTCGATTAAAATTAATAATGCCGAACTTAACCATTTATAAAAATCTGGAAGCATTTGTGCTTTAGATTTTTAGACAGTCGCAGTTTAACAAAATGCGTAATTTCTGTTATTAAATTTACAAGAAACTCAAAATATTACAAATTTACTCAAAATTAATTATTCTTCGAAATTCCATAAAAATCTGGTAACAACTTTTCATTAGATTTTCAAATATTTACACTTGAACCGAATGTGCGTGTTAATTTAGAAAATGTAAGAATTTTAAGCGGCTAAAGAAAATTTAAAAAACAATTTAAAAAAATTTCAAATATACTCAAAATTGATCGTCATTTACGATTCTATAAAAATCTGAAAGCATTTCTGCTTTAAATTTCTAGATAATTACTCTTTAACCAAACGCGAGTCATTTCTGTTTCAAACTTTTTAAAAGTTGTTTAAAATATAAAAACATTGTAGCAAGCTAAAAATATTACAAATTTACTCAAAATTGACTATTCTTTGATATCCTATAAAATTATGGTAACAACTTTTTACTAGATTTTGAAATATTTACACTTGATCCGGATGTGTGTTAATTTAGAAGTTGAAAAAATTTCAAGCGGTTAAAAAAAATTGAAATAAACTTTAAAAAACAATCAAATATACTCAGAATTAATTGTCATTTACGATTCTATAAAAATCTGAAGCATGTTTGCTTTAGATTTCTAGATAATCACTCTTTAACCAAACACGAGTAATTTCTATTTCAAACTTTTTAAAAGTTGTTTAAAATATTTTTTTTAATTGTAACTAGCTAAAAATATTACAAATTTACTCAAAATTGATTATTCTTTAATATTCTATAAAATTATGGTAACAACCTTCACTATATTTCAATTTATTTATAATTAAACCGAACGTGTTATCACACTGGACATTTCTGAACAGAAACAATTTCAATCTGAAAAAAAAAACAGGAAAACAATTGCAATAAAGTAGAAATTTTCCCAATTTACTCAAAATTGAATATTCTTCGTTGTTTCAAAAAATCTGGGAACAACCTACTGTTAGATTTTTAAATAATTTCACTTGAACCAAACACCTATCTAACCTTGCCGAAAAATTTTTAAACTGTTAAAAATATGAAAAAACAATTGCAAAAAACTCAAAATTTTGCAAATTTATTTAAAATTGATTAGTCTTCGATGTTCGATAAAAATCTGGTAACAACCCTTCAATAGATTTCGAAAAAAATACACTTAAACCGAACGTGCGACAATTCTGTACCGAAACAATTTCAAGCCCTAAAAAAATAGAAAAATAATTGCAATAAAGTAAACATTTTCCAAATTTACTCGAAATGGAATATTCTTCGTCGTTTCATAAAAATCTGAAAATAACCTACTGCTAGATTTTGAAATAATTTCACTTGAACCAAACGCGGATCTAATCTTGCCGAAAAATGTCCAAACTGTTAAAAATATGGGAAAATAATTGCAACAAACTCAAAATTTTACAAATTTATTTAAAATTGATTAGTCTTCGATGTTCTGTAAAAATCTGGTAACAAACCTTCACTAGATTTCGATTTATTTACACTTAAACTGAACGTGTGAGAATTCTAGACCGAAACAATTTCAAGCCGTAAAAAAAAATAGAAAAGTAATTACAATAAAGTGAACATTTTCCAAATTTATTTAAAATTGAATATTCTTCGTCGTTTCATAAAAATCTTCTGCTTGATTTGCTACATTTTGAAATAATCCCATTTGAACCAAACGCGTATCTAATCTGGGCGAAAAATTTTCAAACTGTTAAAAATATGGAAAAACAATTGCAACAAACTCAAAATTTCGCAAATTTATTTAAAATTGATTAGTCTTCGATGTACTGTAAAATTCTGATAACAACCCTTCACTAAATTTTGATTTATTTACACTTAAACCGAACGTGTGACAATTCTGGACCGAAACAATTTCAAGCAGTAAAAAAATTATTGCAATAAAGTTTAACATTTATTATACTTCTTGGTTTATAAAAATCTGAAAACAACCTACTGCTAGATTTTGAAATAATTGCACTTGAATAAAACGCTTATCTAATATGGGCGAAAAATTTTGATGCTGTTAAAAATATGAAAAAAATAATCGCATTGTAGCAAATTTATTTAAAATTGATTATTCTTTGATATTCTATAATATAATACCTTCTTGACAAGTCAGAGAAAAATCTGTAAATCTGTCGCAAGATGTAGATATAATAAACTTATTCTTATAACTTGTTCATTTTAGAATTAATGCAAATTTTATAATTATCCACAGAAAATTACAAAATTTTGCAATTCTAGAACTTTATGATTCATGTTAACAATTATTCAGTTTTTCATTAACTTTAACATTTGTGAAAAATCTTAATATTCAAAATAAAATTGTAAGAGGAAAACCCCATTTCCAGTTTACAAAATTTTGTTCTTCATGCTGTCAAAGAAACCTAAAGTTTACAGTTGTATTCAAAAATCTGTTGTGTATTTTGAGGCACAGCTTATATCATATGCAAAAGTAAAAAATTTATATGAAAGGGGCCCTTGAATAATATACAGGGTCCTGCAACATTGCGTCGGGCTTTCCAAGCGCATTTTCCGCTAAGAAAAGAAAATAATTTGTTTCATACAAAAAGTTATTGATTTAAAAATCTTAATGACGTAAAATTATTTCTAAACATACAGGGTGTCCCAATTTTGCGGTATTTTTTTAAAATGGAACACCCTATATTTATTCAAATTTTCTGATGGCATTTTTCAACCTCTACATCGTTGGCCATTTAGTTTTGGATTATGTTACAGTGTTGCCAATTTACAATTTTTTTTTTCAAATATCATGCATAAGAAAGCTCAACTTTAAAAAATCGTAGCGACCTCTTTTTTGGAAGGTTTTAAGTTTTAGCAAAAATCACAGTGAGGTTAATAAGCAACGTTTTAATAGTGAGAAATTTGAATTTAGTAAAACAGGGTGTTCAGAAAAAAAAAATGCCAAACTTTGCAAATTTCAAAGGCCTTTATGACACGGGAAATTCGAAGGCGACTCTCAATTAAGTCAAAATACATTGAAACGTTCGGCGACTTTTCTATTGGTCGACGCGGTGAAATAACATTACGTAGGCCGTGAAGTTTCATGTGATTGGCTTATTACTTTATCTGCATCATTAAACCAAATCCGCAAAAGTGTTACATTAAAATCTTACATTTCTCATCAATCCGCGAAAAAAGGGGCTTTTGTGATTTCGCACAAAACTTATTTATTCTGGCATTCTCTGCAATTATTGTTCATATAAATTTAATGTAACCATTATCTTTTCATAAGTATGAACTTTTTTTTTTCGAAAATTAAGTAATGAATAACATTTATTAAAAGAAAAATTATTCAGTTTTTCTCTTTTTCTGTCTCTAATACATTTGAGATTTAAACTTTAATTTAAAGAACAAAATTATTATTTTTTTTGGAAATTAACATTTATTCATAATATATTTTTCTAGTTGACTTTTATAGAATTTTAAAGAGATTAACTAATAAATGCATCAATTACAAAAACATGTAATACCGATTAATGATTTTAAAAATGCAATGAAAATACCACATCACGAAGGAGATGTTAAACAATTACTTGATGGTAAATTGTAACCATGTAGCCAAGAAATATTTTAGACATACTTGGTAATTATTAATTTTTTTACAAATTAAAATCTGATGACGATCTGATACCTTAACATATGCAACCGAATATTCACTAACGAAATTTCTTTATAATTAATGTATGCAACCCATGAATCGTAATCACCTTGCTGTAAAAATGTTATTTAAGATAGAATAACGTTTTTTTTAAAACTTAGTTTACAAACACTTATATTTGATCGAAATTAGAGAAATCCGTTATATTAACAGATTAAAGAATGGTATGTAAACTCTTTCCTATTTTAAGAAATCAAACACCGATCTGATACCTCAACGTATGCAACCATATATTCTTTTATGAAACTTGTTTATAATTCAACTTGAGTAATAAGTAATAACTCTAACTTCTTGCACTTGCATTAAATAAATTCACGAAGAGGTTTAATATATCAATATTCAGGCCATTTTCGCCTTCATTTAATTTATTCTTTATAATTAATAATAATAATAATAATAATAATATAATAATAATAATATTTACTTATCACTGCTGCTATAAGATACAAATGTTATTATTTTGATCATTAATTGCAGAGAATGCCAAAGAAATCTCACGAGTTTCTGATAAATATCAATGTATACTCAAAATAACACTGAAAACCCTATTTTAAGTAGTGCCTATGGGCTAACTAACAGAGGAAGTGCAAAAAGTCAGCAACAAAAATTGTAAACGGATCCTGGGAAGCAACACTAAACATCTGATCCTGTAATCAGCAGCTACAAAAAAATTATGTGAATTGGGATGTTGTTTTAGGAAGGCATCGAGATCGAGAGCCAATATTTTGTTGTTTTATAAAACTAGCTACAACTTGTCTACCGAGCTGTGACTGATTGCGCAGTGACCATCTTAAATTTCGCACTGGGAGTCCAGGGAAAACATCTAAAAGCAATGAAACAACGTTCCTAAAAGACATTCCCATCGAAGAGTTTCAGGGTGCCTTCCAGGCATGGCAGATACATCTCCGCATATATATTGATGCTGGAGGAGAGTATTTTGAAGAATTTTAGGCATTTGTACCGGTACGATCAATAAATATATATTTTTCCGGAAAATGCGCATTACTTTTATAATGGACCCTGTAGAATGATTTGTAAGTGAAACTGGAAAATATGAACTCGACATGCTTAGTGAATTAAAAATGGGTTCTAAGAATTGCAGAGGTAGGCTTATAATATGGCCATTTTAAATAGTGACTTCAAACTCGCATAAAATAAAACATAGCAATCTTGTATTATTTGTATACTCTTTAAATTTAGTTCGAACTGCAGCAGCAGAATCCTGCTATATGGCAACTGAATATTTTACGTTCGTCCAACAAATATTTAACTTTTTTTCTGCATCTACCAGCAGGTGAATATTTTAAAAACTAATCTAAATGAAGATGTGCCAGTGACACAGAGTGAAATCATAATTTTAGATCAGTTTGTAAAGCTCGTTAAGCTTTGCACGTCTCATAAAACAAAGTACCCCTCAGTATTTCAATGTAAAATGGGTTTCATCGAAATTGTCCCATTTTTTGTAGGGAGCTAGCTATTGACATCCTGAACAAAAGTCCTTATGGGCGGAACAAAATCCTATGTAAGGATTTTGAGTTATCCGCCAAAGAAGGTCTTATTTCACCGATACTCGAAAATCGTAAAAACGTTTTCGACCAAGAAGTTTTCGTACAATGCTCAGCATTCATTTTTGGAGACACTGGGCATGTGTGCCCACCATTAGGTAACTCGTAGGGCGGCCATGAACATTTTCAGGAAAAAAACTAACCTTCAATTTAGATTCATTCTTTGTAGAGACTTTGTAAATGCTCATAACTTTCAAAGTGTTCATTTTTTTTAATCTGAAACTTTTCCAAAATAATCCCCATACAATACTGAGCAATTTTGTCGCTGGAAGTTTGTTGACAGACAACTTTCGTCACACACTTGTTTAAGTGAAACAAAAAAAACGTGGATCAAAACACTTCTAACTTCACATTCAATTTGTTTCGTAACTTTTTTTAGAGTGCCCATGATCAACCATTGAGAGAATCTGTTCTCTCAATGGTTAATCATGGCCCATCGATGGTCAGACCTTTCCGGGCCTTTTCGCCCGTGAACTTGATCTTCCGGTCCAAGTTTCAATTGAAGTTTTGGTATATTTTTTAAATTACACATCATGGACCATCGATGGACCACCATGCCCATCGTTCGGCAAGGACTATTCGAGTTTGAGGGGGCAACAATAAATAATTCTCTACAAAGAGTGAATCTCAATTGAAGGTTCGTTTTTTTCCTGAAAATGTTCATGGCCGCCCTACGAGTTGCCTAATGATGGGCACACTTGCCCAGCGTCCCCAGCAATGAATGCTGAGCATTGTATAAGAACTTCTTGGTCCAAAGCCGTCCAAACATGATGATATTAACATCGTTGTATGCGTTCTTCGCCCTGTTTTTACGATTTTCGATTATCGGTGAAATGAGACTTTCTTCGGCGGATAACTCAAAATCCTTACATAGCATTTTGTTCCGTCCATAAGGACTTTTGTTCAGGATGTCAAAAGCTAGCTCCCTGCAAAAAATGGGACAATTTCGATGAAACCCATTTTACATTGAAATACTGCGGGGTCCTTTCGGAAAACTCTAGAAGAACTAACCCATAGCAAATATGACCTTCCCTAAAAGAAGCAGAAGCTATTATTAGGTGAATTTAATTTGCTAGGAATAACATCGTTTTAGTCAGATGTTTTAGAGAAATGTGATAAGTAAGATAACAGTTGATATAATTTTATGCAATTTTTGAATCACTGATTAGCTATTTTCAATCATTACGAGACCAGTTTGATAAATATAAGGGGCAAACACGTATCCAAAAGTATGGAATATAATAAAGAAACAAACAGATAGCTTCAATGTGAAGTAACTGATCAAAATAACGAATAACGAACTTCGATGGAAAAAGTGATATTAATGCTTTTTTAGCTATTATTGACTCACTGGATCAATATTAAAAAAAAACGATTGATGGCTTAGGTAGAAATAGAAAATCAGGCTTTTTAAATAAAATTAAGATTATGAGTATCATACGAAATGATTCAAATAATTAGCAAGCTGATTTAGACGAATGTTTTGTTGAAGAATGTATTGGATTCAAATACTTTGTAGAAAATATCGTTAGTGTTAGAGAAATGTTAATATTTATCAGAGAAAAATATGTGTAAATTGTTTTAAGAATTTTTCTTCTACCAATAACTAATGCAACAGGAAAAAGATTATTTTCCACTTTTCAACAAAAACGAATTAATAATTTATTTGTGCAATCAATAAATCATGACTTAACTAGCGCGCTTGATTGTACTGATATGATAAGTAGTTTAGCCAGAAATAAATCCAGAAAATGGTAACAATGTTCATACCTACTTGTAAACTTTTCCATGTTTTTTTCGTTTGTGCTGATATTGCTTATATTATATTATTTTTAGATAATAAAATAAATATCAATTTTAATAGACTTTTACAAGCTTTGCAGTGGGAAGAGGTACTATGATATAGTTGCATCTGGGCGAAAAAAGTCATAATTGCATGTTCTGGATACTTGGCGGGGAGACAGAACGCTATCTTTTATGCTAATTTTTAACTTGCTTTCTAAGTTCTGCTGCCAAGCTTTTCAACCTGTAGAAAATACAGAAATTTACCTGCTTTATATCGTCTGAGCCACAAAATTTTGTTTCAGAGTTGGCTGTGAGATAAATGAGGTATGTCGCATATTATTACGTCATGAGATTTAAAAAAATGAATTAATCTCAGACATGAGTGCTATGTTTCTCTCTCTCAGGTATGGCCAATTCAGCAACAAAATTCTGTCGCTCACACCTTATAGTGAAATACATCATCTACAACGGACCAGGACGAGGTTGATCAACTTTTGCTTGTTATCTCGCCCTCTTGCGATTTTTAAGCTTAGGATGTTCTTGCAGTGAATAAGAAATACATACAATAAAATAAAACATTTTCACAACTTTTGATTTGTATATTGAATTATACAATGACTTTATATAGAAGGACATACATAATATTACATATTTAAAATATATCATCTTAATTTCGAATAGATCTCTATCACACCTTGAAACGAGTCTGACTCATTCCCAACAATACTCGATATAAACATATACAACCCTTTCCATATCCGTTTCGAATTTATATAAATATTTTTTTTTCTTTGAGAAAGCACTTACAATTTGATCCTAGAAAAAACGCCTCATCATACACATGTATATCACTTCCTATATTTAATCTATCTTTCTCCATTTAAATACAAATATATCAGATTTCAATAAATTCATCAACAATAATATATTTAGTTTTATTATAAAACATATATTAGGCCCAGCCTATTATCAATATCCACTTTTTCAATGGCTTCAAAAGTGCCAGAAAATTAGGGGTAAGTGTATAGTAAGAGAACATTTGTATATATAAAAAAATATTAACTATAACAAATCACAGGCACATATATAATATGATAAATGTATGTTTCTTTTAAATAAGCAGGCTCCTACGTTAGAAAAATTATTCACGAGAATAACATCGAATTAGTAAAATAGTATCGACAGTTAAGTGAGGGGTGTTCTTTTATTTATTTATTAGGTCCAATATTTCCCATCGTTAAATTTGGAAACGAGCATAGAACACCCCCGCGTGCTAATTATTTGGGGGGGAGGTGTGTACATAGTTTTACAAAACACGGGTGGTATAAAAATTAGAGCGCGAGAGGATTCAGTCGAAGATTGCCGTCCAACAAGACAGGAAGTTGATTAAGCACCTCTCGCACCTGTGTTTATTCGAGGAACCGCCGGCTTTACTCAAAGCGCCGTTTTCGAACCTGTACGAACTCTTACAGCTCAGTATCTTCGGACGTTCCCTCCCCACGATCCTCCTAGAGGACATTTTATGCTCCAACTCGTTGACGCTCTTCTGCTTCGCCTTTTGGTCGATGTAGAATTTTATCAACCTCCAATCCTTCTCCTCCAGGATCCCACTTTTCGTCGGGCCTTTGATCATCCCGATGCTCCTGCTAGAAAATTCCTTCTTCGACATCAACCCATACCTGGGCGTGTAACGCAACTGCCTCACCACCTCTTGCAGGTGTAAGGTATTCAGCGTCATCCTGTTACATTCCGCGATGCCCCAGTTGTAAACAGCGGCGTACACCAGGCCTTCGTTTGAAACTTCCAGCGAATCCCTGCTTAGGACATTGTAAATGTCGGAGTAGTTCAGGTCCACCATTTCCTTCTTCTTCAAAATATAATCCGGCTCCTTGTCGATGACAAGGAGGCAGTTATGGCGTAAATTGTTGATCAGTTCGTGTACCCAATCCGTACCTCGCTGATTTTCGTTTTCGATGATTGGTGGAGCCGATGGTTGGAAGTCGTTCTTGTTGGACAAAGGCATCTTGCACTTGGACAAGTGCGAGTAGATCATCAGCACATTGTCCCTGTCTAGATGTTCGTCCAAATTTTTTATGCACTCGTTGACTAGAGGCATGTTCTGAAGCTGGATTGCAGTTGAAAGGAGTTGCATGGCCGTCTTCGGTGACTCGATTTGTAATGGGTCTGCCCTCATCGAGCTGAAAAAGTAGATAATAACAATTAATATTTAACTCCGAAGTTATGTACCAATGAAATCTTCTTGTAAGAAAAGCTCTAAAATTGTTAGAGAAAATGAAAGTTCTCCCAATAATAGTAGCCAGTTGTTAGTTTGTCAACAAAAAGAAAACATCATAAGCATCATCCTTTTCGAAAAAAATCCGCGGTTCAGATGTGGGAGTAAAGAGAGAAAGAATGGGATAGATGAAGTTTGTTTGGATGCAAGGGAGTAATATGCGTATATATAAAATAAACAAAGTGTACAATTCGTTTCTTGAATACATTGTATGCGTGGGAGTTTTAATCCCACGGAAGAACTACGTCTTTGCAGAAAAAGAACACTTGGAATCGGAACCTAAATCGATGGGTGACGTTATTAACTGGTGCAGAGAGCGTGGGCGGAATGTCATCATCAGTCCCGGCCAATTTAAAATTAATCCCTAGTAAGCTGCTGCTCACCCACGCTGTTTGCTCCCTACCGGAATTTAACACTTCCCCCGGATTTTCGCTTACATTTTATTTAATCGTGACTGCTGCTACCCACACATGATGACGCGATAATGTTGCATAACATTAAATAATCGTATTTACAGTTATGTATAACAATGTAATAGTATGACATCACTAGTCTTTCACGTATGACGTCGTAGATATTTTTTAAAAATGGAAACCAATTTTTTAATTTCACTAAATTTGTAGCCCTTTTTATTCTCTTTACGACTGTGTAAACATATTTTGTTTTTTTGTTTTTTTTATTTAAGAAATTAAATTAATTTAATTAATTATTATTTGAGAAATGAGACAAATTTTTTCTTATTAATTTTAAGAAAATTCGCTTAAAATTAAAGCAAATTATAATTAACTGTTACTCAAAATCACTTATCAACATCAGAGCTATAATTATCCATTCAAAATATCAAAACATTCTGCATATGGTTTTTGAGTTATTCAACAGAAAAGTCAGAAATATCAATTTTTTGTAATAAATTTTGAGAAAATTCGCTTAAAATCGGAGCAAATTATAATTAACTGTTACTCAAACTAACTCATCGACATCAGGGCTATAATATTCACTCAAAATACCAAAACATTCTGCAGATGGTTTTCGAGTTATTCAACATAAGAGTCGGAAATGTCAATTTTTTCTAATAATTTTAAGAAAATTCGCTTAAAATTAAAGCAAATTATAATTAACTGTTACTCAAAATCACTTAACAATATCAGAGCTATAATATTCATTCAAAATATCAAAACATTCTGCATATGGTTTTTGAGTTATTCAACAGAAATGTCAGAAATGTCAATTTTTTATAATAAATTTTGAGAAAATTCGCTTAAAATCGGAGCAATTTATAATTAACTGTTACTCAAAATCACTTATCAACATCAGAGCTATAATATCCATTCAAAATATCAAAACATTCTGCATATGGTTTTTGAGTTATTCAACCGAAAAATCAGAAATGTCAATTTTGTATAATAAATTTTGAGAAAATTCGCTTAAAATTGGAGCAAATTATAATTAACTGTTACTCAAAATCACTCATCGACATCAGGGCTATAATATTCACTCAAAATACCAAAACATTCTGCAGAAGGTTTTTGAGTTATTCAACATAAAAGTCGGAAATGTCAATTTTTTCTAATAATTTTAAGAAAATTCGCTTAGAATTAAAGCAAATTATAATTAACTGTTACTCAAAATCACTTACCAACATCAGAGCTATAATATCCATTCAAAATATTAAAACATTCTGCATATGGTTTTTGAGTTATTCAACAGAAAAGTCAGAAATGTCAATTTTTTGTAATAAATTTTGAGAAAATTCGCTTAAAATCGAAGCAAATCGCAATTAACTGTTACTCAAAATAACTCATCGACATCTGGGCTATAATATTCACTCAAAATATCAAAACCTTTTGCAGATGGTTTTTGATTTAATCAATGGAAAAGTCGAAAGTGTCAACTTTTTGTAATAAATTTTAAGAAAATTCGCTTAAAATCGAAGCAAATCGCAAGTAACTGTTACTCAAAATAACTCATCAATACCAGGGCTTTAATATCCATGCAGAAGATCAAAACATTCGACAGATTGATTTTTTTCAACTAAAAATTCAAAAATGTTTATTTTTTATATTAAATCTTGAGAAAAAGTGAAAATTCGTTTAAAATCAAAACAAGTCACAACGAAATGTTACTCAACATTACCTACTAATATTAGAACTTTCATATTTATGCAAAATATCAAAACATTCTGAAGATAGTTTTTGTGTTATTTCACTTAAAACGCGAAAATATCAATTTTTGTAACAAATATTGGGAAAAATTTCGGTTAAAATCAAAGCAAATCACAATAAACTGTTACCTAAAATCACTTATATTAGGGCTTTAAAATTTATAATCAATTTTTTGTAATAAATTTTGAGAAAATTCGCTTAAAATCGGAGCAATTTATAATTAACTGTTACTCAAAATCACTTATCAACATCAGAGCTATAATATCCATTCAAAATATCAAAACATTCTGCATATGGTTTTTGAGTTATTCAACCGAAAAATCAGAAATGTCAATTTTGTATAATAAATTTTGAGAAAATTCGCTTAAAATTGGAGCAAATTATAATTAACTGTTACTCAAACTAACTCATCGACATCAGGGCTATAATATTCACTCAAAATACCAAAACATTCTGCAGATGGTTTTCGAGTTATTCAACATAAGAGTCGGAAATGTCAATTTTTTCTAATAATTTTAAGAAAATTCGCTTAAAATTAAAGCAAATTATAATTAACTGTTACTCAAAATCACTTAACAATATCAGAGCTATAATATCCATTCAAAATATCAAAACATTCTGCATATGGTTTTTGAGTTATTCAACAGAAATGTCAGAAATGTCAATTTTTTGTAATAAATTTTGAGAAAATTCGCTTAAAATCGGAGCAATTTATAATTAACTGTTACTCAAAATCACTTATCAACATCAGAGCTATAATATCCATTCAAAATATCAAAACATTCTGCATATGGTTTTTGAGTTATTCAACCGAAAAATCAGAAATGTCAATTTTGTATAATAAATTTTGAGAAAATTCGCTTAAAATTGGAGCAAATTATAATTAACTGTTACTCAAAATCACTCATCGACATCAGGGCTATAATATTCACTCAAAATACCAAAACATTCTGCAGAAGGTTTTTGAGTTATTCAACATAAAAGTCGGAAATGTCAATTTTTTCTAATAATTTTAAGAAAATTCGCTTAGAATTAAAGCAAATTATAATTAACTGTTACTCAAAATCACTTACCAACATCAGAGCTATAATATCCATTCAAAATATTAAAACATTCTGCATATGGTTTTTGAGTTATTCAACAGAAAAGTCAGAAATGTCAATTTTTTGTAATAAATTTTGAGAAAATTCGCTTAAAATCGAAGCAAATCGCAATTAACTGTTACTCAAAATAACTCATCGACATCGGGGCTATAATATTCACTCAAAATATCAAAACCTTTTGCAGATGGTTTTTGATTTAATCAATGGAAAAGTCGAAAGTGTCAACTTTTTGTAATAAATTTTAAGAAAATTCGCTTAAAATCGAAGCAAATCGCAAGTAACTGTTACTCAAAATAACTCATCAATACCAGGGCTTTAATATCCATGCAGAAGATCAAAACATTCGACAGATTGATTTTTTTCAACTAAAAATTCAAAAATGTTTATTTTTTATATTAAATCTTGAGAAAAAGTGAAAATTCGTTTAAAATCAAAACAAGTCACAACGAAATGTTACTCAACATTACCTACTAATATTAGAACTTTCATATTTATGCAAAATATCAAAACATTCTGAAGATAGTTTTTGTGTTATTTCACTTAAAACGCGAAAATATCAATTTTTGTAACAAATATTGGGAAAAATTTCGGTTAAAATCAAAGCAAATCACAATAAACTGTTACCTAAAATCACTTATATTAGGGCTTTAAAATTTATATAGAAGATCAAAATATTGTGCAGATTGATTTTGAGTTGTTCAACTAGAAACCTGAAAATGTTATTTTTTTGTAATAAATCTTGAAAACAAATAAGAATTTTGTTTAAAATTAAAGCAAATCACAATTAACGGTTACTCAAAATCAGTTATCAATATCAAGGCTTCAACATTTATGCAAAATATTCAAGCATTCTGCAGATGGGTTTTGAGTTATTCAACTGAAAACTCGAAAATGTCAATTTTTTGGAACGAATATTTGGAAAAGCTAAAATAAATAAAAAGCTAAGATTCAAATATTGAAACATTCCGAAGTTGGTGTTAAAGTTATTCAACTAAAAACTTGAAAATAACAGTTTTTTGTAACCCATGTTGAGGAAAAGTGAAATTGCGGTTAAAATCATTTAATCGAAATAATATAAAATCAAAATCGCATTGCTCAAGGCCGTACCTAACATCAGTGGCAAAAATTCTTGCTAGTGCCATGGCTCCTTGGCTCTATGTAACGAGCCGCCCCTGGATCTGAGAGGAAGTTCGTTTCCATAAGTGAGAATTTTGGAACCTTTTTGATATAAAATATTTCGTATACTTATAGCAGAAAATACCAAAAGAAAATGATTAAGTATAATAATAATAATAATAAATTAGTGAGCAGTTCTGTCAATAAAATTTGACGTGGCTATCATGTAATTTTCTAGTAGGTAGATAATAGTTAGCGAAGCCATTCTTTAGCGTACCGACTGAAGGATTGTTGGCGGAGGCCTCTAGCGGCCGAGGTATGACAATCTCAAAAGCGCTAAACGATTCCGCGGACAAGGTGTTTATTTATTTATGATCGGTAAACCATTTTTGTAAAACAATAATGTTAAAAATTAGATACACAGACTAATCTACAAATAAAAGGAAAGCAATAATAATAAACACAAATTAATAGAAGTAAAATAAAACTAACTGCACTAAAACTCAAATGTTCTAAATTTAAGTAATTATCATAACAAAGTTCTAATTACCTAACAACTTAATCAAAATTCATGTAATCAGTTGTAGACAATATTATGATGTTTATAAATACATTTTTCGGTTTGCAAATACTATATTTTTATCATTACATCTGTTTCCATCGATAATACACTTTGTAAATAAAATAAACGTGTACGCAATCTATAATAACAAATTGTTGTGCGCGTATCGGCGTTTCTGATTTCGACACCATCAACTTCCGATATGATTAATCGATAACGATAGCTCCATTAATTAAGGGGCAATTAACTCGTTAATTACCTTCAAAATTAAAACCAGCAGCATTTCGACACAAGGTGCTCTTTTGCGCAAATATAATGGAGAAAGAGAAGCGGCCAGGTGAACTTGAAACTGAACGTAGCAATAGTAATAACGAGGTAATTATCAAAATTTGTCGCAAAATTTCTTCTTCAGTTTAAATGTTGGGCCATCGAGAGTTGAGCAATGTTTATTAAAATAATTGACCTTAGAATGTAATTACTGCTTAATTATTATAATGTTTCCAGTGATGTGTAAAAATTGTATAAAATATATAAATTAACATTTAAATTATCAATAGTCAATAGTAAACTTAGTATTCTACTCCCACCTCTAAAATGCCATTTATCGCATATGTTTCCATGACGCTAAGTAATTCTTTAAATACACCTTGACAAACTGTAACTTTGTGCATTTTAGTCATGGGCTGAAGTTAGCGCCAGATTTTTAAATCGCTAAAATCAATTGAAACTCAAAATCAAGTTAGTTGTTCACTTATCAGCAATCTGTCAAATTTCAAAACTTCAGCCCATGACTAAAATGCACAAAGTTACAGTTTGTCAAGGTGTATTTAAAGAATCACTTGGCGTCATGGAAACATATGCAATAATTAGCATTTTAGAGGTGGGAGTAGAAAATATACTATTTTTCTCACTTGTCCATTAGAAAACTCGTTTCTCGCTACGCTCGCCGTTTTCTAAACTTGGACGCGTGCGAAAAAATCGCGCTTATTGAACTCATTTTTAATATACTATTATTGTTCTACAATAATGTTTTACAACATTGTTTAAAAAAAAATGAACCTTATACTACGTTAGTGTTTTATTAAGAGATATTATACGTTTCGTTTTTTGTAATTTTAAAATTGTTTGTATTCACTGTGGTAAATATGAGGCACGTCGCAATTATATAATCAGCATTAACTTCTTCGCGGGTGTTAATTACCAAAACCAGAAAACAAGCACGTTTTCGCTTTTAATGGTCTAATCAGGAAGAGTTAACAAATGAACATTTAGTAACAATTAATTGTTTCCAGATAATTGTAGACTAGTGATATTTCAAAGAGTCGGGAATTTAAGAAAAGGTTACATGGACGCCATGGGCGATAAAAATTCATGACTGGCCGAAGATCCGGAAACAATGCCGAATGCAAAATAATACTCATCAAGCTGAGGAAGGTGCAGGCCAATATAATTTATAAAAAGTAGTTTTAAAAAAGGTACAACAATAATTCTGCTCCTGCGTGGTTCGTGCTTTCAAACTTTTCTCTCGTAATGTTAAATATTTCATAACGTTACTTATATCGTAAATTACTATTAAAAAAGGTAAACCATTAATTTCAAATATTTTAAGTTGTAACAGTACTGAAATTACAACACTCGACGTATTTTCAATCGATTTTGATGAATCTTTGAGGGCGAAAAACTTTGAAGCGTCTTCTTTAAAGTGAACTTAAGCGTAACCCCTTCCGCCCCCCTCTAGCACCCCTATGAAAGAAAAAGTTTTTTCAGGAAACCATGTCGAAATTTGACGATGTGTACGGAGTTGGAAAAAATTTGTCGACTCGATCCACCATAGGCGTTAAAATTTGATCAATTCCCTATACAGGACTCAAAGAAACGCAGTTCCTACGACGCGCATAGTGGGCCCATAAAAATCTGGCCATTTAAGGAAAAAAAAATCGCTTTTTTAAGTTTAGTTCCATTACATCACATCAAGAAGGAATCAGTGCACACTAATCTAACGCTTAGAGTACATTTCAGTCACATGTTTTTGTTTCCCGCGTTTTGGAAGTCACCAGTCAACTGTTTACTAGAACTAAATAATTATTTCGAATAGATGTTCACGTGTGAGTAGTGTGATTTGGGGTGGCTGTTACGAAGTTTTTATCAAAATACGGCATGTTCAATTTATTAAAACGAATAAACAAATAAACATTCTAACATCTTTTCTGCAAATCGAATTTTAGACAAAGTGAGTACTACAAAATTAGCACCGCGCGGCACCGCTTTGTAATTAAGCTTGTATGACGAGTTTATATGTATTTCATTGGATTTTACAAAATTTAGCTGCCTGAAATTGCCGGAATTTATTTTATCGCGACTTTTCGTGAAAATTCGTAGCAAGCACTAAGTAACGTTTTAGTTATTTTTGACATGCCCGGAAATTTGACCTAATAAATAAATATATAAACAATAAATGGTGAATATATAATAAATAAATTATATTAATAAATAACATAATAAATAAATAAACCGAATTGCATAACAAAATGAACTAAATATAGAATTATTTTATTTAATATTTCCAAAACCACAACTCGTACACTCACTAAACCCCACATCATTGTTATTGTTGAAAAGGTCTTCCCGTAGGGCAATAAATGAATATTATTATTATTATTATTATTAAAAGGTGTCTATTTGAAAATGTAAAAATATACAGAGTAATTCATTAAAAAAACTGCCGATGACATCATATCCTGAAAATCAAAGTAAGTCACTGAATAGAATAAATAAAATTATAAACATTTCTTGTAAAAGTAATAAGAAAAAAACATAAATTAGGTGCTCCGATACATTTGCCCAACCCTGTATATTTGACGGCGTGTTTGACTATTTTTCAATATTGAAATGTTAATTTTTAACGACCTCTAAAACGTTCTTAAATGCAATTTTACACGAATTTGATGAATTTTGACATATTTGGTCCGCCATATTGGATCCGCCATTTTGAATTTCAAAGTTTTGACATCGAATTCATAATCGGCGACCTCAAAAACCTAAATTAACGAAACATTTTGCAATTATATATACATTTTCATACGATGGCCAGGTTCTTTTTGGCAGTGGCCCACTGTGTGACGGAAAAAAATGAAACACTTGATATTTGTCGAAATGTAGGTAATTTTCTCGGCTTCTATCCAACCGATTTCAACAATATTTTGAGAAATCAAAAGCAAAAAGTGTCCTCTTTGAGAGGGTTTATGAAAAACTTTAGAACTATGTACAGTGGCGTACACCCACAGGGACAACGGAGGCGCATTGTTTTAAATGACATCCTCTATTTTTTGTTAGATAAAGTGAAAGAGATTTGTTTAGTATTGTCGTATAAACATTTAATTATGTTGCGTAAAGAAAAAGGCATATACCCATAATGATTATATACAGCACCAGCATTATTATAGCGTGCGATCAAAAAGTCGAAAATAGTTGGCAGTAGAGATGGGCAAAACTGCGTTGTTACTTGTTATTGCTACCTGTGATTCCGTGATTCTGTGATCACGGCTGGCAAATACTTTTATGTATAAATTTCAATTTATTGTTATACTAAAAGTTTTTTTTTTCAGTTCATTCAATTCACTCATCATTTTCGATCACAGCAAGTTTGCGGTTCGATTCCACGTCGGTCAAGATCATTTTTTCGTTCTTATAAAATCTCAATCAATTAATTATTAATTGTTAATATATAAGTTGTAATTGATTTCATTTTATATGGTATACTGACATTTTTATTATAAATATTTGTCATTAAATGAGAAATACGATACTTTTCGTCTTCTAAAATTTAGAAATTAATTTAATTAATTTCGCATTTTATTGTATTTTTCTTCAAGAAGTAAGAAGTAAGAATTTTTATTTTATTGAATATTTGTCATTTTCATTAAATTTATTTGAAATTCAAATACAATACGCGGCACATATGGGAGAAAAAATTAATGAATATTAAATAATATTTAGAAATGCCACCTTGTATTGGTCACATTTTAGGTAGCAATCACTGTATAAATAACATTTGTGATTTTAAGGAGCAACTACATTTTAAGTAGCATTATACTTTAAGTAGCAGTTCAAGTTTAACTGGCAGTGATTTTAAGTAGCAGTTATTTTAAGTAACAGTGATTTTAAGTAGCTGTGATTTTAAGTAGCTGTGATTTTAAGTAATAGTGATTTTAAGCAGCTGTGAAATTCGCCTGTTAGTAACAGCAACGACCTGTGATTTTTCAATACCAGTGAAAAATCACAGGTACGTGAAATATCGCCCTTCCCTACTTGACAGCACATTTTCTGAAAATCGCTATAATAATTGAAGTAATAACTATATTGGCTGTCTGGAATTCTCCGATGCAGTGCAGTGTAAATTTTGTTAATTTTCGCATCTTGTGGTTTTTTTAAGGTTACTTGTTTTAAAAATAGTTTTGCGCGTTTTTATCTGCCGATTTTGCCTTATGTTTTAAGGGTTGCCAACTGTTTTCGACTTTTTGATCTCACGGTACAGCTACAAGCAAACGGTGCACTTGATACAACTCGAAAAGATGACACGATAATCACTGTGTATATATGAACTAAGAAGTTATATAGATAAATAAATAAATTTGAGGCAACTTCACTTGTTGCAAAAGCATTAAATAAATTTAATAAAACGAAATGTAGTTATATAGATGAAATTGAAAAGAAAAATAATACTAGGAGTGAGAATAACATTAAAATGGCATAACTAATAGACAGCTATAAAAACAAATAATTTGATAGTAGTGAAGTTAGTTCAAACTCAGATATTCTTCCCATGTATACAATTTTAATCTTAAAGCTTCCTTCATGAAAGTCGTAATATGTTTGGTTGAAATTGATCGCATTTGCTCGTATTTATTATTTATTTAATTTAATTTAATTTAATTTAATTTATTTGACGGATTCACCTTTTTACAACTTTATTACATATGTATTATGTAAATAATAGAGATTGCTGTATGAAATTAAATAAATAAAAAATATAATAAAAACATAACATTGTATTATCTTCAATTACTTTAACCCTGACTCGTGTAAACTTTTAAGTACTGGCACTCAATAAATTAAATTATTATTATTATTATTATTAATTTAAAAATCCTTTATTTTTCTTTTAAAGGCGATTAAAGCTACATCACAAATTTGCACTTTGTTTGGATCTGATGGTGCTACGACTTCAACCCTCACAAAAGCTGCAGTCATAAAATTAAAGGTGACTTAATTAAACAACTGAAAATTGTAACGTAATTACAAATATTGCTTTTTGCCACATTCACAAATTAACTCAAAATGGAAACCCAGAGAAAATTATAAGCTATAGATTAATATAAGTTTACTTACTCATCTGTTCATATTCGAAAACACTTTTCTCTAGACAAGGCTGACTGGCATTCAATAAATCTTAACCTTTCAAGTTATAAATTTAAATGATTTAATTGACGTATGGGTAGCTGATGGTATTAAGGGGGTAAGTGCCTCGCGCCAGAGTTAGCCTAATCTTGGGCCTGAAATTTTACCGAGTACGTAAATTTGTTTGTACACTCCTCCAGGGTTGATACAAAATGTTTCATGCAGGTGGCGTTCATTACAACGGCGACAATTAAGCAAATTCGTGTTTGTAGAGGTGCAGCTCTTACGTTTTTGCGACTTTATTTAATAACTAATGAAAATTTTATTACCTACATTTTGTTTTCAAAGGTATAAACTATTTTTCTGTAGCATTACATTTTAGTTCTTTGCAGAGAAAAGCTCCAGATATCCATCCAATATTGGTAATTTTCAGGATAAATTATACAATTTGTCTGATGATTAAAAAAAAAATTAAATTCTATAGACGACTAGTTTAACCCTTTCTCTCTGAATGTGTAAAATATATTTTCTTAATATTTGATATTAACTTCACAATTGTGTATATGCTGACCAAAAATGCATCGATTTTCGACGCGGCACTTACCCCCTTAAGAATAGTAATATGAAATGATTACTAATACTGCCAAATAAATCGTTTTATGTGGTGGTGTTAGTATCTATTTCATATTACTATTCTTGAAACTATAAACTATAACTATACTATATGAATAATTGCATAATATTGAACATGTTGGTTATAATTAAGTCGGAAAAGTAAATATCAGTACAGTGAATAATAGAATCCGAGATAACTCATTATATGTTTAAGATAAAAATATATTTAATCTACAGACCGAAGGATTTTTGCCCGCCATACACAGGGAAAACCAACTTGATAAGTATACGAATAAATAATATTAATTCAATCAAAACAGTTTCGTACACCAACCCAACAACTAATTTGCGTCTATTATTGGAACTTATTACTTACAATGAGATCCATGAAAGATACTTTTAAAAAAGCATTGAGATGTAGGCACGCTATTTAGAGTAATCCAAAATCGAAAATTGAAGAGTGCATATTTATAAAAATAGGATTTAGAAGATTTAAAAGAAGAAAATAAGGACCTTATGTCCAAAAAAATGCTTTATTTATACAAGCACAAGCACCACATTTACATTATATTATACACTATAATCCTCGTGGGATCCTTGTAAGATTGTTAAAAATCTTACAATGAGAGCCATAAGAGATACTTTAAAAAAAGGATTAGGATCTAGACACGCTATTTAGAGTAATCCAAAATCGAAAATTGAAGAGTGCCTATTTATAAAAAATAGGATTTAGAAGATTTAAAAAAAGAAAATAAGGACATTATGTCCAAACAATGCTTTATTTATAAAAGAACACATTTACATTATATTATACACTATAATCCTCATGGGATTCTTGTAAGATTGTTAAAAATAAAAGCATAGGTGTGAGCACGCCTTTCCGAGTAACCCGAAATATTGAAGAGTTTAAGTTACCAGTACCAATCTATAAAAGATTTCGAATATTTACAAAAAGATAAAAATGACCTTAAGTCCAACAATGTTAGATCCCTGAAAGATCGTTTAAAAAAGCATTAAGACGTAGGCACACTATTTAGAGCAGCGTAAAATCTTGAAGAGTGTCAATCTATAAAATTAAGATATAGAAGATTTAAAGAAGAAAATAAGGAACCGATGTTCAAAGAATACAATTCCCTGTGGGATCCACGAAAAGGCATAGAGAAAAATCCACGTTTTTAGAGTAGCCCGAAATCCTTTTAAGTTTAAGTTACTAATGCCAATTAATAAAATTAAGATTTCGAAGATTAACAAGAAGAGAAGAAGAGCCATGAGTCCAACAAATATCCTTAAAACATCGTTTAAAAAGCATTATGAGGCAGGCATACTATTTAAAGCTGCCCAAAATCTTGAAGAGTGTCAATCTATACAATTAAGATATAGAAGATTTAAAGAACATGCGGTTACTACGTCTATAAAAATCAAATTCCTCGTGGGATCCACGAAAGATTATTAAAAATACAAGCAGAGATGTAAGTACGCTTTTTAGAGTAGCCCGAAATTCTGAAGAGTTTAAGAATCCTGGGTAGTGACGAAGAAATCTAAACCAACCCCTTGGTCTTGTATCTAACCCGCGAAACCTCTAGAAGAGTACACGTCGTGATATTAATGTAGCGAGACAAGGATGTGGTCGTCTGGAGTGGACCAGTCACTTGAATGAAATATTGGCGCTCAGCACTAGAATACTTATTTGACTTGACTGACTATTAGAATCTTGTGTATGTTTGTAAAAGGGAGGGACCGTCTTATCTAAAGTGACGACTGATTTGTGTATTTTTATTTACGGAAAATCTCAGCTCCAAGCTTCATATTATTTCCGTAGTTTTTGGTTTCACAAGAAATCATTATTCTGGACGAAACTTCTTGTTTTCAAAATTGACGTATAAAATATTGCTATTATTAAAAAAAAAGAACATAAAACCAACTGCAATACTTTTCTCAACCTACCAAAATTAATTACAGAGACTACACAAATTATGTATCGAAACTACTTTCCTGGCAAATACCACGACAAATGTTGAATTATATAATTTATAATTTGCGCAAAACAAACAAAAACACTAGGAAGGGTGTGTTTCTTATTCAATATAGTTTAGCTATTTAAACAGGCAAATTGTTTATTGTAATGTTCTTCGTGGTATTAACCAGAAAAATTGTTCTTTTAATCCATAATTTGCTTCTGTAGTCTTTGTAAGACTCAATCCTGTAGAGTGCGACAAGTATCGCATTTTGTTTGATTATTTAATTCATCTATAGTTCACTAACATTAATTTATTCAAAATCGGATGTAATAAGCGAATTACTGCAGTCATTTTAGGAAGGTAATATTGTTCATTACCCTCTAGTAAGAGAATACACAAGGAGCACAGATTTGAGAACCGCGTTTTCGTTTAGCCGATACGGCCGTTCAAAGTCTGAAAAGTTTGTTCATGTAGTCTTCTATATTTTTCGTGAAATGGGGATGTTTCAGGTGAGGTATTAAATTTTTTTTAACTGTATCGATAGGTACGGCCTTTAGCAATGCTACCATGTTCAAATATTTCGAAAATGTCTGGGCGTTTGTCCAAAAAATAAAATTTTGTTCATGCAGTCTTCTATATTTTTCGTGAAATGGGGATGTTTCAGGTGAGGTATTAAAAATGTTTTAATTGTATCGATAGGTACGGCCTTTAGCAATGCTACCATGTTCAAATATTTCAAAAATGTCTGGGCGTTTATCCAAAAAATAAAATTTTGTTCATTTAATCTATATTTTTCGTGAAATGGGGATGTTTCAGGTGAGGTATTAAAAATGTTTTTAATTGTATCGATAGGTACGCCCTTTAGCAATGCTACCATGATAAAGTATTTCAAAAATGTCTGCGCGCTTTTTCCAAAAAATAACATTTTGTTCATGTAGTCTTTTTCTTTACTTACTTTTAATTTTTACTTAACAAAAAAAAAACTCTTGTATGCCCTCGGTATAATAATTTTAGAAATAACTGCAAAAACAGATTTACATTTTAGAAATTCGTAAGTGAAAAATCGGAGTTTTAGATACATGCATGGTATCCAGGACTCTTAAGTTACTGATGCTATGAAATTAAGATATAGAAGTTATATAAGAAGGAAAATAAGATCTTAAGTGCAACAACTGCAATTCCTCAAGAGATCCTTGAAAAATCGTTTATAAAAAGCATTAAGACGTAGACACACCATTTAGACCAGCCCAAAACCCTGAAGAGTTGAAGTTACAAATGTCAATTTATAAAATTGAGATTTAGAAGATTTACAAGAACGAAATAAAGACCAAACAATTAAATTCTTGAAAGATTGTTAAAAATAAAAGCATGGAGAAAAATACACACTTTATAGAATTGCCAAAAATCCTGAATGATGCTATAAAATTCAGATATATAAGATTTACAAGAATAAACTGAGGACCTTGAGTCCTACAATTGCGATTCCACAAGAGATCTTTAAAAGATTGTTTAAAAAAGCATACTATTTAGAGCAACCCAAAATTCTGAAGAGTTGAGTACTAGTGTCAATCTATAAAATTAAGATTTATAAGAACAAAAGAAAGACTCCGATGTGTAATTTCTCGAGATATTCGCGAAGATAAGGTTTCTTGTGATTACAGCGCCATCTATCACGAATCGAAAAAAAAAATGTTTCAGATAAAAGTTACTTATTTTTTATGGGGAATCCCCAATAATCGAATCTGCAATAAAAATGGTGGTTTCAAGATTTCAAAGTTGACCCTATTCCAGGCGAACAAACTTTTTGATCCGATGCTTAGTTTTCGAGATATTTTAATGTCTTCAGATAATACGACCACCCTGTATAACATTAAGATTTTGAAGATTTACAAGAAGAAAACAAGGATCCAATGCTGAAATACAATTCCTCATAAAAAAATTTAAATAATTTTGATTTTTGGTGAATGTAGGCGGAATGTTGACGATGCTGTTATCTTGTATACTGAGCGTTCTCCAGATAATGTTCGCTCATGTTCTTTTTTTTACAAATGTCGGACGGTTTTTTCTTTTTTCGATCCGATGTGTAAGTAGCAGTAAACGATGTTTTATTAGGGCTATCCACCTATCGGTCTTTCTGCCCTCCAATGTGCAATTTTTCGAGATATTCGCAAAAATCAGGTTTCTTGCGATTACAGCGCCATCTATCACGAACCGAAAAAAATGTTCTAGATAAAAGTTACTTATTTTCTCATGGGGAATCCGAAGCTGAAATAAAACAATGGTGGTTTCAAGATTTCAAAGTTGACCCTCTTTCCAGGCGAACAAACTTTTTTTTTAATCTGATGCTTAGATTTCGATATATTTCAATGTCTTCAGATAAATCGACCACCCTGTATAAAATTAAGTTCCTGAAGATTTACAAGAAGAAAACAAGGATCCAATGCTGGAATACAATTTCTCATCAAAAATTTAAATAATTCTGATTTTCGGTAAATGTAGGCGGAATGTTGACAATGCTCTTGCCTTGTATACTGAGCGTTTTCCAGATAATGTTCGCTCACGTTCTTTTTTTTACAAATGGACGGTTTTTTCTTTTTTCGATCCGATGTGTAATTTCTCGGGATATTCGCAAAAATCAGGTTTTTTGCATTTATAGCGCCATCTGTCACGAATCAAAAAATGTTCTAGATAAAAATTACTTATTTTCTCATGGGGAATCCGAAGCTGAAATAAAAAATTGTGGTTTCAGGATTTCAAAGGCGAACAAATTTTTTTTTAGTCCGATGCTTAGATTTCGAGATATTTCAATGTCTTCAGATAAATCGACCACCCTGTACAAAATTAGGTTTTTGAAGATTTACAAGAAGAAAACGAGGATCCTATACTGAAATACAATTCCTCAGTTAATATTTAAAGAATGTTTAAAATACGTCTAAATGAAAAATATCTCATAATTTAAAGTTTGAAGAATATCTAAGAATCGGTATTTTGCGTTCTTAAGACGAAATACAATGAAGATATTTTATCAAAACACATAAATACGAAAGACGGGGTTTGTGTATATTGATAGTAGTACTAATTCTTGTTAAAGTACACTGGTTGAAAAAAAATTAAACACTTGAAATTAGTGAAATTTTGACCATTTTCAAACCGCCATAACTCGGCGTATTTTCAATCGATTTTGATGAATCTTTAAGGGCTAAAAACTTTGAAGTGTCTTCTTTAAAGTCATGCATACAAACTTAAGCGTAACTCCTTCCACCCCTCTCTAGCGCCCCTGTGAAAAAAAATGTTTTTTTCAGGAAACTATTTTCAACTTTGACGATGTCTATGGAGAAAAAATTTTGTCGACTCGATCCACCATAAAGGCATTAAAATCTGATCAATTCCCTGTGGAGGACTCGAAGAACGAAGTTCCTACGACGATTTGGCTGTTTAGTTATGGCTGTTTGAAAAACAAGTGCATTTTGAGGTTTTTCGCACATAACTCAGCGACTTTTCAACCAAATTTGATGATCCTTACGGGAAAAAATCTCTTTTTGGCCCTACTTTATGGGGGTAAACTCAGATTGTAATGATCCCATTTCGAACTCTTAAATCCCCGAACAAAAAACACGTTTTTGGGCAAAAAAACGTCCAACTTTGGCAACGTGTACCGAGTTGGATAAAATGTGTCGACTCGATCCACCGAAAGGGCATTGAAATGTGTTCAATTACCGGCGCAGCACTCAAATAACGAAGTTCCTTCGGCGATGTGGCACAAAGTTATGGGTGTTTAAAAAAAGTGCATTTTGTGGTCTTTCTATTTTTTTGTTTGGAGGGGCGTAGAGCTCTCTCTTTGAGTGAGGGACAAACCCTCTCAAAGAGGTCATATTTTGCTTTTTATTTCTTAAAAGATCGTCAAAATCGGTTGAATAGAAACTGAGTTACGGCCATTTGAAAATTATCTAAATTTTTACAAATCTCAAGTGTTTAATTTTTTCCGTCAGTGCAATTTGTTTGTTTTTATTGGACGAATGGAATAATGGACGAATGGTGGTGAGTTAGGCCCACATTATTTTCCGACCGTTAAAGTAAGCCTTTTTTGACCTAAAATAATTTTTTTTGTTAATGGAGTTCTAAGGTACAAAATGTAATATTCATGATTTCACGCAAACAATTAATTTTCGTGTATACCTCAAAGAATATGCAAAGAAAATTTCATTCGTGAAAACGATAACTATTTCGTCGAAAAACTTCGGACTTATGAGTCAAAAAACCACAAAATTCGCCCATAACTTTGTGAAAAATCGCCGTAGGAACTTCGTTTTTGAGTGTTGTGCAGGTAATTGAACACATTTCAATGCCCTTTTGGTGGATCGAGTCGACACATTTTTTCCAACTCGGTACAAGTTGCCAAAGTTGGACGTTCTTGCCTAAAAACGTGTTTTTTTTTGTTCGGGGGTTGAAGGGTTCGAAAAGCATCATTCTAATCTGAGTTTATTTCCTTAAAGTAGAGCCAAAATGGGATTTTTTTTCTGGAAGAATCATCAAATTTGGTTGAAAAGTCACTGAGTTATGTGCAAAAAACCTCAAAATGCACTTTTTTTTCAAACACCCATAACTTGGTGACAAATCGTCATAGGAACTTCGTTCTTTGAGTCCTGCATAGGGAATTGATCAAATTTTAATGCCTTTATGGTGGATTGAGTTGATAAAATTTTTCCAACTCCGTAGACATCGTCAAAGTTGGACATAGTTTCCCGAAAAAAAATTTTTTTTCCACAGGGGGCGCTAGAGGAGGGCGGAAGGGGTGACGCGTACATGACTGGAAAGAAGACACTTCAAAGTTTTTCGCCCTTAAAGATTCATCAAAATCGATTGAAAATGCGCCGAGTTATGGCGGTTTGAAAATGGTCGAATTTCACGAATTTAAAGTGTTTCATTTTTTTCCCTTCAGTATATGTACGTATTGGTATTTCATATTATTAGAAATAGTAATATGAAATCGATAGTAATACTATTTAAATGGTTCACATGTATTAGGAATAATTAGATGACTTAGATAAGTAATATGATAATAATATTCACTTATAAATAAATTTATGCATAAGAGGAAATTGATGGATTGGTTTCCAAGATATCCACTTCAGTAACGGAAAAATAGATGCTAATCTATTCGAGCATCGGAATAAACAGATAAAATATTTAGTTCAGTAAATTTGTCTCGACAACAAAATAATTTGTTGACTGATAATCAAGATAACAAAATGCACAACGTAGAAACCTATTTCATAATAATTGATCATGAGGAGGTATGGCATTGCCTCCAACTATAGAAAATTTAGAATGTGATAGGAGAAACTTTTTGGAATTTTGTTCTTAACCCGCCATTGGTGACGCAAATTTAATGGTGACGCCGGTCTCACGCACAACTGAAGATTTTTCGAAACGTGTTACCAATAGTTCATGCTCTTTGACAATAAAACAAAGATATTTAATCAATTTAAGCTCTGCAATGCGGCAGCTACTCGAAATTGCAACAAAAAATAATAACGGAGAATAAAGTTATTCGACACACCCGGTCTCACAGACGAGTAGGGTCACCATTGGCGGGTTAAGAATCCTAGGCGTAATTTGATTTATTAGTATTCATAATTTTTATAAATCCCAAAATATTTCAAAATGAATTGTCTTAAAAAAAAAAACTATTTTACAGGTAATGGAAAAATTTAAGAGTTTCTGTAATGTCTAGGTCCTCAAAAAACTACAATCAAACTATTTAATGTAAGATATTCAAATGAAAATATGTCCATATCCTCCGATGAAAAAGTGAACAGTTTTTGTTCTTGAATCTTGGAGGCGTTCACTAAAAGTGGTATAAAAAAGTTAAGTGTTTTCTTTATATCGGAACAGTTTTTGTATTACTGAACTGTTCTCAAATCAGAAAAACTACAATTAAACTAATTTTATTTAAGACATTCAAATCAAAATACGTACATATCCGTCTCCGATGTAGTGACAACCATGATGAGCCGTCATCAAATTTTTTCGTTTAAATGTATTGCAAAGGTTGCCTCAAAACTTTTAACAGCACCATCGATTCAATATCCTTCGTACCTTTTGGAATGAAAGTGTTTATTTATCTTCTTCAAAATGCACAGTGATGCTCCTGTTCTTCACTAGCGCACACATACCATCGCTGAGCACTGCAGACTAACTAATTTCGGTTTGCTCAAAGCTCCCGCATAAACAAATAAAACCCAAGGACCGACCCGGACCGCACACTCTTCTTTCTTTACATAGTGGGGGCCAATACACAAGCGAAATACAACAATTAAGTCGTGATAGCGAAAATACATGTACATTACAGGAAAAATAGGGCCAACAACAAGTTAGAGAATGGAAAATTTGGAACCTACATGTTGTACAAAGAGATGATAAAGGACAATGTTTGCGTGAGCTAGTATAAATAAAGGTAAAGTAAATACACGCGAAATCACACAAAGAGGATGGAATTGCAACAGTTGTAATTAATTCTTGCAGCATTTGTTTTTTTAATTATCGTTTTCATAGGCGATCGGTATCACGTGTGCACTGGTAATTAAAGCGATAAACGATCAGTGCACAGGGCAGCGGTCATTAACGGAAATCGATAATCTCATTTTGGATTTGGAAATGTTTATTATTCACATATACACACACACATATCTAAGAAAATAATGATAACGGAGTACTTTTTTTTAACAAATATTGAAATGATGAGGCGGATAATTGTTGAAACTGGTCTGTATCTTTTTGGTCATCGATTGAAAGTATTATAAGCAGTGGCGGCTCGTGGAACATGTTGATGGTAGAGCCACTTATACAACATCCCCCCCAGTGGCGGTTTCAAAGGGGGGGTAATCGGGTAATTACCCCCCCTAAGAATTTTTCGCTTATCAATTTTTATTGTTAAAAATTACCGGTATTCCATATCCAAACAAATAACATAATATATTTTACATTATTTAACTTGGATTCTTGATTTTATTTCGTGATTTTTTAATTTTTTGCTATTATTTTCGAATTTCTGGTCAGAAACTTATTTTTGGTGGCAAATTATTTTGCTTCTACCTTTCGATTTTTTGGTCTGCTTTTTTATTTTTAGATCAGGATTCTTGATTCCTTGGCCCATATTTGAGATTTCTGCATTTCCGATTTCTTGGATCCAACTTTTTTTTATTTTTCTTTATTTTCACCAAAACATTCGATTGGTTTGTAGAAATTTTCGATTTTTTTTGTCCGCAATTTTTATCTTTACGCTCGTTTTCGATGTTTTGTTTAAATTTTCACTGTTTTAGGCTATATTGTAGATTTTTTTATTTTTTGGTCTAAATATTCTTTATTTTGACGAAAAATATCGATTGGTTTATAGAAATTTTGGATTTTTTGTCTGCATTTTTTATCTTTACGCCCGAATTTTTGTTGTTTAGTCTAAATTTTCACCTTTTTAGGTTTTTACTTTTTTGACCTATATTTTGTTTCAATTTTTGATCTTTTTGCAGAAATTTTCTTTATTTCGACTTAAATTTTCGATTCGTTTGTTAAAAATTTTGATTTTTTGGTCTACAGCTTTTATTTTTGGGTACGAATTTTAGATTTTTGGTCTGAATTTTTTATTTTTTGTCCCATATTTTAGATTTTCTTGCAAATTTATTTTTTATTTTTATATATACAAACATCTTTATTCACAGAAATAACATCTAAATACATTATGTT
Source organism: Ocypus olens (assembly GCA_910593695.2). NCBI lineage: Eukaryota > Metazoa > Arthropoda > Insecta > Coleoptera > Staphylinidae > Ocypus > Ocypus olens. The sequence goes on from OU343049.1 coordinate 46,666,379, forward strand.
AAAAACTTGAAATCCGCTTTCCGTTGGCTGTGAAAGGGCTATCGATTTTTATTTTTGCTATTATTTTCAAATTTCTCTTTGGAACTTATTTTAAGCTAAAAAGAGTTATTTTGGGGCTAAAAATGGCAAATTATTTTTCTTTTGCTTGTATTTTCAATTTTTTTGGTGTGCATTTTTATTTTTAAATCAGGTTTTTCGATTTTTTGACCGATAATTTAGATCTTCGGCTGTTTTGTTCCAATTTTTTGATTTTTTGGCCAAAATATTCGATTTGTCTAGCAAGATAAATGGTTCTTTATTTCTTCAAAAAAGGAGGGGGGATATTGTATAAGTGGCTCTACCATCAACATGTTCCACGAGCCGCCACTGATTTCATTTAGTAGAAAAGTGCCTTGTCTCAACTTTTAAAGCTAATTAAAGCGAAAATTAAAGAAACATATTTTCCTATTAAAAAAAAAATTGGAAAATGATTTTGAACAATAGAGTGATTTTTGAGACTAATTTAAACCCTTTTCTTAGAATATTCTGCATTTTTTATTATTAAGCCTGTATTCCCGATTTGTTTTTTGGCTAAATTTTTTATCATTTGGTCTAAATATTCTTTATTTTTACCTAAATTTTCGATTTCATTGTTAAAATGTTTGGTTCGCATTTTTTATTTCTCCCGACGAATTTTTGGTTTTTAAATTTTTGACCTGTATTTTCGATATTTTTGGTCAAAAGATTTTAACTTTTAGCCTAAATATCCCTTATTTAGACCTTTTGCGATTTATTTTTTTAAATTTTTCGACTTTTTTGCCCGAATTTTTTGATTTTTGACCTGTATTTTCGATTCTTTTTGGTCTAAATTTTTGATCTGTTGACCTAAATATTCTTTATTGTGACATAAATTTTCGATTTAATTGTTAAAATTTTTGATTTTTTTGTCCGCATTTTTTATTTTTCGGGCCGAATTTTTAATTCTAGTTCCAAAATTTTGAGTTGATTTTGGTTAAAATATCTATAACCTGAATGATTGATTTATATGCGAGATTTCTTTTTATTTTTTTCGGTATTTTCGAGTTTTGTTTGTTGAAATTTTCGATTTTTTAGTCTGCATTTATTATCTTTAGGCCCGAGTTTTCGATATAATGTCTAAATTTTCGACTTTCTGGCCAACATTACAAATATTTATTATTTTTTTAAATCTCTAAATTTTTCTTTATTTTGACCTAACTTTTCGATTTTATTGTTAAAATTTTCGATTTTTTGGCTCCCACTTTTGGTTTTTCGTTTAGTCTGCATTTATTATGTTTAGGTTCGAATTTTCCATCTTTTGTCTAAATTTTTGACTTTTTGACCAACATTGTAGATTTGTTGTTAATCAACAACCGTCACAGGCTGTAGATTTTCTCGTTTTTTTTTTAAATAGCCATAATTTTTTTAATACATTATTTGGATTTTTTTTATATTTTTCTGATAACTCTCATGACTTAGTCTGTTAAAAGATTTCGGCTTGGCGTCGACTTCTGGGACACCCTGTATATTTTTTTTAAATTTTTGCTCGATTATTACACAATTTGAAAACTAAATTTTTCAAAAATTCACAACTCGCGAAATAATCGGTGGATTTTCAAATACTCTATTTAGTTTGATAAAACGATGATTTTCAAATGTAATTTAATTTTTGTAGAATTTTTTCGACACGTTTCATATATATATTTTTTTAATTTTCACTCGAGTAGTACATAATTAGAAAACTAAAATTTTCAAAAATTCACAACTCGCGAAGTAATCGATGGATTTTCAAATACTCTATTTAGTTTGATAAAACGATGATTTGCAAATCCAATTTATTTTTTTGTAGAATTTAGTCCACACGTTTTATATTTTTTTTTAAATTTTTTTTCGAGTATTGCTCAATTGGAAATCTAAAATTTTAAAAAATTCGATGGATTTTCAAAAACTGCACTTAATTTGATAAGACGATCATTTGCAAATGTATTTTAATTTTTGCAGAATTTTGTCGACACGTTTCAAATTTTTTTTTATTTTTTTGCTCGAGTATTACACAATTCGAAAATTAAAATTTTGTATTCTTTTAGGGCAAAATTTTTGATCTTTTGACCTAAATATTGTTTATTTTGACAAATTTTCGATTTTATTGTTAAAATTTTTGACTTTTTTCGTCCGTATTTTTAATTTTTCAATATGAATTTTTAATTTTTAGATTTTTGACCTGTATATTAGATTTTTCTTGTCTAAATTTTTGATTATTTGGCCCAAACATCATTTATTTTGGCCTAACTTTTCGATTTAATTGGTAAAATTTTCGACGGTTTGGTCCGCATTTTTTATTTTTCCGCATTTTTGATTTTTCGGGCTGAAATTTTAATTCTATAGAGCTATTCAGCAGAGATGGCGGTCGGGGTGTCTTGTCCGTCCGAATCAAGTAGTGTCCGTTGCAATTTTCCACCATAGGCGTGCGCAAAAACGCCAAATATAAAAGTAAAACCGGAAATATCACAAATTAAAAAAAATTATAAGTTCATACCACATAAAATTACTTGATTTATAGCGGATATAATTGGCAACACGTTTTATAAAGGGATTAATATTCTTCGGCCAATTTTGAACAGGAATAAATAACCGGATTAGTTGACCTAATTGGTCTTATAGTTCCAAATTTTTGATTTGATTTTGATTAAAATATTTATAACCTGAATTATTAATTTATATGCAAGATTTTTTTTTATTTTTCCGGTATTTTCGAGTTTTGTTTGTTGAAATTTTCGATTTTTTAGCCTGCATTTATTATCCTTAGGGCCGAATTTTCTATGCAATGTCTAAATTATAGACTTTCTTTTGGCCAACATTACAAATTTTTATTATTATTTTTTTAATCTTTTGACCTAAATGTTTCTTTATTTTGACATAACTTTTCGATTTTATTGTCAAAATCGATTTTTTGGTCCGCATTTTTGATTTTTTGTTTAGTCTGCGTTTATTATCTTTAAGCCTGAGTTTTCGATGTTTTGTCTAAATTTTAGACTTTTTGGCCAACATTGTAGATTTTTATTTTATTTTATCTTCTGCCTTTAAATTTTCTTTATTTGTCTGTTAAATTTTTTTTTTCCTTGGTCCACTATTTTTATTTTTGAGCCAGAATTTTAGATATTTGGTCTAAATTTTGTATCGGATATTTTTGATTTTGAGTCTATTTTTTATCCAATATTTTAGATTTTCTAACTTGGATTATTATTTTCGAATTTCTGATCAGAAACTTATTTTTGGGAAATTATTTTGCTTCTACCCAAGTTTTTAATTTTCTTGATTCTTTGACACATATTTTAGATTTCTGTATTTTCAAACAAAAGATGTTAATTTCTTTATTTTCTTCAATATTTGTTTAAATGTTTTTGTGATATTTTTAATATTTAAGAAAATATTGGCAGAAAACAAAAACAGTTAAGGTAAACACCCTCTTCCGGTGTGTGAAATTTTACCAAAAACTTTTCAGTTCTTCGGATTATCAAATAAGACGTATGTTCAAAGTTTCGATTTTTTGTTGCAATTCTTTTTATTTTTCTTTATTTTGACCAAAATATTCGATTGTAGAAATTTTCGATTTTTTTGTCTGCAATTTTTATCCTTACGCCCGTTTTCGATGTATTGTCTAAATTTTTACCGTTTTAGGCTATATTATAGATTTCTTTATGTTTTGGTCTAAATATTTTTTATTTTGACGAAAAATTTCGATGGGTTTGTAGAAATTTTCGATTTTTTGTCAGCATTTTTTATCTTTGCGCCCGAGTTTTCGATGTTTTGTCTAAATGATCACGTTTTCAGGCCCTACTTTTTTGGCCTATATTTTGTATTTTCGATTGTTTTGGTTTCAATTTTAGGTCTTTGGCCGAAATTTTCTTTATTCCGACTTAAATTTTCGATTCGTTTGTTAAAAATTTTGATTTTTTTGGTCTACCACTTTGATTTTTAGGTCTTAATTTTTTATTTTTTGTCCCATATTTTAGATTTTCTTAACTTGAATTATTGATTTTATTGTGCGAATTAATTTTTTTAAATTTTAATTTTTGCTATTGTTTTCGAATTTCCCATTGGAACTTATTTTAAGCTAAAAAGGGTTATATTTGGGGCTGAAAATTGCAAATTATTTTTCTTTTGCTTGTATTTTCCATTTTTTGGTCTACATTTTTATTTTTAAATCAGGATTTTTGATTTTTTGGCCGATATTTTAGATCTCGGGCTGTTTTGGTCAAAATATTCGATTGGTCTAGGAAGATAAATGGTTCTTTGTTTCTTAAAAAAGGGGGGTGGGGGTGTATTATATAAGTGGCTCTACCATCAACACGTTCCACGAGCCGCCACTGGGTTTATTACTCATGAAAAATTAAGAATATGGTGCCTTGACACTTAAAAAAAGTTTTGCATTTAAAAAAAATGCGAAATTTTATAAACTCTAGCCGCAGCGGTCAAAAAGAGTGTTTTTTTTTCGCGGGGTGTTGATTTTGGGTGTTGAAATGTTCAAATGGTCCCTTTGGAGATTTTCTATCCAAATTTTAAACATACAACCTAATAAAATGGACTCAAACCTTCAATATAAAGTCACTAATAAATAAACAGTGTGATATTGACTAAGTAAAAGTGTGTTTTATTTAATTAAAATTAATTAGTAACAATATCTATTTCTTCACAATCCAAGTCTCAATTAATGTAATCATTGAAACATTGCTACAAAATTCCAATATCTCTTATCATCCATAATTCCCTCACAATTAAAAACTCCAATTATCTTTCAGATTGTGTAAGGGTTCCCTGTTCCTAATCTCAATAATTTTCGTGTATTCGGCGATTATCATATTAGGAATAATTATTATAATCTGAAAGATAATTGGATTCTACTTGAGAATACGTTACTAAATACAGGGTGTGCCATTTGAAAAAACGAAGTTATTCAACTTTATAAATTGGGTTCTTCTACCGCATTGTTTTTATCACCCTGTATAATTTTTTTGTAAGAAATTATGGTTGGCTCTATAGTTCGAACCTTCAATCAAATAATAGAAATGATTTTAATCGTTCAACGTCAATTCACCCAGACCTTGTATTTCAACAAATCTTCAAATATTTCGAAAACGGCAAACAATAGGTATAGGGAGTTTTGAAGTAACTCACCTTTATTTGCTCCATATAATTCAAAAATGACAAAAAATACAGGGTGTTCCATTTAAAAAAACATAAGTTTGGTCTGTGAGACACCCTGTATAAATTTAAATATTTTTAGGGCATGCAGGTCACTATTCTGCACAACTTTTGTATAAAACATTTTTCAAAATTTTAACAAATGAGCACGTGATTGACCGTTCCCAGAGCTCTGAAACTGTATGTATATTTGCGAATATTATGTAATCGCGTCGACAGTGTGTATTTTATCTCGTGCAGTTAAATATATCTTCATTTTTGACTGCTCGCTCTTTACCATTCGAGTTTCAATTCACGTAATAATTGAAATATTGCTACAAAATGCCAATATCCCTTATCATCCGTAATTCCCTAACCATCAAAAAGATAAAAATTAATTAACTTCCCTTCTATATATTTGCGAATATTATCTAATCGCGTTGACAGTTTGGATTTTAATCTCGTGCAGTTAAACGTATCTTCACTTCTGACTGCTGGCAAATTCTTGGACCTTGGATTGAGCATATTTACATTATTAATGTGGCGGAGAGCTATGCGCAAAGGAGCACACAAGTGATCACAAAAAAATGTGTGAGTATAACGAACAATGCCATCGCTAATTAAATTCATGAATTTGAATATAATAAGCCTCAAGAAATATGAAATAATTACAATTTGTTTGATGTTATTGTTAGGGTTAGAGAAAGGGAACAGTGAGATGAAGATAGTCCAGTCGGCAGATAAATAAAGTCTGGCCGCGCTATGAAGGCATTTGAGGTGATCAACTTGGACAGTCCTCATGTGCCTGTTATGCGTTTCAAATGCCTGAGGTTCTCAATAACCGAACACGAGATGTTGGCTTGCATGCACAATTATCTCCAAAGTTATCTGTAACCTTTTAAGAACCACTTCCGACCCTTCTTTATCTTCTCAGACGCCTTCATAGCGCGGCCAGAGTATATGTACATTAGCCCTTACAAAAATTACAAAACGATACACGCTAGTTGTTGCATGAAATTAGGGGTTTGTATTATAACATTGTGCAATTTAAATATTTATTCTTAGATATGTGCGTTTGTTCATTGCGTGTTAGTGTTTTAACAATCGTTCTTTTATTGAAAGTTCAATTTACATTTGCTGCCTCCACGCCATCTACCAGACCATAGCTGGGTCAAGACTCGACTCCCAACAAAGAGTAATTTTGAACAGCTCTAGTAGAATCTAAAGCCCGTTTTAGACGACGTTATTTTCTTGTACAAGAAAATTGTATACCTTTTTCTCGTATCGTGTAATACAAGAAATCAAATTTTGAACAATAAATTGGATGTAAATAGGACACGCTCTAATTCCATCCTAGATCTAATATGCGCATTTTGAATGTAATAAATTTATATCGCTCATCTGTGACAACCTAAAATTGTAGCACGTGAGTTGAGTTTATGCCGTTTCAACGATGACTACTTGGACAACAAATGAACGTGTAAAACATGTGGAATGTCACAATAAGTTCCAATGTTTAAAACTGAAATGTTTTATACCAACTTAAAAATGTTCAATTCTGCGTATGATCCGGGACTATTTTCTTGTTTCAACGATGACTACTTGGACAACAGATGAACTTCTAAAACACGTGGAATACCACAATAAGTTCCAACGTTTAAAACTGAAATGTTTTCTACCAACTTAAAAATTTTCAATTCTGCGCATGATCCGGGACTATTTTCTTGTATCATTATATATGATGAAAAATGCGTATTTCGCACTAGCTAATATTTTTTGATCACATATTCTACTACAATTTTCTTGTACAAGAAAATAACGTCGTCTAAAACGACTTTGAGGACCCTGTGGAAACTTGGTGTGAACCGAAAAAACTTTTTCAGTTTTTGCTCTATAACTTCTTTCCCTTGCATTCTACACATTATTCAATCCTTTCTTGTAGATCGTTAAATTTACCACAATTTGCACTTACACTAAATGTTAACCAAAATACTGAGCTCTAAAGACTAATATTGGTTGAATCTAAATATTTCATAACAACTATGGTTAGAACTCACAAATAACTACGGGAAACACTATCCGGAACTATCAAAAATATTTTTTTGAAAAAAGTCGCAAAGCCAAAAAAGAATTGAGTTCTATGAGTTCTGAGTTAATTTTCTATTTTTACTAATTCTTTCTTATAAACAAATTCGATACAATCACGATTTATCGCATTTTTAAATAAATTTAAAATTCGAAAATAGAAAATTTAATTTTGAAAATACCTATTTCCTGTCATTTAATCGCAATCGCAATTTGCCATTAGAGTTTTCGTTAGAACTCCTTGATTACAACCCATAAGTCAAATTAGAACTAACATTTTGAAAAAAAAACGAAAAGAAAAAAATTGAGAGTTCTAGGAGTTCTGAGTTAATTTTCTATTTCTACTCATTGAGTACAATAATTATTTCTAATAAACAAATTCGATACAATCACGATTTATGACATTTTTAAATAAATTTAAAATTCGAAAATAGAAAATTTAATTTTGAAAATACCCATTTCCTGTCATTTAATCGCAATTTGCCATTAGAGTTATCGTTAGAACTCCTTGAGTACAACCCATAAGAATCAGAACTCCGATAACTATTTTAAAAAAATCAATATTTTGAAAAAAAGTACGAAAAGAAAAAAAAATGAAAGTTCTAGGAGTTCTGAGTTAATTTTCTATTTCTACTCATTGAGTACAACAATTATTTCTAATAAACAAATTCGATACAATCAGGATTTATGGCATTTTTAAATCGATTTAAAATTCGATAATAGAAAATTTTCGAAAATACCCATTTCCTGTCATTTAGAATAGAAAATAATTTATTTTTTGATCTTTTTTATAGCTGTCGAACGGGTACAGGTCAAACACTTGCTGAAAGATTTTTTAAAATCTGTCCTTTCGTCCAAGAACTATCTCCAAAAAAACAGAAAAGAATTGAACTACAAATTAATTTCTTTTATCTTATCTGCACTTATTCGATGATTACAACATGTTGCTGGCAGAATTTGCCAAATTTGGTCTAACGTTCAAGAGTTATCCTCAAAAAACAAAAAATGGTGATGTGGCCATCAAGTCACTTTCTCCGATTTTTTACGTATAATAGTTTTTATATTTTTACTTCCACCGTTTAAATGCAATTTAAATGATATTTCAAATGTACTACATTGAGCTTTTTCAGATCAGATGACACTGATGTTTGTAACGTCAAAATTATGAAAGTTGAAAATGGCAAATTATATTTATAATTCTAAATTCTAATAATCTTTTCTGTCAGTTTACTCAAAACCTTTGAGATGTAAAAAAAAAAATTTATAAGTCGACTATTTTTTCAGAACTTTTTTTCAGGACTTTTTTCGGCACTGTTTTTAAGGAGTTTTTTCGCACTGTTTTCAGGACATTTTTTATAGGACTTTTTGTTCTGAACATTTTTCGCACTGTTTTCAGGACATTTTTTATAGGACCTTTTGTTTTTGAACTTTTTTTCGCACTGTTTTCAGGACATTTTTATAGGACTTTTTGTTCTGAACTTTTTTCGAAACTTTGGTCGAGCCATTTTGTTCGGGATTTTTTCTACAGGACGTCTTTTAGGGCCTTTTTCATGGCTTTCTTTTTAGAATTTTTTTCGGGAATTTTTTTGACAGCATATTTTCTTTCATGACATTTTTAAGACTTTATTTTCATGATCCGTTTTCAAGACCGGTTTCTGTGATTTTTTTCTCAGAATTTTTCTTTTCGCAACTCTCTTTTCAAAACTTTTTCTGAACCTTTTTGTGGGTCTTTTTCATGGACCATTTTTCAGTAATACTGTTTTCAGGACATTTATTATAGGACTTTCTGTTCTAAACTTTTTTCCAAAACTTTAGTCGAGTCTTTTTTCGGGATTTTTTTTACAGGAATCTTAAGATTTTTTCAGGACGTCTTCTAGGGCCTTTTTTCCATGGCTTTTTCGGATCCTTTTCTCGGGACTTTTTTAAGGCCTTTCCTACAGGTCTCTTAAGTTTTCTTCAGGAGTTTTTTCATGCCTTTTTTTCATGACTTTTTTCAGAATATCTTTCCTGGTTTCTTTTTACACCATATTTTCTTTCCAGACTTTGTGCTCATTAGGACTTTTTTCTCAGGACTCTTTTTGCAAAACTGTTTTCAGGACATTTATTATAGGACTTTTTTCAAGATCTTTCGTTCTGAATTTTTTTCGAAACTTTAGTCGACCCTTCTTGGGATCCTTTCTTCGGGACTTTTTTTACAGGTCTCTTAAGTTTTCTTCAGGAGTTTTTTCATGCCTTTTTTCCATGACTTTTTTCAGAATATCTTTCCTGGACTCTTTTTACACCATATTTTCTTTCAGGACTTTTTTCAAAACTTTATTTTCATGATTTTTCTAGGTCTCTTCTCTTTTTTTTAATTTATTTATTTCACTTTAGCCACCAATTGCAATGAATACATTTTACAGGGAGTTATGTATAATTACGGTGGTTGTGAGCGTCAATATATAGTATAAAATAAAATTTCGAATACAGTTAAAAAATATTATGCGTAATAACATAGTGCTTAAGTGCCAGTTTACGGAACATTACAATTTTAATATTAATTTTAATAACAATGATTTATCATGAGTTAAAGAACTCCGAATAGTTGTAGAAGCAGTTGTCTGTGAGGTGTTTTTTCAGCTTTGTTTTGAACTGCTTAACACTTTTGGATTTCTTTAAATCATTAGGTAATTTATTTAGTACTAGCGCGGACATATATTTTTCAAAACAGATTTATGCATTTTTTCAGAATTCTCTTTTCAAAACATTTTCAGAACTTTTGTATTTATTTATTTATTTACGGATGTCCATTTAACTACAATATACTATATTATATTATAACACATTAAAAACGAAATTAATAAACGGTTTACATAAAGTAGACAAGAGAATTAACACATTAAAATTTTTTGTAGGACTTTTTTCGGATCTTTCTTCAGGACGTTTTCAGAACCTTTTTTTAGAGCTTAAGTTTCCCGGATTATTTAATACAGTGGTGATGTGACCATCATGTTACTTTCTCCGACTTGATAATATCATAGCCATTTATATTTTCGCTTTGATAGTTTATTTTTAATTTACATCATATTTTAAATGTACATCGAGCGTTTTGTGGAATCGGTTAACTGACGTTTAAAACGTCAAAATTATTAAAGATGAAAATGACAAATTATACATCAAATTCAGTTTACTCAAAAGTTTACTCAAAAACCAAGGAGATTTCGAAAAAATAACTTATTCATTATAAGTTGTTCATTTTGGCATTATCTACAATTGTTATATATGTAAATTTGCTGTAACTATAATCGTTTCATAACTATAAACCAAAAATGAAAAAAAATATTTTTTTTTCTTAAATACAAATGATTTTATGAAAAATATTGAGATTTCGAAAAAAACTTATTCTTTATAAGTTGTTCATTTCTATTGGCATTCTCTACAATTGTTATTCATCTAAATTTGCTATAACTATTAACGTTTCATAATTATAAACCAAAAATGAAAAAAACATTTTTTTTTTTCTTAAATACAAATGATTTTATGAAAAATATTGAGATTTCGAAAAAAAAACTTATTCTTTATAAGTTGTTCATTTCTATTGGTATTCTCTACAATTGTTATTCATCTAAATTTGCTGTAATATTATCGTTTCATAATCATAAACCCAAATGAAAAAAAAAAAAAATCTCAAATACAAATGATTTTATGAAAAATATTTTCAAACAAAAGATGTTCATTTTTTAGTTGTCTTCAACATCTATTTGAATGTTTGCGTAATGGTCTCCATATTAAAAAAAAATGGAAAAACCAAAAAACGGTTAAGGTAAACAACCAGCCGGTGTATGGAATTTTACTAAAAGCTTTTCAGTTCTTCAGATTGTCAAATAAGACGTGTGTTCAAAGTTTCGTGTTAATTGCTATATTAGTTTTTGAGATACAGCGCGCACAGTCGCACACACACACAGACTCAAACTTTTTTTTTTTCAGAAATTGTTGAAATGGCATCCAGGGACGCCAAAACGGATATTAAAATGGGGGTTGGGGGTGTATTGTATAAGTGGCTCTACCACCAACACGTTCCACAAGCCGCCACTGAAATTAAGTACAGTTTTTGCAAATCCACGAGTTGTGAATTTTTGAAATTTTAATTTTCGAATTGTGTGATAATTCAGGAAAAAAATAAAAGAAAATATAAAACGTATCGACGAAATTCTACAAAAATTAAATTAGATTTGCAAATCATCGTTTTATCCAACTAAATAGAGTTTTTGAAAGTCCTCCGATTATTTCGCGAATTGTGAGTTTTTGAAAATTTTGGACCTCGAATTGTGTAATACTCGAGTTAAAAATTAAAAAAATATATAAAACGTGTCTACTAAATCCTACAAAAATTAAATTAGATTTGCAAATCATTGTTTTATCAAACTAAATGGAGTTTTTAAAAATCCACCAATTATTTCGTGAGTATTGAATTTTTGAAAATTTTAATTTTCAAATTGTGTAATACTCGAGCGAAAAAATAAAAGAAAATATAAAACGTGTCGACGAAATTCTACAAAAATTAAATTAGATTTGCAAATTATCGTTTTGTCAAACTAATTGGAGATTTTGAAAATTCACCAATTATTTCGCGAATTGTGAGTTTTTGAAAATTTTAGATTTCGAATTGTGTAATAACCCAGCTAAAATTTTTAAAAAATATATAAAACGTGTCTACTAAATTCTACAAAAATTAAATTAAATTTGCAAATCATCGTTTTATCAAACTAAATTAAGTTTTTGAAAAGCCACCAATTATTTCGTGAGTATTGAATTTTTGAAAATTTTATCTCGAATTTTGTAATACCCCAGTTAAAAATTAAAAAAAAAACATATAAAACATATAAAACGTGTCTACTAAATTCTACAAAAATTAAATTAGATTTGCAAATCATCATTTTATCAAACTAAAGAGAGTTTTTGAAAATCCACTGATTATGGCGAAAGTTGTGAATTTTTGAAAATTTTAGTTTTCAAATTGTGAAATACTCGAGTGAAAAATTAAAAAAATATATATAAAACGTGTTGACGAAATTCTACAAAAATTAAATTAGATTTTAAATTAAATTTGCAAATCATCGTTTTATCAAATTAAGCAGTGGCGGCTCGTTATATAGAGCCAAAGAGCCATGGCACTACCTGTAGTTTCAAGCTCAGCAAGAACTTTTAATTAATTGTTAAAACACTTTTTCGCCAGTTTTGGTCTGGGAAGATAAATCGTTCTTTCTTTATTCAAAAGGGGGGGGGGGGGGTATATTTATAAGTGGCTCTACCATCAACATGTTTTACGAGCCGCCACTGACTGTATGTAGTATATTTGATAGAATATCTATTTCATATTACTATCGATCGCGCTGTTGAGATTTTTTGTCGGGCCTCTTCGCAATCGATTGCGCTGTTTTGGCATTTTTCGACCATGTGCTCCCAACGACCCCAGGGACCCAAAGGGTTAATAATATTAAACAATTACTTATTTAATTTTGAATCATCAAAATTTAAAATTATTTGTTCATCAAAAAATTTTAAATCATTCTCCAATTAGAAATTTTGAAACAAATTTTTTTTCATTAGAAAGTAGAATAACCTACTCTTTAACTCTTGTTAAACAAAACAAATAACTTTTAAAATTAGAAATAAGCTGTGGGCCACAATCAAATAATTAGGGGAAGCACGTACGCAGAGAACTTCACAACTCACATGTCTTTAACATGATATTATTTAAAAATGGTAACATTTCGATAATTCATTTTAACCCGCCAATGGTGACCCGACTGGTCTGTAAGACCGGGTGTGTCGAATAACTTTATTCTCCGTTATTGTTTTTTGTTGCAATTTCGAGTAGCTGCCGCATTGCAGAGATTAAATTGATTAAATATCTTTGTTTTATTGCCAAAGAACATAAATTTTAAAAAAACAACATGAACTATTAGTAACACGTTTCGAAAAATCTTTAGTTGAAGAGACCGGTGTCACCATTAAATTTGCGTCACCAATGGCGGGTTAAGTAAAATACCTGAATTTTGTTGATAAAATAGTCAAAATACGCCAAAATTTTATACGAATCAATAAAAGCGGAATGTAGAAATTAATTTTTCAATCACGCTGCTGTTGGGATCAAAATTCAGAAGTCAGAGTCTGACGTTCTTTTTCATGTTTACAAGTAGTAAAGTGTGACTCTAAGAATAAGTAAAAATTTCATAATCAGAATGCGGATGGCCAGGTTTAACTGCGACGAGGAAAGTGCACACGACACGGACTCGAACTGAGAAAAGCTTTTAGTCCACATTGCGACACTTAACACTTTTACACCGTAATAACCAAAAGAAATTGATTACCTGGTGATGTTCCTGTAGGCCTCCTCCGTCAGCGGGTTCTTCCTCGCCGGCTTCACCGGCTGGTGATCCTCCTTTATTTCCTCCTCCTTCTTCCGGACGTCGAGCATCGGCTCGGACTCCGGATTGTTCGTCACGATCACCATCTCCGAAAACAGCGACCAACCGAACTCGAGGAATTAATCTGCAAGACAAACCGCAATTAAGCAATCCGCATGATTTAAGGTCGCCGGTGCACGTAAAAGTACGAAAAGAGTTTAAAGCACTCAGCACGTTGCGCCACTATCCATGAAATAATCAAATATCCGTTAAATTGCAAATAATTGGATCGCGCATGACCTTCTCTTCAGCCCGCAAGAAATTTGGAAAAATTGACATTTTTATTTCGGTGACACTTTGCGGTCGTCATGGTTACCTCAAATAACAATGCACGAGATGGGACCGCACCGACGACGGCGGATGTCAAGTTACATAGCGGAAATTCAAGACTGATAAATTGTAACATTCGTCGTTACTGTTATAAATAATTTGTTGGTTGTGGAAATGGAGGGGAGGGGACTCGGGTTCTAATCTCGTATTGTTTTTTCCTGATAAAATTGCGCGAATTGTGTAATTGCTTTTGATTATCGACGTTTCCTATTTTTGTAGATTCCTGAGGTGTAATCTGTAGGTTCAAATCTCTATTAACAGGAAACTCAGAAGAAAATATTTTTATAATCAAAATCTTGCGTTTTCCTCTGGAATAAATGTTTCACGTTCATCTTATAAATGTCCACAAAAATATTTTATATCCTATCGGTCCCTTCAAAAATTAAATCCTGCTATATTGCTGTATTATCTACATTAACAGTTAACGTAACTATTGACATTAAAATTACTGACTAAAAAAATAAAAAAAATAATTTCGAAAATTAACATCAATTGAATTCAAGTGACTAGATATAGAGTACGCTTGCGGATGCTAACTGAACGCTTTGGTAATTCAATCAAATGACCAATTAAATTGCATTGTTGCGGATATGATACAGTGGCTCTGGGGTGTTTTGCAGGTAATTCCCCTTACAGATCTGAAAAATATTCACAATCACTTCTTGTAACAGTTTCTATAAGCCTTTCTGCATCTCTAACAGTTGAGGTAATCTCATTAACTCTACTTTATTCGGGCCTTTACGATTTTTAACATAATCTAAAACCCTCCTTTCTCAAACTATCTCTGCGTACATCGACTATGCAGTTTTTAAAAATCCATGCGTCAGTTTATTCAGCCAATTTTACCTCGGATGAGATGTTCAGGCAGAGCTTGCCCCCGAAGGGTAGTTTTCGATTCACGTTCCTCTTGAATTGTATCATTGTGTCATAGAACATATTACTTTTTCATCACCCGGTATATAAATTTATTTCGTAAATGAATAGACAGCTGCGGCATGCTCTCTCGCCGGACTTTGTAGCCAGCTTTAGTTCAGGCAAATTAGGAGACTCGGGCGCGTTGTATTTCCGATGCGTAAAAGTAATAAGTGATTCATAAAATGTTATCAATTAACAAACTCTCTTCAGCAAATATTGCACAACGTCACATATATAGATCGCCGATTTTATGTTATCGTTATCTTCCGATTCTTCATTAGATAAAGTAATAACAAACATACATTACCCGATATGCTTTGAGATTTAACGAAAATACGTATTGGTTTAGGAATTAAGTTTGTTCAAAATAATGTGTATACTTAAGAATTAATGGTTCTTTAATGGTTTTTGTACTATATTTTGTTATTTTTTTTAACTGTGATAAAAAAAATAAATAAATACAAAAAAATTACAGTACTGAGACTTTGTCTATGAAATGATCTAAATTACCAAATTTTCAAGTTATATTTACTGGTATCGATATGTAGATGACGTAATCGCAGCATTAACAGATACGAACAGGCAATTAAACACTTTCCTCATTACTCTAAATTTTCTTTTTTAACCCATTGACTGCTGATGACAGCTGTCAATAATGTTTTGTTGCAATTGTCAAAATTCGTATTTTTCAGCTGTCAAAAATGATATTCTTCAGTTATCAAAAATGTTCTTTTTTATGTCAAAAAATGTATTTCTCACCTATTAAAATGTTATTTTTCAGCTATAAAAAATAGCTTTTTGCAAGCTGTCCAAAATTGAGTTTTTGTAGTCAAAAATTGGATTTTTTTGGCAGACAATAATGGTATGTTATAATTGTCAATAATGGTTTGTTGCAGTTATCAACAATGGTATTTTTTAGCTGTTAAAAATGGTAGTTTTCAACTGTTAAGAAGTGTATTATTCAACTGTCAAAAATGATATTTTTCAGATGTCAAAAATGCGATTTCCAATCTATAAAAATGTTATTTTTTAGCTACCAAAAGCAGCATTTTTCGACATTTTTTTAACTGTCAAAAATAACAATTTTCAGCTTTCAAAACTTGTATTTTTAAGCAGGCAAAAATGGTATGTTACAGTTGTCAATAATGGTTTGTTGCAGTTGTCAAGAATGATATTTTTCAGTTGTCAAAAATGGTACTTTTCAGCTGTCAAAAAGGTATTTCTTACCTATAAAAATGGTATTTTTCAGCTATTAAAAGCAGCATTTTTCACATTTTTTTAATTGTCAAAAATGGCATTTTACAGCCGTCAAAAATTGTATTTGCTAACAATAATGGTATGTTACGGTTGTCAATAAAGGTTTGTTCCAGTTGTCAATAATGGTATTTTTCAGCTGCTAAAAATGGTAATTTTCAGCTGTTAAGAAATGTATTTATTCAACTGTCGAAAATTATATTTTTCAGCTGTCAAAAAAGTATTTCTCACCTATAAAAATCGTATTTTTCAACTATCAACGGCAGCATTTTTAGTCATTTTTTTATTGTCAAAATGGCATTTTTCAGGTCTCAAAACTTGTACTTTTTGTTGTCAAAAATTGTATTTTTTAGCTGACAATAATGGTATGTTACAGTTGTCAACAATGGTTTGCTGTAGTTGTCAAGAATGGTATGTTTCAGGTGTTAAAAATGGTATTTTTCAGTTGTTAAGAAGTATATTATTCAACTGTCAAAAATGATATTTTTCAGCTGTCAAAAATTATATTTTTCAGCTGTTAACAATAAAAATGGTATTTCTCAGCTATCAAAAGCAAAATTTTTCGATATTTTTTTAATTGTCAAAAATGGCATTTTTCAGCTTTAAAAAATTGTACTTTTCGTTGCCAAAAATTGTATTTTTTGTTTTCAAAAATTGTATTTTTTAGCTGACAATAATGGTACGATACAGTTGTCAATAATAGTGTGTTGCTGTTATCAAGAATGGTATTTTTAGCTAATAAGAATTGTATTATTCAGCTGTCAAAAATGTAATGTTTCAGTTGTCAAAAATGATATTTTTCAGTTGCCAAAAATGGTCTTTCCCGACTATATAAATGGTATTTTTTAGCTATCAAAAGCAGCACTTCTTGACATTTTTTAACTGTCAAAAATGGCATGTTTTAGCTGTCAAAACCTGTATATTTTGTTGTCAAAAATTGATTTTTTTTGTTGTCAAAAATTGTATCTATTACCTACCAATAACGGTATGTTTCAGCTGTCGGGTATTTTTCGGCTGTCAAGAATGGTAATCCCCAGCTGTTGAAAATATGTTATAATTGTCAATAATGGTTTGTTACAGTTGTCAATGGTATATTTCAGCTGTTGAAAATGGTAGTTTTCAGTTGTTAGGAAGTGTATTATTCAACTGTCGAAAATGATATTTTTCAGTTGTCAAAAATGCGATTTCCAATCTATAAAAATGTTATTTTTAGCTATCAAAAGCAGCATTTTTTCGACATTTTTTTAACTGTCAAAAATAACAATTTTCAGCTGTCAAAACTTGTATTTTTAAGCAGGCAATAATGGTATCTTACAGTTGTCAATAATGTTTTTTTTGCAGTTGTCAAGAATGATATTCTTCAGTTGTCAAAAATGGTACTTTTCAGCTGTCAAAAAGGTATTTCTTACCTATAAAAATCGTATTTTTCAGCTATTAAAAGCAGCATTTTTGACATTTTTAATTGTCAAAAATGGCATTTTACAGCCGTCAAAAATTGTATTTGCTAACAATAATGGTATGTTACAGTTGTCAATAAAGGTTTGTTGCAGTTGCCAAGAATGGTATTTTTCAGCTGTTAAAAATGGTAATTTTCAGCTGTTAAGAAATGCATTTATTCAACTGTCGAAAATGATATTTTTCAGCTGTCAAAAAGGTATTTCTTACCTATAAAAATGGTATTTTTCAGCTATAAAAAGCAGCATTTTTGACATTTTTTAATAGTCAAAAATGGCATTTTTCAGATCTCAAAACTTGTACTTTTTGTTGTCAAAAATTGTATTTTTTAGCTGACAATAATGGTATGTTACAGCTGTCAATAATGGTTTGTTGTAGTTGTCAAGAATGGTATATTTCAGGTATTAAAAATGGAATTTTTCAGCTGTTAAGAAGTATATTATTCAACTGTCAAAAATGATATTTTTCAGCTGTCAAAAATTATATTTTTCAGCTGTTAACAATGGGGTATTTTCCACCTATAAAAATGGTATTTTTCAGCTATCAAAAGCAACATTTTTCGATATTTTTTAATTGTCAAAAAAGACATTTTCAGCCTTAAAAAATAGTACTTTTTGTTGCTAAAAATTGTATTTTTTGTTTTCAAAAATTGTATTTTTCAGCTGACAATAATGGTATGATACAGTTGGCAATAATAGTGTGTTGCTGTTATCAAGAATAGTATTTTTCAGCTATTAAGAATTGTATTATTCAGCTGTCAAAAATGTAATGTTTCAGCTGTCAAAAATGATATTTTTCAGTTGCCAAAATGGTATTTTCCACCTATATAAATGGTATTTTTTTAACTATCAAAAGCATTTTTTGACATTTTTTAACTGTCAAAATGGCATGTTTTAGCTGTCAAAACCTGTATATTTTGTTGTCAAAAATTGATTTTTTTTTGTTGTCAAAAATTGTATCTTTTAGCTACCAATAACGGTATGTTTCAGCAGTCGGGAATGGTATTTTTCGGCTGTCAAGAATGGTAATCCCCAGCTGTCGAAAATAGTATTTTTCAGCTGCCTCGAGTTGTTTTTTAAAGTTGTAGAAAATTGTATTCTTCAGCTACCAAATATGCTATGTCTCAGCTGATAAAAACAGTATTTTCCAGCTAGTAAAAATAGTTTTTTTCGACATTTTTGAATTGTCAAAAATTGTATTTTTCAGCTGTCAAAAGTAGTATATTTCACTGTCAAAAGTAGTATTTTTTACTGTCAAAAATAGTATTTTTTTGTCAAAAAGAGTATTATTCGTGTGGTATGTTTCAGTTGACAAAAATGGTATTCCTCGGCTGTTGAAAATTAGTATTTTCCAATTGTGAAAAATTGTATTTTTTTGGAAAAAATAGTATTTTTCGTGTGTCAACAATGACATGTTTCAGCTGTCAAAAACAGTATTTTTCAGCTAATAAAAATAGTTTTATTCAACATTTTTTAATTGTCAAAAATTGTATTGTTCAGCTGTCAAAAGTAGTATATTTTGCTGTCGAATGCAGGGGCGGCTCGTTATATAAAGCCAAGGAGCCATAACTAACACTTTCTAACATCAAATAGTTCTACGGTGAGTGCATGATGCAAATATTAAGTTCCCGGCGCATTCACCAAAATATCAATACATAAATGAGCTCGTTTTATGTTGTTTGTAAAGCAGTATTAGCTCGTTCGTTAAGGGCTAATAATGTTTTGAATTTATTTACACTTTCCCCTTCTTTCATCCTGCTAGGGAATTTTTTATACTATGCAGCTGTTCTAAAAAAAATGTATTTTGATGTTGTTCTTGTGTTTTATGACCGAGATATATATTTTCCTCATTTCTAGTGTTATGTTAATCGACACTCGTGTTGGTGATGCAATTATTGAAATAAGATGGCATCAGCCCCCTACGAATTGTATGCACGAATAATTATTAAATTTATAATAATTAATAAAATATTTTTAGCCAGTCCAATTTATGAAGCATTACCTTAATACATTTAAGTATTCTCCTCATTCCTTTATCTTGTAATTTTTGTAACTCCACTATTTGGTTTAAAATTGTTAAAAGAAAATTAAAATTTGGTTATATGATTGTGTTGGGCTGAAGGACTCAGTCGATTGCCCTTTCTAACATACGTATATTTTGTATGTATGTTGGAATAAAGTTCATTGTATGTATGTATATGATTGTGTTATAAATTGTGGTTTTGGTTTGTTGTGATAGATAACAGCTGAATCCAGTTTTTCGCGATTATTTTGCAAGTTTAGCCAACATATTCTAAAGTGAGTTTATTGTCTATTATTACGAGATATTTTATTGAGTCATCATAATCACAATTATCGAATTTAATGATACAGTTATCTGTATTTACAATTTTTTTTCCTGCTAATTAATATTTCCTGGATGTTTAGGAAGTTTGTCTCTAGCTAGTACTTTAAGTTTTCTAAATCTTGATGTATGTTATTGGTGATTTTTTGTACGTTTTTTGATGTTGAGTGTATAGGGTGTTTCAGACCATCCGTTCACCCCAAATATCTCCTAAAATACGGATCGGATTGAGATGAAAAAAAAATATGTCCAAAAATGTTTTTTGAGCCCTATCATGTGGTGTGAAATGTGACCCCCCCCCCCCTTGGTCGAGGAGGGGGGTAACTTTGAAATCTTAAATGGGAACCTCTATTTTTATTGCAGATTTGGATTCTACGCTAAGAAAATTTTAGGTTTTTATTCGAAAAATTTGTTTCGATGCGCGACAGATGGCGTTATATTCGGCAAAAACATTTATTGAATTATATTTATTTCCAGCATCAAATGATAGATTACGACATTTTTACGTAGACATCTCTTAAATAAGGCGTTGATTAAATTCATTCGTAATTTTATGTCAGAAATAAGCAAAAAAAATCGTAGAAACGAATAAAAATCAATTTGATTATCAAATTCCATTCTATTCTTTTCTATTGTGGTAATGTATGAATGTTTGTAACGGCAAACAGGATTTTTTTAATTTAAAAAAAAATATTAAAAATTTTTTTTTTTTGCTAATCGAATAAAATGTTTCGAATAAAAACCTATAAATAAAAACCTATTTAAGATTCTAAAGTTACCCCCACCCCGCCCCAGGGGGGAGGGCTGGTGGTTTAAATTTCACACCACATGATAGAGCTCAAAAACAAATTTAGACTTATTTTTTTGTATGTCAATCCGATTTGTATTTCGCGAGATATTTGGGGTGTACGGGTGGTCTGAAACACCCGGTATACTGAATTTCCAAAACATCCAAACACAAGTAAAGAATTGTCCGATTTCATTCAAATGTTTACCAATGATACGTTGAATAATATTGAAGCGATGATTAGAATCGCAGCGAGAAATCTTTTCATTTTTTCTTCTTATTGTACTTTTTATTCACAATTCAGTTTATTTCTGTTCTTCATTGGTTTTAAAGGTGTTTAAAAGCATTAAGAACGCCAAGGCGTAGCGAAAGAGTAAGATATCATCAATTAAGTGAGTTTGAACGAGGTCCAATCATAGGGATGAGAGATGCTCAATAAGGGAAATTTCAAATCGAGTAGGCCGTAACGTATCAACTACACTTCAGTGTTGGTTGATTATTAAAAAAGTTGATTTTTCCATTTTCGAGTTTTTTTTTTCTTTCTTTTCTTGCACTAGATGATGTAATAGTTCATTACTACCTTTTAAAAAAAATTGTAGTCTGGTCTGTGGTCTTTCATTTTTTACTATTTGCTACTTTTTTACTTTTGGTACTTATTGCACTTTAGTTTACTTTGCGCTTTCCCTGTTTCCAGAGAAATATTTATGATGTTAACAATCGATTTTTTTTTCTCGTTCTTCTGATGAAAAATAATGTCTACTAGGATGATTATTAAAAAAGTTGATTTTTCCATTTTCGAGTTTTCTTTTTTTTTTCTTTTCTATTAAAATTTAAACAAAGATTTATTTACACTAGACAAAAAATGGTGATGTGGCCATCATGTTACTTTCTCCGACTTGATGGTATCATTTATATTTACGCTTTCATGGTTTATTTTCAATTTGAATCATTTTTTAA
Source organism: Ocypus olens (assembly GCA_910593695.2). Taxonomy (NCBI): domain Eukaryota; kingdom Metazoa; phylum Arthropoda; class Insecta; order Coleoptera; family Staphylinidae; genus Ocypus; species Ocypus olens. Next base: position 46,688,132 of record OU343049.1, read on the forward strand.
ATGTACATCGAGCGCTTTGTAAACTCGGAGGAAATTGTTGAAATGGCATCTAGGGACCCTAAAAGGGATATTTCCATTAAAAAAAAAATTGAAAAAAAAATCACGATCACAATACTTTCTCGTACTTCGTAACGGAGAAAGTAAAAAGGATATTTAACACTAGCTAGTTTTATCACCTTACATAAAGATGTTGGAGAATATAATCCTCAGTTAACTGAATATTGTTAATTATAACATGAACAAATGTGAAGAGTGAATTTTTTATAAACATTAAAAATGAAAGAATTTACCGTGTGTTGAACCATGATCCAGTTCCATAATCAAGTACAATGCTGATTTTAATTGATCCGTCAATGTTAAGGTTCCGCCCGCATAAAACAGCCAGACTCTACCCTTTATCCAATTGAAAATGCAACAAGTATTCTTTCTCTACGTTTAATGAATACATTTATTCGCAATTAAATACAATACAACGTTTTATGGCAGTACAAATTATTGCAATTGCAATTGATTTCGCTTTGTAGTTTTGTACAGTAACGAGTGTCAATTACTTTAAGCTAGTAATTTCCTAGTTGCTAGTAAAAGCGGTGGCGTAGCATTATTAATAATTCATAGAACTTAATTTCTCACTGCACACTTGGTAAAATGTTTTGGTTATTTTACAAATCATATTAAAATTTATTTAGTTATTATATAATAATAATAATAATTTATTTTTACGGGTAACCCCTTTTACAAAAATAAACACAAAATACAGCAATACAAAACCGAACATAAATATTTAAATTAAGAAAAAATAATAAAAATAATTAAATAAAATACAAATTTGGTCACTACCTAAACTAAAATGTAACTAAATATAAATTTACAAAAATTTAAAAAAAAATTAAAAAAAATGAAATAATCACGATATGTTTCGGACTGCGTTTTCAAGAAATGCACAGAAGAGGAAATGTTTACGGTTATATAAATACAAGAAAGTATTGCAGTTAGGTACCTAGGACTTTTAAATTATAAGTTGCACAAAATTAGAACTTTAGAATAATGTAGATGGTTCTTTAAACAAAAAAATACACCCAGAAATATTTAACATTACGTGGTGCATTGATGAAGCTGAAGCTTGGTTTCATCTCAAATATACAAAAATCAAGAAAATCCTTATATGACCATCAGATCATTCAAAAAATTTGGTTTGTGATATATCTATATCTGGTCACATGATCGTTGGGCCAATTTGCTTTAAAGAAACTGCATATACTGTGTAAAAACATTGTTCGGACTTTGCAGAAGTGCTATACGATATCCAACTTATGATGGAATATTTTCTAGAGCATGGCGACTCACCTTAAATGAATCCACGGTTAAAAACAGCATCTTCTGCAAGGACTATGTTATCTCTAAAGAATTATAGACTCGAAGATCTGCGGAATATTTTTCATGCGGCGGACTCAAGGCTCAATTAGGCTCAAGGACAAGCATGACAGACGAACTATACATTCTAAAGCTTTTAACATGAACATACCAAATGATCATCACTGCATTGAACTTGATAATATGCGCAAATCATTTTTATAAAAGGTAAAAAACTCAGGAATGTTAACTGTTTCCATGTTAAATTTAGCCTTGGACCTTTGCAGTTCTTTGAGTACTTATGGAAAAGTTATCCATGAGATCCACCTCCATTCATCCATTCAATTGGATCCGGTGCATTACAATGGTCAACAAAGGCTTGATGACGTTGGTCAAGAGAATGTCATTGTCACGTCACTATTAACGGTACCAGGTCATGTTTTCTAGCATCAAAAAATTCCCAGAATTAATCAAGATCAGAAGCTATATTTTGTTCAGAAGATTCAATGTAGTTAATATAAGCTAAGCGAATCTTTCTTTTTAGGCTTTTCTGAGCCGCATCCTCGAACTGCTACCCAGTGAGACTATAAATCCAAACGCAAAATATTAATTTAGTTAATTATTGTTAAAGAAAAGGCTCAGCCATTGGCAAATTCGAGCTGCATTGACGACATTTTGTAGTTGGAATGGGGATCAATACCATACATGGTCATCAAATTTGGACAAGACGAACTCGATAACTACAAGAAGTATGAGTAATACATTAAAAATAAAAATTAGCTTCTTCTTTCCTAGTTGCACGCAAAAGTTTTCCAGTGGCGGCTCGTGGAACATGTTGATGGTAGAGCCACTTATACAATATACGCCCCCCCCCCTCTTTTTTTGAAGAAAGAAAGAATGATTTATCTTCCTAAACCAAAGTAACTGGCGAAAAAGTTATAATTAGTTAAAAAATCTTGCTGAGCTTGAAACCACAAGCAGTACCATGGCTCCTTGGATCTATATAACGAGCCGCTCCTGCATACAATACTCCAAGCGTAGATTTTAAATTAAGTAACGAACCAAGCATAGAGTTAAGAAAATTTGTAGAAATTTCCTTCTGTTGAAAAAAATATAAAAACAATCGCCATCGATTTGAAACTTTTCAAATGCACTTAAAACACATTCTAGACTATGATTATGTAAAAATCCTTTCAATGCTCCAACCGTAGATTTTGAATTGTCGTAATGAATCGAGCGTAGAGTTAAGAAAATTTGTAAAAATTTCCTGCTGTTGAAAAAAAATATAAAAACAATTGCCATCGCCTTGAAACTCTTCAAATGTACTTAAAACACATTCTAGATTATGATTATGTAAAAATCCACTTTGTCAGCGGCAGCTCGTGGAACATGTTGATGGTAGAGCCACTTACAATATACCCCTCCTCCTTTTTTTGAAGAAAGAAATAACGATGTATCTTCATAGGCCAAAGTAACTGGCAAAAAGTGTTTTAAGACTATTAAAATTCTTGCTGAGCTGAAACTTCAGGTAGTGCCATGGCTCCTTGGCTCTATATAACGAGCCGCCCCTGAAGTTTTCAATTTTTCCTGATTGGCTATATTCCTCAAAACTATAGAATGCGTACTTTTGACATATTTTTTTTAAATTTATTCACAGTCAGGGCTGTGCAATCATATTGAAGAACTTAATACCAAAATAATTTGGATCATCTTTCCAAACTTGAAGCAAATATCTGGTGTTAAGTTTTCGGTATGATATTAATCAAGTAGTTGATAATATGCTTCCACATAAATAAGACACTTGTAAACAAATAAACAAGGAAGTGATGATATTTTTAGATTTATGAATTGAACTCGATAATCAACTCTATAATCGAGGCCAAAGATTATTCGGATTGCTTTACATCGCAAACCAAACAATCTATGTAGGTTGAGTGATCCCATGCCAAAATCCCGTAGATTAGGTGAGAATGAAATACGGAAAAGTAGGCTGTTTTTATGTCTGACAAAATTATATGATATGATATGATAATTCATTTCCATTGCATCCCCATAACAAATGGTTGTCAATTCTTCTGGGTACTCATATCATCATGGTGTTTTAATGTAATAACATCCATGCAGTATTATTTTCATTAATGCTTAGTTTATTGGCACTGAACCATAATACTGCTTTAGGCTCTGCAATTCCATCCATTTGTAGGGATATATCTACTTCATTTACCGATGATATTAGTATCATCAGCAAATAAGACCATATTTCCACGTCATGGAATTTATTTCATTGCAACGAAGTAAATACAGCAGTGGTCCTAAGATCGACCCTTGGGGAATACCCTGTTTGATTGATAGTTAACTGCTCAGATGTTGAGCTATCCATGGCTTCTATTTGATAGGAATGATAAAAGAAACATACGCAAGTCTTAAAATTGTATGAGTTTCTGACTTAGATCAACAAAGGTGGCCATTGCATATTTACCACCCTCAAAGCAAGATGTAACTTTGTCGGTAAAATTAATTACAGCATCTCCAGAGCAATTTTCTTCTGTAAATCCGTATTGAGACCCAGATAGGTTTATTTTCTTCAAGAAAGGAAAGGATATTTTTTTCGATTATTTTTGAGAAGATGGCCAATAGAGGAAACGGTCTATAGCAGAGGTGGCCAAACTTTTGATTACTAAGAGCGACCATTTTTTAAATTATAGGCGGCGGTCTACCAACATCGTACGTGTTGATCATATATGAAGATCACGAGGGAAGAACGGTTTATGTCCATTTCCCACCAAAATGGCGATTGGAACGCCATCTGTTGCATTTTTAGGATTACTAAACATTGACAATTCATTAACAGGGAAATCGGTTCTCCCCGAGAGTTATTAGACTGTAAAGATCGGCGTGTATACTTGCTCCTGAAAGTTCTCAAACCTTTAAATTCGTTTTTCTCAGAATCAGCTTTCATGGACATGTACCGTTCTTCCCCCTACGTCTTCATATGTGTGATTATGACTGACTCAAATTAAGTCATGAATGGTCCTGGCGGTTTGGTTAGCGTGTTGAAATGTAAAATTTTGAAGGTGAGGACCTTTTTTTTGCTCTTCAACATTTAAAGGGGAAGAGAGTCGATTCTTTTAAATTATTATTTGGTTGACGAGCTTTGTTAACGGTTCAATCAATAAAATAATCTGGAACGTAAAAAAATATTCCTTCACATCTTTAACTGAACAAAAATTCATCAAAATCACCTTCAGTAATATTTTCCCATCATCGACAACTACAGACCGGTTTCGATCTGCATTAGTCTCGTTCGCATAGGGAAATTTGATTAAGGAAATACGTTACAGCTTTTTAAACAGTAGAGGCCACTTTGATGACATTTATTTTGCTTAAAATCACCGTAAAAATTTGCAAATTAAGCCGCATGTGTTATTATTAAAACAAGGCGCGATACCATCACGTTTTAGTCCAAATCAAATTGGCAATGTAAACAAACTCGAAATAATAATCATTCTAAACTTATCTCTAGATCAATACATATTTCATTGATACGGGTCCGATAGCTTATTGACCTAAATCGGATTGCACGAATGAAAAAAAAAACGGAATTAAATTATGTCTACGAATTATAATAATTTCGCACGCAAGAGCGATTTTCCAATTTACACTATCTACTGTTTTTAATTAAAATTTTGAAATCGACATGTATAAATTAATCGTTATCACAAATGAACTTGATAGTGTTAGTGGAAGATGATTATAAACGAGACCGGACAGTCTTTTTAATTAATAAATTACCGAGTCATTGCCACTGTAAGAATTTAAAAAAAACGATGCTCTTGCATGATTACATGCAGTTGTGTGTTGATATTAAGAATGTAATTATTGTTTCCCTGCAATCGATAATTGCGGACCGGTTTCGACATGCGTTTATCTCATCAGCACAGTACGGTCGTTGATAGAGATGGGAAAACTGCTACTTTTGAATCACGTTGCTACTTGTGATTGCTACTTTTTAATACCTGCGATTTCAAACTGTGACTATGATCACGGCTGGCAAGTATATGCTACGTTAGAACTTGTATGTATAAATTTCAATTTATTGTTATACTAAAGTAACGCGATTTTTCCTTTTATAATTTTTTTTCAATTCTCTCAATTCACTCATCATTTTCCACAGCGAGTTTGAGGTTCGATTCCACGCCGCACAAGATCATTTATTCGTTCTTATAAAATCTCAATTAATTAATTAATAGTTGTTGGTATCATGGGCCTCCGCAGTAATTTTTACAGGAAGGGGCAAAACTTCCATACAGAAATTTCGAATAAATAGAAAATATACAGTAATAATACAGCGAGATTGAATAAAAAATTAATCAAAGCAGGTCATGAACAAAAAAACGCATGTATTCTCTTAGTTCCTAAATTTGAAAATATCAATATGTCAGTTTGATACTTGCCAATAATTTTACAATCACAGAAGTAGTATTGATGTTAAGTAGCAGTGATTTTAAGTAGCAATCACAGAAGTAGCATTGATGTTAACTATCAGTGATTTTAAGTAGCAGTGAAACTCGCCAACTAGTAACAGTAACTGCCTGTGATTTTTCAAGACCAGTAAAAAATCACAGGTACATGAAATATCGCCCATCCCTAGTCGTTGACGGAGAAATTAGTACGACGTTTTAGACAGTAGATGTCGCCTTAATGGTGTTTTTATCATAACGATTACTTGGTTGGTTTATAACTCTATGGTGAAATTTGTTTGAATTAACTAAAATGATACAAACTCAATAAGCGAAATTAGTGCAACGTTTTAGACAGTAGATGTCGCCTTAACTGTTTTTTTTTATCCTAACGATTACTTGGTTGGTTTATATATTTATGGTGAAATTTGTTCGAATCAACTAACGCTTTAAGCGGTAGATGCAGCGTTGCCAACCGATCACTTAATATTTCCGCCAGGTTGCCAACCTAATTCCACATGAATTCCGCCAGAAAATATAATTATGAAATATGAAAATATATCTCTTATTTTAACATAACGTTCAGTAGTTAAATTTAACGTTTTGCGTACGAATTATGGTTGAATATTAGGTGGAACAATGAAAAAATCTAAAGAAAAATTAATACTAATATGATATTCAATCAATAATTTGAATGAATTTTGAAAATTAATATTACTAATAATTTGAAAAATAAATGCAAATATGATATTTAATTCAATAATTTGTATGAATTTTAAAAATTAATATTTTTTAGTAGACTTGAACAAAAAAAGCTAAAAAATAAATAGTGATGTAATAGAATTCCACAAAAAAATTAAAATCTTTACAAAACATCTAGCTTTAAAACTAATTTAAATTTTTGAAAATCTGCCAATTTCTCCGTGAGGTATGAATTTTGGAAATTAACGTTTAAATTTGTCGAACATTTCAATAAAAAAAATCGTAAAACAAATAAACTCTAACATGATAAAATTGCTCAAAATATTTATTATATTCACAAAACATCTACCTTCAAAATTATTTAAATTTTTTCAAAATGTGTCAATTTTTCCGCCAGTTATAAATTTTTGAAAATTAACGTTTTTATTTATCGAACACTTCAATGAAAAAAAATAGAAAAAAAATAAATACTGGTATGATAAAATTGCTCAAAATATTTAATATATTCACAAAATATCTACCTTTAAAATTAATTAAAATTTTTGAAAATGTGTCAATTTTTCCATGAGTTATGAATTTTTGAAAATGAACGTTTTAATTTATCGAACACTCCAATAAAAAAAATCTAAAAAACAATAAACACTTTTATGATAAAATTGCTCAAAATGTTAAATGTTAAAATTTTTGGAAATGTGTCAATTTTTCCGTGACTTATAGATTTTTGAAAATTAACGTTTTCATTTATCGAAAAATCGAAAAAAATACTTATATGATTAAATTGCTCAGTGCTTAATATATTCGCAAGATATTTAAATTGAATTAAAATTTTTGAAAATGCGTCATTTTTTCCGTGAGGAATGAATTTTTGAAAATTAACGTTTAAATTTGTCGAACACCTAAAAAAAAAATAGAAATAAAAATACTTATATGAGAAAATTGCTCAAAATGTTTAATATATCCACAAGATGTCTACCTTTAAATTTTTTGCAAATGTGTCATTTTTTCCGTGAGTTATGCATTTTTTAAAATTAATGTTTTAATTTGTCGAACACAAAAAAAATAGAAAAAAAAACATATGATAAAATTGCTCAAAATATGATATTTAATACATTCACAAAACATCTACCTTTAAAATTGATTAAAATTTTTGAAAATGTGTCAATTTCTCCGTGAGTTATGAATTTTTGGAAATTAATGTTTTAATTTGTCGAACACCAATAAAATAAATAAAAATAAAAATAAATACTGGTATGATAAAATTGCTCAAAATATTTAATATATTCACAAAATATCTACCTTTAAAATTAATTTAAATTTTTGAAAATGTGTCAATTTTTCTTTGAGTTATGAATTTTTGAAAATGAACGTTTTAATTTATCGAACACTCCAATAAAAAAAATCTAAAAAACAATAAACACTTTTATGATAAAATTGCTCAAAATGTTTAATATATACGCAAAAATCTACATTTAAAATTAATTAAAATTTTTAAAAATGTGTCAATTTTTCCGCCAGTTATGAATTTTTGAAAATTATCGTTTTAATTTATCGAGCACTTCAATGAAAAAAAAATCGAAAGACAATAAATACTTATATGATAAAATTGCTCAAAATGTTTATTATATTCACAAAACATCTACCTTGAAAATTATTTAAAATTTTTCAAAATGTGTCAATTTTTCCGCCAGTTATAAATTTTTGAAAATTAACGTTTTTATTTATCGAACCCTTCAATGAAAAAAAAATCGAAGAGAAAATAAATACTTATATGATAAAATTGCTCAAAATGTTTATTATATTTACAAAACATCTACCTTTAAAATGAATTAAAATTTTTCAAAATGTGTCAATTTTTTCACCAGTTATAAATTTTTGAAAATTAACGTTTTTATTTATCGAATACTTCAGTGAAAAAAAAATAAATACTTTATGATAAAATTGCTCAAAATATTTAATATATTCACAAAACATCTACCCTCAAAATTAATTAAAAATTTTCAAAATGTCAATTTTTTCGCCAGTTATAAGTTTTTTTTTTTTTTTAACTAGGCCTGAGCCATATCGTCACACACGGCTAGGATATCGAACACTTCAATGAAAACAAATCGAAAAAAAAAATACTTATATGATGAAATTGCTCAAAATATTTAATATATTTACAAAACATCTACCTTCAAAATTAATTAAAATTTTTCAAAATGTGTCAATTTTTTCGCCAGTTATAAATTTTTGAAAATTAACGTTTATATTTATCGAACACTTGAATGAAAACAAAATCGAATAGAAATAAATATTTGTATGATAAAATTGCTCAAAATGTTTATTATATTCACAAAACATCTACCTATAAAATTAATTAAAATTTTTGGAAATGTGTCAATTTTTCCGTGAGTTATGGATTTTTGAAAATTAACGTTTTAATTTATCGATCACTTCAATAAAAAAATAAATACTTAAACGAATCAATTGCTCAAAATATTTAATATATTAATATTATTTAAAATTTTTGAAAATGTGTCAATTTCTCCGAGAGTTATGAATGTTTGAAAATTAACGTTTTAATTTATCGATGACTTCAAAAAAAAATTGAAAAAAAAAATACTTATATGATTAAATTGCTCAGAATACTTAATATATTCACAAGATATTTAAAATGAATTAAAATTTTTGAAAAGGTATCAATTTTTCCGTGAGTTATGAATTTTTGAAAATTAACGTTTAAATTTGTCAAACACTTAAAAAAAATAGAAGTAAAAATACTTATATGACAAAATTGCTCAAAATGTTCAATATATCCACAAGATGTCTACCTTTAAAATTTTTGTCAATTTTTCGGTGAGTTATGCATTTTTTTATTAATGTTTTAATTTGTCGAACACAAAAAAAATGAAAAAAATAAATTGTTAAAATGTTTAATATATTTACAAGATTACCTTTAAAATTGATTAAAATTTTAAAAAATGTGTCAATTTTTCCGTGAGTTATGAATTTTTGAAAATTAACGTATTAATTTGCCAAACACTTAAAGAAATCGAATAAAACAACTTATATGACAAAATTGCTCAAAATATGATATTTAATACATTCACAAAACATCTACCTTCAAAATTAATTAAAATTTTTGAAAACGTTAATTTCTTCGTGAGTAATGAATTTTTGAAAATTAATGTTTTCATTTGTCGAACTCTTCAATAAAAAATAAATATATACTTATATAATAAAATTGCTTAAAAAGTTTAATATATTCACACGATATCTACCTTTAAAATTAATTAAAATTTTTGGAAATGTGTACAATTTTTCATGAGTTATGTATTTTTTAAAATTAACGTTTTAATTTATCGAGCACTTCAATAAAAACAAATCGATAAAAAAAATTATTATAAGATAAAATTGCTCAAAATGTTTAATATATTCGCAAGATATCTACCTTTAAAATTAATTAAAATTTTTGAAAATGTGTCAATTTCTCCGTGAGCTATGAATTTTTCAAAATTAATGTTTTAATTTGTCGAGCACTTCAAAAAAAAATTGAAAAATAAATAAATACTTATGTGATAAAATTGCTCAAAATGTTTAATATATACATAAAATATCTACCTTTAAAATTAATTAACATTTTAGAAAATATGTCAATTTTTCCGTAAGTTATGAATTTTTGAAAATGAACGTTTTAATTTGTCGAACATTTCAATAAAAAAATAGAAAAAAAATAAATATTTATGTGATAAAGATGCTCAAAATGTTTAATATAATCACATGATATCTACCTTTAAATTTAATTATTTTTTTTGAAAATGTGCCAATTTTTCCGTAAGTTGTGAATTTTTGAAAATTAACGTTTTAATTTGTCAAATACTTTAATAGAATTTTAAATAATACTTATATGGTTGAACTGCTCAAAATGTTTGATATATTCACCTTTAAAATTAATTTAAAATTTTCAAAATGTGTCAATTTTTCCGTGAGTTATGAATTTTTGAAAATTAACGTTTTAATTTGTCAAACAGTTCAATGAAAAAAATTGAAAAAAGAATAAATACTTACATGATAAATTTGCTCAAAATGTTTAATATATTCACACGATATCTACCTTTAAAATCAATTAAAATTTTTGAAAATGTGTCAATTTTTCCGTGAATTGTGAGTTTTTGAAAATCGACGTTTCAAGTTTCTGCTTTTTCTCTTGTGAAATATCTGTTTTGAAAATTTAGTTTAAATTTGAATTGAATTAGGCTTGTCTTCTTAACGTTAGAAAATCCGCCAGCCGCTAAAACGAAAATTATTCCGCAATCCGAATTCAAAATCCGTTCACTTAAATAACACTGAGAATAATGTACTGTAAATAATTACCAATAAATATGTATGATATAAACTCAAAAAGAGAAATTAGTACAACGCTTATGCGGTAGATGTCGCCTCAATGGTGTTTCTATTCTAAGGTTCACTTGGTTGGCTTATAACTCCATATCGAAAATTGCCATCTATAGACGCATTTATTTATAAATGCAGGATAATATTTTTTTATTTGATTTATTTAATGCATCTGCTAAAAGTGGATTCCATATTCAAACTTACACGTTAAAGTGAATGGTATTTTTAGGAGGTGCGCATTTTACTTTTTATTTGATCAATAACAAGAAAGTCCTGTCGGATTCACCCTTAAGAGACCACGAAAGCCCTCGACAATAATATCAATACTAATAAAACAAAGTGCACGTCGAGGGTTGAAGGGCAGTCGGGGATTTAAAGGGCGACGACCTTTTCATTTAATAATCTTTATGCTACCTTAATCTGACAGTACACATTTGTCAATAATAATAATAATACTTTATTTAATTATAGTTAAAGTTAAATCAAATATATAAAGACATAATAAATACATAAATAGTCATAAACTTATGGAAAACAAATCAAATTTTAATTGTAGTGATAAATATTTATAAGTTAAATGGAATATATAAAGACATAATAAATACATAAATAGTCAGAAACTCATGGAAAGCAAATGAAACTTAAAATACCAATAACAAATTAAAGAGTTCTTTCAAGTTAAAGTTCTTAAAGATACTTTTAAAGAAGAACCGATTAAAAGTAACAATGTCTGTGCTACAACCTTGATGAAAGAAAATCACAACTCATTGTAGAATGGTTGCAATAAACCGAAACACGTGTCAGGAAACTTAATATTATAACAAGAGACCAAACAAGGGTTTTATTTCAAATATATCCACAAGAACCGTTTAATAAGAAAATATCAGAAAATATCAGATTTATTTCATACCATCAAACTGGAGAAATAATAATAATAATCATCATCATCATCATTTATTGGTGCGAATACATAATGTGAATACAGGTCAGAAAGTTACGTGATGGCCACATCAACATTTCTTTGCCGTACGACAGCCGAGAATTCTTTCTTTTTCTGTTATTATCAGAGAGTCTACTTTTTAATCAGCTTTGTTAGGCTTACTCAAGGTCAGCATGTGATCCGCGATCGATGATTGTAATGCATGCTCATACACTGCCGTCGAGATCCGCGTCCGCAACATGCCCGCTTCTAACCAACCGGCGCGTACCTCTTAAGTGCCAACTCTGTAAAACAAGTCTCAATCAATTATTAGCAAAATAATGCGCCCGGTGTCCTTCTAACGGCTACACTGAGTGTACATTAACACGTTGCTGATTCACTTCTACTATTACATCTAGTAGATATGATTTTCTCAAACAAAACTAAAAATCCGATAAAATATTTGTTTCGAGGCAGAAAGACCTTTGGCAGATTACTAAACTAACACAGCATCTTTTCATGTACCTGTCAAATATACAGGGCTTTTATTTTAACTCTGAACATATGATTGTTAATGCCTATGTTCAATCGTAAAATAATCACATCAACGCATTCATAGGTAGGGCAACCATACAAACTCAGTTTTATTTGATTGTTAAAAGTGTGTTAATAAAAATGTATTACACCACCGAAAAAAAAAAACAAATAATTAATTGGTATAAGAGAGGGAACCGCACTCGAGATTGTTTTTTCGGTTGCATACCAGAGCAGACAACTTTCATCCATCGGTACAATATTTTTAATATTGTCGATAATTTTGACTGTCTGCGTGAGTAATTTTCATAGTAAACGGACTAAAATAAGTCATTTTGACTCAGCATTTTATAAATAAATAAATTAGAGGCAACCTCACTTGTTGCAGAAGCATTAAATAAATTTAATAAAGCATTTTATGTTCCGTAGAACAGTATCTTTACGAGTTATTGCAGCACAGTTTCGAATAAGTTCAGCTTCCGTTTATAAGAGATTCAAATAATTTAAATACAATGCCTACAAGTCTTCAAATCATCAGCATCTAATGATGACAAAGGCAAACGAACGGAATTCTGTGAAACCGTATTTAATTTAATTAAACTAACTTTTTTCATAATGCGTTAAGCTGTATCACTACCAACTTCGTGTGCTTGGTTGCATACAATTTCAATTAAATGCGATGCGTTGATGTGATTATTTTGCGATTGAACATAGGCGTTAATAATGTTCAGGGCTAAAATAAAAGCCTTGTATGTAATTTTTGTTAATAAACACGTATTATTATTATTATTTGTTTCAACGTAATTCTGATTAATTTAAACAAGCTGTAAAACAAATTATTCCCTGCCTCCTGCCATATTGAAAATTACATATTAAACCTTGAATTCCTCGACCCGCGCCCTCCCTCCCTCTCTCTCCCCCACGTTGAGTTTTACGTGTAAATAATGTAATTTTCCGCGTCCTCTAACTCGGGATGGGAAACGCGGGGCCCGCGGGGGCGGGGGATGGAAAATTCAAGGATATTCCTGGAAATACCGTGTCCTTGATTTTGACGTAGTAACCCGCACGGGCACAGCACAACAGCCCTCGTAGTATCGATTTTCCTGCCGGGGTTGTTTGGGTTCGCGTTTCCACCTGCAACCCCAACAGTGTACTCGTGAGCAGGTCACAGCAATACGCAGTTCAAACGAGAAATAATGAAAATGTGCATATTTTATGTTCATATCTAAATAAATTTTCATTTTGGGCGATAAAAAAATTATTTTAAAAAGAAACAAAAATAATGAAAATGAGTAAATTTGATGTTTATACCCAAATACACTGTTATTTTAGGAACTATAAGGGTATATTAACACGTTGACCGCGTTGTCAGTCACCAGTGACTGACACTGAAGTATGCCGGGCGGCGTCAGTCACCGATGACTGATACTTTATACTTACTCTTTAGCGCTGTCAGTCACGAAAATGAATTAAATAAGCATATTCTTACTCATTTTATAAAATAAAACTTAAAAACATAGAAAACTTTTTTTGACATTTTACAAAAAAACTTATTGGCAGCCAATGTGTTAAAGAACAAGCTTTGTAAGTGGAGGTTTATCGCACGCGTCCAAGTGTGATAAAACTACTTACAAACAGGTTATTTATACTATTTTTTATATTTTTCCCTTTTTAAATGAAAAATATAGAATTTTAAAATTTAGAGAATTTAGTCGAATGTAGTCGAAGTTGGTAACCGAAATATGTCAATGTCACATGAATGTTTTGAGGTTATGCAAGTCAGAAGTTATTTTTATATGGCTTATAATCGTTTGACGTATATGAAGTTTGACATTTCAATGCTGGTAACTTGAAAAAATAAACTGTCCCTACGTTACTTTATTTGACGAGTTCTGTAATAAATGAGTATTGCGATATGGTTTTGGGTGCTGAAACAGCTATATTATAGACGCAAAATATAAAAAAATTAAAGAAACAAAAATAATGTAAATGTATATATTTGATGTTTATATCCAAATAAATTGTCATTTTAGGCGCTAAAAGACTTATTTTAGAAATGAAAGAAAAATTGTTGATGTGGCCATTATATATATTTTTTTAGATTTAATGCTGATATTTTATGTATTTATCTATTTTTCGGATTTTGAAAAATATATTCTTTAAAAGTTGTTCATTTTGGGATTTCTTTTTTTTTCTTTTATTAAAGGAAGGGAATTCAGGATTGAAAAATACTTGGAATTGGCGTAGCATTCTGCCACAGCCGATTTTTATGATTAATAATTCATATATTGATATGAAAGAACAAAAACTAAACAACAATGAATCCGCACGATCATTTTTAATGCAGAAAAACTGAAATATCGTGGATTATTAAAGTAACTAATGCGGAAAGTTGTCCAAATGTATAGCAATAGACACTAAAAATTGTAGTTATTGTAATTTATTTGTAGACCCACCTCGCCCCTAAAATTTTTCCCGTCTCTAAAATTATGACGCCTTTCAACCTTTTAGATAAGATGTCCTGGATCTAGGTAATTTATCAAAATTGCTTATGCCAAAAAAGAGAACCCACTTAAAAGATTGGTAAGAAATATTAACTCTAAAGATAATGCTAGTAGTGAAAATTTTCCAAAAAACCATCGACCTTCTAGTCATCCATATGTATGGTTCGGTTCAGAAAACAATCTTGTTCTCCTCAGAATATTAATCAATGGTTGTTAGATTTCCAGGTCCTATGAAGAACAGCTAGAGTTCTACGGAGCTGTGGGATCAAATTAATAAACATATCTTCTTAAATGTTTCGTAATAGACACCAAAAACTACGGTTTTTGTAATATATTTGTAGACCCACATCGCCCCTAAAATTATTGCTAATTAAATAAGATGTCTTGGATTTATCAAAATTGCTAATGCCAAATAAGAGAAGCCATTTAAAAGTTTGGTAACAAATATTAACTCTGAAGGTAATGAAAGTTTCACAAGAAACCATCGAAAACCATCGCATTTATGGCTTAGAAAACAATCATTGGATGTTGGATTTCCCAGTCCCCTAAAAACAAATAGAGTTCTGCAGATTTGATTTTCAGGTCCTATGTAGAACAGATAGAGTTCTACAGAGTTTTGGCATCAAATTAATAAACGTATCTTTCTGTCTACTGCCTACCGATAGATCGATTGGCGTTTTCAAATAAAGAAAAAAGTGAATTTTGTCAAAAAGCAAACTCCAGATCAATAGTTTTTTTTTAGATCGAAAAAAACAACAATTTAATATAGACGATAAATAGCCAGATTATATAAATATTCAACCTGTTCATGATAAAAACAACTGCTGTCGACTTAATAATTTCCCAAATTATCACTTCTAGATTTTTGGATAATGTAATGTGTGTGTAGAGCGTAAAATCTTATAGTACTAAATAGCTTTGACAGTTTTAAAAGGATATAAAAACAATCGTTGTCGACATGAAAGTATCGAAAATTATTCAAGATTCCATGAAAAAACATAATTTCTGACTATATTTTTATGTGAGCGTAAAGATATGAAAATTTGTAATAATTTTGACGAAACGAAAAAATATAAAAATATTCTATCGACTTCAAAATTTTCAAAACTACTCAAAATTAATTCGAAATTTTAATTCAATGAAAAAATATATACATCCCATCTCTAGATGTTGGGATAATCTCATGTGGATACAGGTAAAGATGTGAAACTTGGTAACAATTTTTGTCAATTCGAAAAAAAATGGAAACAAATGCTAGCGACTCAAAAATTTCCAAAATTCATTCGAGATTAAAATTGCATAAACAAATATATACATACCCTCTCTAGATTTTGGGATAATTTCATGTGGATAGAGTATAATAAACATGTGAAAGTTTGTATCATTTATCGATTCCAAAAATATATTTAAAAACAAATGCTATCTACTTCAAAATTTGCAAAATTACTTAAAATTAATTCAAAAATATAATTCCATTAACACTGTATTCATCCCCTCGTTAAATTTTTGGGATAATCTCATGTGAACAGAGACTAAAGATATGAAAGTGTGTAATAATTTTGGGAATTCAAAAAAAAACTATGAAAACAAATCCCATCGACCTGAAAATTTACAAAATTACTTAAAATTCATAAAAGAATATGATTCCATTCAAACTATATTAATCGCAGAGCTAGATTTTGGGATAATCTCGTGTGAATATAAAGTTTTGAAAGTTTGTAATAATTTTAGAGAAATTATTTTTATTCAAAATTCATTATCAGAATTTGCCTTGAAAATAAAATTAGGAAAGTGCTCCTCTTTCTCCGTCTTCCGCTCCTCTTCCTGCTTCTCCTCTTCCCCTTCCTCTTCCCCTTCCTCTTCCCCTTCCTCTTTACCTTCCTCTTCCCCTTCCTCTTCCTCTTCCTCCTTATATTAGTTATCTTCCTAATCTTTCTCTTCCTCCTTATATTAGTTATCTTCCTAATCTTTCTCTTCCTCCTCCTCTTCCCATTCATCCTTACCCTCGTCCTATTTCTATTTCTTGTTTCCTCCTCCTCTTTGAACGTTTTCTTAAAAACCGCATTTTATAGATATTTATGCATAAAGGGAGATATAATAAATTGTAAAGTCTAATAGTTATTAAGAAAATTTAGAATGTTGCAAGTATGTGCCAATTGTTTTTATATTTTTTATTCACTTGAAAAATTATAATTTTCAGAATGGCAATATATTGTGTATCTCCAAATTTTCTGACGAAATATTTGGATATTTTCACAAAATTGTAAAGTCTAATGATTATTAAGTACATTTAGAATGTTTCAGGTATGTGACAATTGTTTCTATATTTTTTATTTACTTGAAAAGTTAGAATGACAATATATTCCGTTCTCATGTGATTATCCCCAAATTTTGTAACAAAATATTTTAATATTTTCACAAAATTGTAAAGTCTAATAATTATTAGGTACATTTAGAAAGTTTCAAGTACGTAACAATTGTTTTTATATTTTTTATTCACTTGAAAAATTAGAATTTAAAAAATCACAATATATTCTGTTCTCGTGTGATTATCTCCAAATTTTGTGAAAAAATATTTTGATATTTTCACAAAATTGTAAATTCTAATGATTATTGAGTAAATTTATAAAGTTTGAAGTATGTGCCAATTGTTTTTATATCTTTTATTCACTTGAAAAATTAGAATTTTCAAAATCATAATATATTCTGTTCTCGTGTGATTATCTCCAAATTTTGTGACATAATATTTTGATATTTTCACAAAATTGTAAAGTCTAATGATTATTGAGTATATTTATAAAGTTTGAAGTATATGCCAATTGTTTTTATATCTTTTATTCACTTGAAAAATTAGAATTTTCAAAATCATAATATATTCTGTTCTCGTGTGATTATCTCCAAATTTTGTGACGAAATATTTTGATATATTCACTAAATTGTAAAGTCTAATAATTATTGAGTAAATTTAGAAAGTTTGAAATATGTGCCAATTGTTTTTATATCTTTTATTCACTTGAAAAAATCGAATTTTCAAAATCATAATATATGTATTCTGTTATTATGTGATTATCTCCAAATTTTCTGACGAAATATTTTGATATTTTCACAAGATTGTAAAGTCTAATGATTATTGAGTAAATTTAGGAAGTTTCAAGTATATGACAATTGTTTTTATATTTTTTATTCACTTGAAAAATTAGAATTTTTATAATCACAATATATTCTGTTCTCGTGTGATTATCTCCAAATTTTGGCACAAAATATTTTGCTAATTTTACAAAATTGTTAAGTCTAATGATTATTAAGAAAAGTTTATTTCCCGAGCTTGACAGGGTTACAAACCGAGAGCCTCTGGCCCTTCCTCCTTATCCTCGTTCGCTTCCTCCTCTTCTTTGACCTTTTTCTTAAAACCCGCATTTTAAATGATTTTCTAAAATAAAAATTCTTCATACCCGAATGATGTTCAAGATTTCACCAAGATCTGTTAGAAAATGGATTTTCTTATTAATAACCTAAGTCTGAAGCCCGTGGCGTGGCGGAAAGAATTTATTCGAAAATATCAAAATTCAAAGAGAGCAACACGCGAGTTTAGTTTCCTCGTACAACTAAAATTTCACCAAAAATCGTTTAATAATGGGCAAAAACTGTTTAATAATCAATCTCATTGTTTAACAGTTTTTGATATAACAATAAGTTCATTATTAAACCAAAGTAGAAGAAATTACGTTTGAACTTTTAATGAATGTTAAATTAATTATAATAAAGTGATACCAACAAAGTTACTCGTTTTATTTTTATAAAGTTGAATTATTCAAAACGTGTGACAACAAAGTTACTCGTTTTATTTAAATTATTCAAAACGTGTCGTGAAATGAAAGACTTCACAATTACTTATTGAATGTAAAATTTGCTGTGGTTTGCAAAGTAATTTCCTTAAATTTAGTTGCTGAAATAAAATTATTTTTTCTGCAAAAAATATGTGACACATTTTAACTACCTCTTTGTCCATATTTTGAGAACAGAGTTTTAATGAACTCGAACCAAACGCATTCAAATTTTTGTGCCCGACACTAATTTATCGTTTGCGTTTCCGCTGAAGCGCGAATATTACGAAGTGACCCCGCAAATGAGCAATAAACTAGAAATTGGTTTCGGAGTAATCTAATTTGGAGAATAGAGCCATTTGCAGGGAAAAAGTAGGTCACACCAGCTGCGCCCTTCAACGCGGACACGTGCCCAAACGAGGGGAATTTAAAAAGGGTTCCTCGCTATTCTCATTATTTGGCCTTAGACGCAATAATGAAAAGGATTATTCGACTGTCAATGGCAGAATTAGAGTACCGTCTTGGAACTACTTTCATTCTCGAGATTCAAGGAATAAATGTGCGAGGCAAAATTCTGGAGCACATAGTTAATTTTATAGGGAAGGTAAATACGATAAAATTTTAGATATTTTTCTATTTTGAGTCATTAACGCACTCATACGGGTTTGTTAATGGCTCGCCGAGTGCTATAATAATTTAATTTTTCAAGGTTGGCACCGTTGAAATTCAGAGCCTGTGCTAAATTTTCGGCGAGACAGTTTTGAGGTTATGTGATGTGTGCAAATCGCAAACTAATTTCAAATTGAAATGTCAATTATCAATGTTATCAACCACCATACAATTTTCTAAATATGTATGGGCGATTTTTTAATTTAGGAGTGGAATAAAAGGGGCAAAATAGAAAAAATACTGTAAAAAACTCGTTTTTTCGCACTTGTCCATTAGAAAACTCCTCGCTACGCTCGTCGTTTTCTAAACTTGGAACTTATTGAACTCATTTTTTAATAAATTATTAAATATACATGTTTTAAAGTCTCGTAGTTATTAAAAAAAGTATATTGCGATTAAACAAAAAATGACTATTATATAAAATTGGTGTCAGTAAAGAAAACCATATCAATATAATAATTACAAGCCTGTCTTCGATATTTACTACTACCAATAAAGCTGTAGGAAAAAATCCAAGTTTGAAGGTTAAAAGACCACCTTCAGCCTCCTTTAGAAGTCTGGTTAAATAAGGAACGGCTGGACAGAGTAAGGTAAATAACTGGTGCATTGATCTTTACGGGTTTTCGAAAACAATTTTAAAATTAACACAATACACATAAATTATGATACAATTGTAGGAATTATGTTATGACATTTTTAAAGAATCGCCACCTATTTCTCGATACATCCAAAAAACCTCGTCCAAAGTGTAGTTATTTCAGGAACGTCCAGAGCTCCGTGGATTTGTGCATTTGGCCATTTTATAAACCGCCAAGAAACGCGCATCTAAATATATCGTCACTTCACTTCTGCATTATTGAGTGCAACATTCCGCATTCTCGATTCCGTATAAATATACTCCGAAAAGCGCGGACCAGATTCGACACAGAAATTCGCCTGTCGACGAACACCTAACGAGATATTAATATCGACAGAGTCCAGATTGCGCGTGCATCTGTCTTAATTTATACTGTAACGTGTATAAAGTCAATGCTTTCAATGCTTTCGATATAACGAAGAAATAAAGCAGACGTGTGTACATTAGCAAACTGCTTCTTTTTTTTTAGGAATTGCCAGGAACAGCAGTGATTTCGAAATTAGAGTAAAAGTTCCCTGACTTCTTGTAGATAAGACAGGAAAGTTGTTTCAATAGATCATTTGTTTATTGTAGTCTTTTTAAGACTGTTAGATTGTATGAAAGGCATTGTATTTCTCATTTTGATTCACTCTTTCTTCGGCATTGTGCCTGGCCTTGGTGTTTTACCATTAGCCATCAACAATTTTTGTTTGGCTATTGATAGCAAAATATAGTGATTTGAGCATATACAACATGTGGTTTATTGCACCCTGCGGACTATACATCCGAAAAATCTTTCGCTCGGGCGGGGAGTCGAACCCACTCGACGCGTGGTGCAGTAACGCACGCACACCTAACCACCACACCAACTACGCCCTGTTTAGTTCACTGTTTCCAAAATTTAAAATATAGTACAAATACAGAAATTATATCATGGGCAATCTTTTTTTATTGAATTGTCTTGTATGTAACGATATATCCAAAAATATCTGCCCTTAAGTGTTCCTACTTATTTCAAAAACGTCCAAAATTCCAGATTGATTCATTTTGCTTTTCATTATACATTTTTTTCAACTTAGATAAGGTTACGGCCGCAAACGATTTAAAAAAGAATCAAATCCTAGCAATATCATAAAATGTTTACGTGCCTGAAGTACAAGAAAAACATCTCTTTATCTTCTGATGACCATAATGTGGTTGAAAATAATGAATCGTGCATCTTGCGTGTAGCAAGTTAAATTCGAAGTGATACATTGCTCTTAGATAAGAATATTTTTTGAGCGATTTAATTTATGGGAGAGATAATTTGCGGGCGGCAAAGTGAAATTCCCAGATTATATTGTAATAATTTAAAGTTCCATTTAATTTTAATTTATTTAGCCAAATAGTCTAGTCTTGTACCGTACAGACAGGAGCAGCGCCCGCTCTAGGGGTTCTGACCAGTGGCGTCGCGTAGAGCCCGCAGCCGACCTAAATAGGGGCCCGACAGAATTTTGAAAAGAATACATTCCCGATTTTTTATCGGTGAAAGTAAAATTGTCTCCCTTTTTGATTTCCGCGGTGGAGACCAAAATTTGACGCTACGCTACTGGTTTTGACGCCCCGATTTTACAGTTACTTTTCACTTTTACTATTGCGTTTTTTAGCTGTAATTAAAAGAGCTTTAATGTAGAGTAAGATGTTGAATTAATTTTTGAAATTTCTTCAATGGTTTGGAACCACTTTAAGATGGTTTTGATTTTACAAATTTCTTTAATTGTTAAAACATTATAGCCAAAAATGGTGATGTGGCCATCATATTACTTTCTCCGATTTGATACTTATATTTGTAGATTCATGATTTATTTTCAATTTAAATAATATTTTAAATCGAGCGTTTCACATGATCGAATGATTGCAACGTCATAATTATAAAAGCTACAAATGACAAATTATGTTTCAAATTCAAAAAATCTTTACCGTAAGTTTACTGAAAAACTAAAAATAATGTTAAAAAAAGTCTTGAAATGGATTTCTAAAAATAGTCCTGCTTAATTAAAAAGTCGCAAAAACCTAATTAAAGTCCTGAACAAGAAAGTCTTGAAAAAAGTCCCGATAAAAAAATCTTTCAAAAAGACCAGAAATAAAGTCCTGATAAAAAATGTCTTGAAAAAAGTTTTGGAGGAACAGTTTTGGAAATAAAGTCTTGAAAAAAGAGTCCTGATAAAAGCCGTGAAAAAATTCCTGAAAAATAGTCTTCATACAAAATACTAGAAATAAATGTCCCGAAAAAGAGCCCAAAAAAGTCCTGAAGAAAGTTCAGAAAAAGGGTCCTGATAAATTATCATAAAAAAATTGTCCTGTAAAAACAGTCTTGAAAAATTGCGTCGAAATAACATATTCTGAAAAAAAGCATTGTAAAAAAATCTGAAGAAATTGTCCTGAAAAAGAAATCCCAAAAAGAGTCTTGAAAAAAATCCCGAAAAAAGTTCTGCAAAAAGGTCTTCATATAAAACACCAGAAATAAATGTCAGAAAATCCCGAAAGAAAAAGAGTCCTAAAAAAGTCCCGAAGGAAAGTCCTAAAATAAGTCCTAAAAAAAGTCCTGAAGAAAGTCCCGAAAAAGAGTCCTGATAAAATATCCTTAAAAATTGTCCTGTAATAAAAATCTTGAAAAGGCGTTATGAAAATAATAAATGAAAATTTCCTTTAAAATATCATTCAAATAGTCTTGAAAAAGTTCTGAAGAAATTGTTCTGAAAAAAACCCAAAAAGAGTCTTGAAAGTCCCGAACAAAAAATCCTGAAAATGTATCCAATAAAAAATGTCCTGAAATATAATACTGAAAAAATCCTGTAAAGAGGGCTTGAAAAAAAATTCCCGAAAAAATAATTCTGAAAAAATGTAACGAAGAAAATTCTGAAAATAATCTTGAAAAGAAGTCTTTAACAAGAGGTTCTTAAAAAAGTCTCGAAAAAAGTCCCAAAGGAACAGTTCTGGAGATCTTGAAAAACGAGTCCTGATAAAAGCCGTGAAAAAAAAATCCTGAAAAATGGTCTTCATACAAAATACTAGAAATAAGAGCCCAGAAAAGTCCTGAAGAAAGTTCCGAAAAAGGGTCCTGATGAATTATCATAAAAAAATTGTCCTGTAAAAACAGTCTTGAAAAATTGCCCCGAAATGACATCTTTGAAAAATAAACAAAAAAGAATCTCAAAAAAAAAGCATTGTAAAAAGATCTGAAGAAATTTTCCTGAAAAAGAAATCCCAAAAAGTGTCTTGAAAAAAATCCCGAAAAAGTCCTGCAAAAAGGCCTAAAATAAGTCCTTAACAAAATTCCTGAAATAATAAGTTTTGAAAATAGTCTTGAAAAAAATACTAAATATATCTTAAAAATGTCCAAAAAAAGGTCATTAAAAAAAATTCTAAAAATTGTCATGTAGAAAATTCTGAAAAAAAATTCCCGAAAATAAGTCCTCAACAAAGGATTCTTGAGAGAGTCCCGAAAATGTCCCTAGAAAAAATATCCTGTTAATAAAATTTTGAAACGAGATCCTAAAAATAAAGGTTCTGAAAGAAAAAGTCCTAAAAATAAGTCTTAAAAAGTCCCGAAAAAGAATCCTCGACGGAACGTCTTTTAAAAATGTCTTTAAAACAGACCTGATAAATGTTCTGAAAACATTGCCCTGAAGTCCCAAAAAGGCGAAAAGGGCAAAAAACTGTTCAAAGTTTTGTGGTCATTTCTGTATTAGTTTTTGAGATACAGCGCGCACTTTACACACAGACAGACTGTTATATATCATGTTACTTTCTCCGACTTTATATTTACGTTTTCATGTGTTTATTTTTAATGAAATCCTATTTTAAATGTACTTCGAGCGTTGTGCAAACTCGGATGAAACTGACGTTTAAAACGTCAAAATTATCAAACAT
Organism: Ocypus olens; assembly: GCA_910593695.2. NCBI lineage: Eukaryota > Metazoa > Arthropoda > Insecta > Coleoptera > Staphylinidae > Ocypus > Ocypus olens. Next base: position 46,711,996 of record OU343049.1, read on the forward strand.
GGAAAAAATATACTTCAAATTTAAAAACTCAGTTTACTCAAAAACTAAAGGGATTTCGAAAAAAACTTATTCTTTGTAAGTTGTTTATTTAAGCATTCGCTACAATTATTATTAACATAAATTTGCTATAACTATTATCGTTTCAAAATTATAAACCAGAAATGAAAAAAATGAATACATTTTTTTCTCGAATAACAATGATTTTATGAAAAATATTTTCAAACAAAAGATGTTCATTTATTTGTTGTCTTCAATATTTGTTCAAATGTTTTTGTGATATTTTTTTGTATTTAAGAAGATATTGGCAAAAAACAAAAAATGATTAAGGTAAACACCCACTTCCGGTATACGAAATTTTACCAAAAGCTTTTCAGTTCTTCGGATTATCAAATAAGACTTATGTTCAAAGTTTCATATCAATTGCTCTATTAGTTTTTGAGATACAGCGCGCACAGACACACACACACACACACACACACACAGAGAGAGAGACAGACACACACACACACACAATTTTTTTTTTTCATAAATTGTTGAAATGGCATCTAGGGACCCCAAAACGGATTTTTCCGTAAAAAAAATTTAAAAACAAAAAAATCACGATCACAATACTTTCTCGTACTTCGTAACGGAGAAAGTAAAAAACTGAAAAACAAATCAAATTCGCATTTTTCGTTTTAATCAAAAGAGAAAAATGGCGTGCGAATTTTTGAAATTTGTTGCATTCTTCGACACTTATGGCTGAAAAACTGAAAAACAGTTGAAATGCAATTACGTTTTTTTTTATTATTAAATTAAATATGATTACTATTTATTTTTAACTGTTATTAGAATGAAAAATAAGTCACAATTACCACTTTGGGAAACCCAACGTATAAACATTTTATCACCTTACAAAGGATTTTTTTTTAAATCCCAACTGAAAATGGCGACACTCATGCACTACAAAATTATAGAAAAAAATCATTGGAATTTTTAAAATACAAAATTATTATTTTTTAAATAAATTTACATACTTTCGCTGCTTACAGTGTATTCCTTGATTTTGAAAAAGCAATGATGGATTATTTTGACTAAATGATAAATTCATACTTCCAGGTAAATTTTTAAAACCGGAATCTCTATTAAAAAAAATGTATTTATGTGCATAAGATTTGCAGGAGGAAACTGTACCTTACAGCTGTGATCAATAATGTGGAAATTAGATGCATACATACTATTAAGTTCCATTCACCCCCAAGGGTTGGGTTTCACGTTTGCTTAGTCACCACGCGATAAAATTCTATTGCAAGCAATCAAATAACGCTTGACTATATCGTTAAATTTAGTTATTTCGAAATGTAATTTTATCGATTAGAAAAAATTACAATTGAAGAGTACCGAAAATAAATCCCTTCTAACAGCCGAACCTACACGAGGGTTTCATTGATTTCCAGTTTATTTTTTCATATAGTAATTCATTTGGACTATGTTTTACTGTTTAAAAAATAATTAAATTTAAGAAAAATCACTTGATATGTTTCACTTATTAAAGTATTCGTTCCAATATTCCCAAGGAATAAATATTTTAACAAGTGATTTTTCTTAAATTTAGTTATTTTTTAAATATTAAATCATGTTTCATCAAGTGGTTATTGAGAATCAAGTTAAAAATATATGTTTTGTTGTTTTGATTGTAGGATATGGCCCACCCACCACCTTTGGATTGTAGGATACGGCCCACCCACCAACCAATAGCCAATTGAATATAACCTACAAACCTATGTTTTATTTAATATAATATCTACGTCAATTCATCTGTGATAATGGAAATTTAACAATCGCCCTACCCTCCAAACAGTATAGTCGCTGTCCTACCCTCGAAACAGCAGAAGTATTTCACAGGTGAAACATTATGAAAGGAAAATAAAATGAATAATTTATTTGTAAAATCATGGCATTTGACTACTCTTTTCAGTCGACTCACAAAAAAAAAGAGTCATTTCGTCCACCTCTAGTTTCTACAAATAATTTACAAAAACTAGTCTTTTGTATGTATTAAAATCCTTTAATACAAAGCCAATAATGTGTAAATTTTACTGTTATATTTCATTAGATATTCGCTAATTCTATAAAGTGCAAACTTGTTGGTCGAACATTGGAATTTTGATGATTTTTACTTTCTCCGTTATGAAGTACGAGAAAGTATTGTGATTTTTTTTACGGAAATATCCGTTTTGGGGTCCCTAGACTTTTTGTGTCTGTGTGTGTGTCTGTTTGTGTGCGCTGTATCTCAAACTAATAGAGCAATTGATATGAAACTTTGAACATACGTCTTATTTGATAATCTGAAGAACTGAAAAGCTTTTGGTAAAATTTCGTACACCGGAAGTGGGTGTTTACCTTAAATGTTTTTTGTTTTTTGTCAATATTTTCTTAAATATAAAAAATATCACCAAAACATTTAAACAAACATTGAAGACAACAAAGAAATGAACATCTTTTACTTGAAAATAGTTTTCATAAAATCATTGCTATTTGAGAAAAAGAAATTTTTTATTTTTTTTTATTTTTGGTTTAAAATTATGAAACGATAATAATTACAGCAAATTTATGTGAATAATAATTGTAGAGAATGTCAAAATAAACAACTTCTAAAGAATAAGTTTTTTTCGAAATCTCGTTAGTTTTTGAGTAAACCGAGTTTTTAAATTTGATGTATATTTTTTCCTCTTTCATGATTTTGACGTTTTAAACGTGTGTGTGTGTCTGCTGTGTGCGCTGTATCTCAAAAACTAATAGAGCAATTGATATGAAACTTTATACATCCGTCTTATTTGATAATCTGAAGAACTGAAAAGCTTTTGGTAAAATTTCGTACACCGGAAGTGGGTGTTTACCTTAACTGTTTTTTGTTTTTTGCCAATATTTTCTTAAATGTGAAAAATATCACAAAAACATTTAAACAAATATCGAAGACAAAAAGGAAATGAACATCTTTTGCTTGAAAATATTTTTCATAAAATCATTGCTATTCGAGAAAAAAAAAATTTAATTTTTTTAAATTAAATGGTTTATAATGATGAAACGATAATAGTTACAGCAAATTTATTATAGTAATAATTGTAGAGAATGCCAAAATGAACAACTTCTAAAGAATAAGTTTTTTTCGAAATCTCGTTAGTTTTTGAGTAAACTGAGTTTTTGAATTTGAAGTATAATTTTTCCATCTTTCATGATTTTGACGTTTTAAACGTCAGTTTCACCCGAGTTTACGCAACGCTCGATGTACATTTAAAATATGATTTTAATTGAAAATAAACCCATGAAAACGTAAATATAAAGTCGGAGAAAGTAACATGATGGCCACATCACCATTTTTTTAAGGTAATACCTATTTTCGTTAGTATGCTGTCATGATTAATGACTAAATATTGCGCTACATTTCATAATATGATGAACGAAAATAAAAATTTATTGATATTTAAAATCGAACAGATGAATCAAAACGTGTTGTTCACATTTTGTCATCACTTTCTTGCATTAATTTTCGGTCATTGTCTATTATTAGACGATCGTGTTAATAATTCGCTGGCATCCAATTACGCGTGAGTAATAGCACATTCGATCATACCTCGAGAAAGTTTATTTTGCACAAAAAAGGAGAGGAAGGTGTTGACTAATTTCTGGATTTGCTATACCCTGCGGCACGGTCGTATTTATCATTAAGCGCTTGAGGCGACAGCTCCGAGTCCCTCTGGAGGGGGGCGTGGTGGATGAACGGTAGTTGTTTAAATCACGTACAAAGCAATTGTTTAGCAAATTGAATAAACCATCTTAAACTTAAAAAAAACACGATTTTTGAAACCTAAACTCGTTAAAAGAATTTTGATCATTCAAAAAATTGTAGAAAATGTTTTCCATTTTTATATTTTTTAAACAGTTTTGGCAATTTTGATATTGTTGTCGAAATTATTTTCAAAATCATTTTAAATCAAATAAAATTTATTTTTCTACTACCGATAAATAACGCATTCATTTGACAACGCAAAGTAGACGTTTCCCGAACAGCTGTACTTTCCCCACGTTACCTATACTCTCCCTACGTTACCTATACCTATACGCTTCAATTGAATGTAGGTGTTTTGGAAATGTGATAAGTTTTCATATTTATTAATTATGTTTGGATTTTTCTGCAAAACGGACGTAGAAAAAAACTTCAGCTTTCTAATTTTTTTTTAATTTTTGAAATGTTGTTTCAGGTAGCGTAAAATGTTTAAATTTCAATTTTTATCCATAAAATAAAGTAAAATTAATTGATACACAATTTTAATTCTATCCTCTTATCTTGTTTAATTAAATGCATTCATGAAACGAAAGAAATTTATTTATTGAATTGATGATAACATCTTTATCTTCGTCAGGTTTTATCGTGTGTAAATAATTTAGATGAGTCAATTACACAGAGCACGCTATTCACCACTAAAAATAATGTATTTATTATAAAGCGAAAGTATATTCGAGCAAGACATGAAACCATCTTGGATTCGTATTACTCATGCTATTTCTTGGTATGATGTCGTATTTTATATTTTTTTTCGGAACGAGTAGTCACCGTATGAAAGAAATGTATTAACTCTCCAATCGTGAATTGGCTGAACTCCAAAATAAATTTACATACATATTTTTGATGTATCAAATTTCTACGTTAAAATTTTCCAATAAATATTTAGTAGAATTAATATCTATTTCATAATACTATCCTTATGCTGAAAGACCTAGTTAATAATAGCGATATGACAAAATTTTTGAATGTGTAAACTACTATTAATAACAGTATATTTGTATACAGTATGTTTTTTTTTTATCGTGGGCCATAGGATTTTACATGCTTAAAATTATACCTTGTGTTAATGTATATTTTATCGTATAATTTTGAAGCAAATTTTAGTTAGTATAATATCAATTACTTTTTCACATGATGCGCTTAATTGGATTAACTTAAACATGTTTTATTCCATTAAAAATGAAATTAATTCACTAATCAATCTCACATTTCAGTACTTTGATTATTTTTGCTGTTATTTCATTTTTTAATGGAATAAAACATGTTTAAATTATTCTGACTAAGCGCATCATGTAGAAAAATAATTTATTTATATTACTAACTAAAATTTCCTTCAAAATTTTATGATAAAATATACATTAACACAAGGTATAATTTTTAGCATGTAAAATCCTATGGCCCACGATAACAAAAATACCCTGTATACTATCCTTAATAATATGAATTACCAAGACAATTAATTAAAATTTTCATCGTTAATTTTATTTCCATGAAATTTTTGAATTACAATTTCGACTATATACAACTTGAATGAGTCGAAATTGTGACATATCAAACAAACTACAGACCGGTTTTGAGCCTTAGCAGTGCAGTAGAGTTGCTAGAATCGGTTTCACAATGAGGCGGACAGATGGCGGCGGTAAAACGCTAAATCGAGCAAGAGAAACATATATTAGGATATATTACAATCCTTAAATAAATATTGATTGTAATTTTATAAATATTCATTCACGTTAACTAAGAACGGTTAATCATCAAAGATTTAAGACAAATACGTTTCGTAGATACAGGACTGCTCGTCGCAATAAATATTGTAAATATTATGGCCATTCACGGCTAAACAGAGTGCGATCATATAATGATAACAGTATTAAACAAACATTTTAGTTGTAATTACATTACTCCGATAGATTAAATAAGTGTTTATTTATAACAAATACATTTCAGAAGGAACCGCAATGTATATTTGATTTAACTGAAGTCATACTCGGTGTGTTGATGACACTCTTAACAAAAATAATAAATTTCAAAGTTTGGCTTAAATTTTGAATTAAATCATAATGTGTGATACATCACTTGTAAAATGTAAAAAAAAAAAAACTAAAGTTGTCTATTATTTCTCCGACATTTTGAAAGCTATAATAAATCTAAAAACATATTTAGATTCTCTGTAAAAAGGGCTAGAATAATATCTTAGTTTAAAATAGGTAAATTAACAGCTATTGCGTAAAAAAAATTTAAAAAATATTTTAATTTTTCGCAATTTTTGAAAACAAAAAAGCTTAGCCCCTAATTTAATCAATCTCGTATCTCTTGAAATAACCGAGATTTCCATGAATATGTGAAAATACGTCTACGCTACTGTAGTGATTTAGGTAAAAGGTAAAAAAAAACGTTTGTCTTTGATCATCAATTTTAAAATTCATAAATTTAAATACTAATTACATAAATAAATTTGTAAGACTGTAAACTGGAAAATGAGGTGTTTCCTCCTGTGGGCTAATTTATGCAGCAGCCTTCTATGGAGCCCAGAAGCTGTAATAATTATACTATGCCAATCAGTCCAGGTACATTTTGATTATTCAATTTTTTTCATCACGTCTGTCTCACAATTGCTGATAACTTGCCAACACACTGATTTCTAAACGGAATATATTAAAATGTGGACACAACAGAAATGTATAATGTAGTCACAGTAATTTTTCGTCGTAAAATTATTACAATAAACATACATACTGCCCACCATAAGTAAAGGAGAACCATGAAAATATGTACACAGTGGGCCAAAAAAAAATTCATATTTTCAATAATAATTAACGCATTCAATATTGCTCTGAAAAACAAAATATTTACACTTTGTAGATGACAAAAATAATGAATTGCATTTTTGAAAAGTTTTCTTATCGAGGATATTTCACATTAATGAAGGCGCTGCAGTTTATAATACACCAGCGCGTCGCATTTGTTGGTATCAAAATGAGCGGGCCATGATTTGTTTTTGTTCTCATAGGAATCTCAGACATTAGCTGTCACTTCTATCGGTCATTTTAGTTGTTGTCACAAAAATTGTTTGCCTAAGTAAAGGAGATAAAATATTCATTAAACATTTGATTCACTATGACAATTTATCTGCACGAAAAATTATAAACAAATAACCACAAAAGAGTTGGCCGGTTACAAGTATTCAGTGATTAATAATTAAACTCAGAACTTACGGTAACAATAATCGTAAACAAATAACTGGAAGACCACGTACAGTACGAATTCCTGAAAGGTGCATTATAAACTGCCATTTTTGCAGAACCTTCATTAATGTGAAATATCCTCGACACAAAAACTTTTGAAAAATGCAATTAATACTTTTTGCAATCCACAAAGTGTAGATATTTTGTTTTTCAAAGCAATATTTAATGCGTTCATTATTATTGAAAGTACGAATATTTACAATTTGTACCATTTTTTTGGCGCACTGTATATATAATCAAACTTACTTGAAAAATTGAAAAAAGTTTTAACCACAAATATTTAATCAGTGTCATATTAAGGTATCGTAAATTGTTGTATTGAAACTAATATAGTAAAATACCTTATTTTATCAGTACCAAATATTAAAATTATTTATTATTTGTTATTAACACATATTTGTGGACCGTATATACACGTGTTAATATTAACCTGCACCTGGATACAGCTCTCCAATTTGCATAAGAAGACAGGCGACAATTTTTTACTGCTGCACTAAAGATGACGTCATTTTATTCATGGGCAATACAAAATCACAAACATGTCTGGAGTTATTCTTTTTTGTATTACTTACTATAAATTTTACTATTAATTTTCATAGTGTATAAAATAATGTGAAAAACCTATTTTTAAGCACAAATATTACTAACAGGGCTGAAAGACTTCGGTCGATGGCCATTTGTAGCTCTTATGAGTTTCAATAAACTGTATTTATTATTATTATTATTACTAACATAATAATTCCAAATATGCTTGTCATTCTTGGTTTGTGGGATACATTGAAAGTAACAGTTACAATGTAATAACCTACCAAAACCTAAAGTTCATTGGCTTCTACTTTTTGTAATAAATTTCCATGCTTTAGTCTACCCTTTCATTAGTTCAGTGAACGGGGATTTGTTTTGCGATTTATATTTATTCATGCATTCTAAAATTTAACAAACCTCCTCAAATTATAAAGAAACATACAGAATTAAACAAATTTAAGAATCATGTATTGTTCAGGTGTTTTTGTGCATTTATTTTTACGCTTTCATGGTTTATTTTCAATTTAAATCATATTTTAAATGTACATCGAACGTTTTGTAGAATCGGATGAAACTGACGTTTAAAACGTCAAAATTATGAAACATGAAAATGATAAATTTTACTTCAAATACTAATGGTCAGTTTACTCAAAAACTAAAGAGATTTCGAAAAATCTTATTGTTAATGAGTTGTTCATTTTAGCATTCTCTACAATTATTATTCATTTAAAGAGAGATGTTAAAAACCGTTTTTTACTTGCTGCAACGGGAAAAACCCTACAGAGAATACGTTGGGCCTGAAAGGCCCACGAGCCGTATTCACTGGTGTTATGGTATTTCACGCCCATGAATGATGAAAACATAAGTTAGACCGTGGAAAAGTCAGGGGAAAACTTTTGAGGTTCTATCAAAGATCAAAAATTCAGGATAGTTTATATCGCTTTTCTCTGAAACTATCAATGATACAAAAAAAATGTTTGGAGGGGAACATAATAGTGACCTTGGTTTGACCTTGTGACATCTACGTAAGGTCAGGTGAAATGCAAAGTGCGCGCTGTATCTCAAAAACTAGTCCAGGAATTAACATGAAACTTTGAACAGAAGTCTTATTTGATAATCTCAAGAAATGAAAAGCTTTTGGTAAAATTTCGCACACCGGAAGTAGGTGTTTACCTTAACCGTTTTTTGTTTCTTGTCGATAATTTTTTAAATATGAAATATTACAAAAATATTTTAACATATATTAAAAATAACAAAGAAATTAACATCTTCTGTTTAAAAATATTTTTCAATTCACAATTTTTGTGACAACTAAAATGACAAAAGTGACCCACTCATTTTGACACCTACAAATACGACTCGCCGGTGCATTATACACTGCCTTCATTAATGTGAAATATCCTCGATAAGAAAACTTTTCAAAAATGCAATTAATTATTTTTGTCATCTACAAAGTGTAAATATTTTGTTTTTCAAAGCAATATTTAGTGCGTTAATTATTATTAAGATATGAATATTTCAAATTTGTACCGTTTTTTTTGGCCCACTGTGTACAATATTTTAACAAATATTAAAAATAACAAAGAAATGAACATCTTCTGTTTAAAAATATTTTTTCATAAAATTATTTTTTTTCGAAATTTTAATTTATTTTTCTGAAAAATGTAATTTTATGAAAATATTTTCAGAGAAAAGATGTGCATTTCATTGTTGTCTTTAATATTTTTTAAGATATTTTTGTAATATTTTTTATATTTAAAAAATTATCGTGAAGGAACAAAAAACGGTTAAGGTAAACATCCACTTCCGGTGTACGAAATTTTACTAAAAGCTTTTCTTTTCTTGGGATTATCAAATAAGACTTATGTTCAAAGTTTCATGTTAATTCCTGTATTAGTTTTTTAGATATAGCGACCAATTCATAATTATAACCTAAAAATGAAAAATAAATTAATCATTTTTTTTCTCGGAAACCAATAATTTGATGAAAAATATTTTCAAATAAAAGATGTTGATTTCTTTGTTGTCTTCAATATTTATTTTAATGTTTTTGTGATATTTTTCATATTTAAAACAATATTGGAAAAAAACAAAAAAACGGTTAAGGTAAACACCCACTTCCCGTGCACGAAATTTTACCAAAAGCTGTTCAGTTCATTGGATTGTCAAATAAGTTTTATGTTCAAAGTTTCATATCAATTGCTTGATTACTTTTTTGAGATACAGCGCTCACAGACACACAGACACACACACAGAATTTTTTTTTTCCAGAAATTGTTGAAATGGCATCTAGGGACCCCAAAACGGATATTTCCTTAAAAAAAATTTGAAAAATTTTTCAAGATCACAATACTTTCTCGTACTTTGTAACAGAGAAAGTAAAAAGTGGTATCTAAGGATATCATTACAAATTTTTTGAACGATTTTTTTGGAGTTTTACAAGTGTTTAACTATCCAGTCTTCAAGCAGCTGTAAATATGACATCCCTCAAACGGGAATTTAGAAACATTCTAAAAACTGTTTTTTGTTCTTTTCCAAAATAAATCTAAATATGATAATTATTACAAAAATCTATATATAAATGATGAAGTTAGGAAAGAACTGCACATAGTTTATTGCACTTCATAAACTCTTTGATTTTCGTGAAAAAATTCAAAATGGAAAAAAATCACTTTTTGGTCTATAATTATAAAGTGATGATAGTTACAATAAAACTGATATTAACAAAAATTGTAGAAAACATTGAACAATTTATAACGTTTACATATTTGAAATCCCACTGGTTTCTGAAAATAAATAACGATAAATATACAAAAAAAAATTCTACTTTGGTTTAATAATCGACCATTTGTTTATATCAAAAATAGTTTAGTAATGACATTTTTTATTTTTCAGTTTTTGCTCATTATTAAACTATTTGTGGTAACATTTTAGTTGTCGTGATTAAACGTGAGACGTGTCGACATCAAAATGTAAAATTGCCGTTAATTAATGGGATAATTGGAACCTTCCAATGCTTTACATACTGAATATGTTCGATATTGCATATTGGGGAGTTCGCCACCAGTACCACTAAGGTTAAAGATAACGGAGGCGTAATATTATTTACCGGCGTGGAAAATGTAGGAACTCGGTGACAGTGGCCGGACGCATGAATTCATCCCGCGCTCGGCCTCATTTTAGGCAACACAACATACACAGAGGAAAGCTTGTAATTTATTATATTATCACTTTGTTTGCAAAACGTATATCACGGAAGAAATAGTGAATAGTATGTTTTATTCGCGGCGAAAAAGAGCCGCTTCAGTCGGTGTGTTAATTCGGTGTGGATTTTAAATTAGTGTCGATCGATTCTTGACACGAGGAACGAGAAATAAATGTAAACCTTAAATTTTGATTCACATTTAGGCAAGTACGTTGCATCATTTTCTAATCTTAAATTGGTTATAACTTACTTGGAAAGTATACTGTCTCCGACGTCACTTAACGCTGCAGCTATTGGGTTATTTTTTATAGAGCTCTGAGAAATGGCTCTTATCTCGAATATATGTTAATATGTTTTCAGGAATACATTTTGATAACATTTTCAATTGTTTCTAAATATAACCCCCAAACTATTATTAAATTTAGTAGAATAGTTTTTTTTTAATCCCGATAATTACCCTAATTTTTATTTCGTAAGCCCTTAAATACTGTTCAAATTATAAAGTATTATAATAAAACCAAATACCTTTCGCTACGAAGTAGATTTTTTTTTAAATGAAATATTTTTAAATCTCCTTTTACAGTGTAATCAGCATTTATGCTGCGTCTTTACGCTATAATATTAATTTTCATATAACACTCTAAAACATTCAAAAATTCGATCGAGTTTCCAAAATTGTAAAATTTGAAAAATTATCCTGCAGCGCCAGATCAAGAAGCAATGTTGGCCCGATTCTACACCATTCATCAATAGACTGACAGTTTGGTTCTTGGAAGGTCAATTACATATACACGTACACAGCTTTTTCGGGGCCTAGGGCTTATTAAAGTCCAATGGGATCCTATTAAAAATAAAATAAATAATACTATAAATTATTATTATATTATTAATGTTAAACATTTTTTACTATACGATAAGTGCTCATTGGCAATCAAAAAGTATTACAAATTTATGACAATAATTCCTAAGACTTAGGTCCTATTAGTCCCTATATAAATTCGCCCCTGCACGCATAAATGTATAAACTACACGTTCAAAAGGATAATCATTATCAACATCCAATAAATGCAATTCCCACAGCCGAATTAATTCAATTTATGATTAATCTCACTTCAGTGCCGTAAATTAGATTTCAAGCATGGCAATGAAACGGTTTTGTTACTCAATTTCTAAACTTAAACACAATTGCATTACTTTGTTATTGCTTCTTATTGCGTAATCCAAACAAGAATATTTCTTACTCTATAACTTTTCTAGTTAATCTAATAGTAGCCACGGCGATAGGCTTGATAGATTTGTAATGTAAAAAAATCGATTTGATTGTTTGATTTTAACATGCCTAGGGTATTTTCTTTATTTGTTTTATGTATTGTTTGTGATTTAATCAATCACTTTACAATAAAACTTTTTATCTCAATAATTACTTAAATTATGATTCTAATAAAAAAAAAGTTTTTGAGATACAGAGACACATATATTTATCAAAAATGATCGGAATCGTCTCAAGGGACCTCAAAACGGAAATTACCGTTTAAATTTCACATTCGAAAAATATCACGATTATAATACTCTCGAACTTTGCGTAGAGAAATTAAAAATAGGAGCAAGCCAAAAACGTAGAAAAGTTATATCGAAAAAACTAAAATGTTATTTTTGCCCCAGCATCCTAAATTATTGTCAAAAAATGTATTTTTGATTTGATGAATTTGAATGAATTTTTGTAGAAATCAAAAGTTAAAACAGCAATTTAAAAAAATCAGACAAATATTTGAAAATCAAGTAATTCTTTAAACATAATTCCCGCAGACTATATTTTGTAGATAAATATGAATGTAAATTAATTCTACCACCACAATTTCGACATACCGAATATCTAATTAATTTGCGATTGCAACATTCTCCTGGCAGTTACTCTATAGTCTGTTCATTCAACAGATAGAGTTGTAAAAACACCCTATTTTATAACTCGCCAATGCGTCATTATTACTGCCCGATTCGAAAAATTGCGGGAAATCTGCACGTTCAAATCACGCAGTGCAAATGCAAATGGTTGACGCGATCGTCAACTCAATCTAGTGTGTCAGCTGTTAGCGTCTGTTCGCGATTTACTACCTGTCTGTCACAAGATGTTAATCTTTCAAAATAATTTTAGTTTTTGAATGTGCAGCAATTTTCAGTCGAGTTATGATGTATATAAAACGCTGGGATAAAATCCTACAAAAATTCAGTTCACTTCACAAGACGTCGATCTTTAAAAATAATTTTGTATTTTGAATATGCAAATATTTTCAATCTGGTTACGAATTTCCAAAAATATCCCTTTTTCAATGGCCAACACTCGAGCGCAAAAAGTTAAAAATGAATTTGAAACGCAGAAATAAAATCCTACAAAAATTCACTTCACAAGACGTCGATCTTTCAAAATAATTTTGGATTTTCAGTATGTAACTATTTTCAATCAAGTTAGAATTTTTCGAAAATATTTCTTTCAATGTCCAGCACTGGAGCGCAAAAAAATCAAAATTAATTTGAAACGCAAGAATAACATTCTAAAAAAATCTAATTTGTTTATGCTGGAGGCTTCTACTTCGTTATACATTTTAAATATTATAATAAAACACTTTTAACTTTGTTTTATATAAGTTATACAAAACAAATACAAAACAAAGTTAAAAGTGTTTTATTATAATATAAAATCTAATTTACTTCACAAGACGTCGATCTTTCAAAATATATTTGGATTTTGAGTATGCAACAATTTTCAATCTAGTTACGAATTTTCGAAAATATCCTTTTTTCAATGGCCAACACTCGAGCACAAAAAGTTAAAAATTAATTTGAAACGCAGAAATAAAATCCTACAAAAATTCAGTTCACTTCACAAGACGTCGATCTTTCAAAATAATTTTGGATTTTCAGTATGTAACTATTTTCAATCGAGTTACGATTTTTCGAAAATATTTCTTTCAATGTCCAGCACTCGAGCGCAAAAAAAATCAAAATTAATTTGAAACACAAGAATACAATTTTAAAAAAATTCAATTTACTTCACGTCGATCTTTCAATATATATTTGGATTTTGAGTATGCAACAATTTTTAATCTAGTTACGAATTTTCGAAAATATCCCTTTTTCAATGGCCAACACTCGAGCGTAAAAAGTTAAAAATTAATTTGAAACGCAGAAATAAAATCCTACACACTTCACAAGACGTCGATCTTTTAAAATAATTTCGGATTTTCAGTATGTAACTATTTTCAATCGAGTTACGATTTTTTGAAAATATTTCTTTCAATGTCCAGCGCTTGAGCGCAAAAAATCAAAATTAATGTGAAACACGAAAATAAAATTCTAAAAAAATTTAATTTACTTCACAAGACGTCGATCTTTCAAAATATATTTGGATTTTGAGTATGCAACAATTTTCAATCTAGTTACGAATTTTCGAAAATATCCTTTTTTCAATGGCCAACACTCGAGCACAAAAAGTTAAAAATTAATTTGAAACGCAGAAATAAAATCCTACAAAAATTCACAAAACGTCGTCCTTTTAAAATAATTTTGGTTTTTAAATATGCAGCAATTTTCAGTCGAGTTATGAATATTTGAAAATGTATTTTTTGTGAATGACGCACACTCCAGGGCAAAAAATTAAAAATTTATATAAAAAATATTACAAAAATTCAGTTCACTTCAAAAAACGTCGATCTTTTAAGATAATTTTGGTTTTTGAATATGCAGCAATTTTCAGTCGAGTTATGAATTTTTAAAAATGTATTTTTTTCAACGACGAGTGTTTAATTAAAATTTAATATGAAACGCAGGGATATAATCCTACAAAAATTCAGTTCGTTTCACAAGAAGTCGATCTTTCAAAATAATTTCGGTTTTTGAATATGCAGCAATTTTCAGTCGAATTACGAATTTTTGTAAATTTCTGTTTTTTTTATAATGTCGATCTCTCGAGCGCAAAAAAATAGAAATTATAATGAAACGCGTGGAAAAAGTTCTATAAAAATTCAAATCACTTCACAAGACGTCGTTTTTGAATGTGCAGCAATTTTCAGTCGAATTATGAATTTTTGAAAATGTATTTTTTTCAATGACGAACACGTGAGAGTAAAAAAGTTCAAAATTAATTTTAAACACAGAAATAAAATCCTACAACAATTCAGTTCATTTCACAAGACGTCGATCTTTCAAAATAATTTTAGATTTTCAGTATGTAACTATTTTTAATCGAGTTACGATTTTTTGAAAATATGTATTTCAATGACCAGCACTAGAGCGCAAACAAATCAAAATTAATTTGAAATACAAGAATAGAATTCTAAAAAAAAATTAATTTACTTCACAAGACGTCGATCTTTCAAAATATATTTGGATTTTGAGTATGCAACAATTTTCAATCTAGTTACGAATTTTGGAAAATATCCCTTTTTCAATGGCCAACACTCTGGCGCAAAAAGTTAAAAATCAATTTGAAACGCAGAAATAAAATCCTACAAAAATTTACAAAACGTCGTTCTTTTAAAATAATTTTGGTTTTTAAATATGCAGCAATTTTCAGTCGAGTTATGAATTTTTAAAAATGTTTTTTTTTCAACGACGAACACTCGAGTGTTTAATTAAAATTTAATATGAAACGCAGGGATATAATCCTACAAAAATTCAGTTCATTTTACAAGAAGTCGATCTTTCAAAATAATGTCGGTTTTTGAATATGCAGCAATTTTCAGTAGAGTTACGAATTTTTGTAAATTTCTTTTTTTTTAAATGTCGATCTCTCGAGCGCAAAAAATAAAAATTATAATTAAACGCGTGGAAAAAGTTCTATAAAAATTCAAATCACTTTACAAGACGTCGATCTTTCAAAATCATTTTGGTTTATGAAAGTGCAGCAATTTTCAGTCGAGTTATGAATTTTTGAAAATGTATTTTTTTTTCAATGACCGGGTATAACACAAAATAGGCTCACCCCTACAGTTTTTTTTTTATTATTCGAGATATCAATTTAAAATTTGGTAGAGTTGTACTAAAAGTAAATTTGAGTTTAGGGACTATCTAAAAACTTTAGTTACACTCTCGGATTTACCGACAGTCATCAAATCAATTTTCTGTTTTAAAAAAATAACGTGTCATTCGTTAAGTTTAGAATTCAAATTTTATTTAAAAAAATTCACTAATCAAAGATTTATAAAAAATATCAATAAAGAAGTACATAGACTCAAGAAAGAGTATAAATAAAATAGGTAAAATCTTTACAGCGATTGCACAATAATAAGTAATGCCGCCATTGCGTTGAGAAGTTGAGAAATTGAGTAACAAAATCATTACTATATACGGTAGTTAATTATTCATATTTTTATTCTTTGTCATAAGGATAGTTACGACCACACTACGTAGGGATCTAGAATTAAAGTTAATTGGAAATGTACAATGTTTTTACAATAATTTTTTTTTAGTTCAAACGTTGTGAATTTTTCAATTCAGTTTTATTAAACATTCTAATAACTTTATTTGGTAGTACTGCTATCTATTTAATATTACTAGAGTTGATTCATATTATTACGTTTACTTATAGAAACGAGTGCGTAAGTGTCAAAACAATTATTTACTTTTTTAAAGATTAAACAATTTCAGAAAAAAAAACAATAACCAAAACTATAATAAAATCCACAGTGTACAGATTAAATATTCAAAGTTCTGCTAATACCACAAGTTGTGGGATATGTTAAATTTGAAATAACTTTATTTTCAAGTTGCATTTTCGTATTATTGTGTATTACTATTCTTAATAACACGAACTAGCAAAACGTCAACATCGAAGCTATATTATATTAAAGTTAAGGATAATAATATGAAAGGGATACCAGTAAAATAATATCTATTTCATATTACTATCTCCAATATTACGTAAATATGAAAACAATTAATTATATTAAAGCTTATAATCACCCTACGAAACATTTCGTAATGTTTACAAAATACTTATAAAATAGAAACAAATTAAACTTAAACATCAACACTATCATTTAACGCAACATTTCATAACTTGTAGCCTAAATACAAAAATACAAGTAAAAAGTTCATTATTTTAACATTTTCGTTATAGTAAATGTTTAAATATTTATTGATAGATCATATTATTCAGAAACCAAACCGAGTTTGTATTTAACAGAATTAATATCTATTTCATATTACTATCCTCAATGCAAGTAAAAAAAAATAACTTTTTCGATTTTGAAATTTTATTAAATTACATTATTTTAGTAATATTTGTTTATACTTCATTAAAAAAAATTCGAGCACAAATTATTCAAAAAATGTTTTATTATTAAATCCTTAAATGTCAACACAAATCCATTTCATTTCTGTATAAAATAATTATTTTAATGCTTATTTTTTTTCTCGTGCACAAATTATTTCAAACATTTTTATTATGAAATCCCTAAATGTCAACACAAATCCATTAAATTTCTGTATAAAATAATTAGTTAGTTAGTTACTAAACCTTTATTAAAACCTGGTTTTATACAGGGTTTTAAAGGGCAATTGACTATAAAATAATTATTTGAATCCTTTTTTTTTCTCGTGCACAAATTATTTCTAAAAATTTTATTATGAAATCCTTAAATGTCAACACAAATCCATTTTATTTCTGTATAATCTGTAATTTAGTGCTTAATTTTAATTCTTGCGTTTCAGTCACCGTTTGTTATTGTTGTTTGACGTTTGCACAAAAATATGCGGAGGGTCAATGTTACGTTTACGCACTCACCTCTGAATTTGATCCTTTGTTGTGTTTCAGGTCAGCGGACTTTGTAGAGGAAGGCACTGCACTTGACACAGGGGAGCTTACATTTGGGACTTGATTTTGATTATTTTTTCGTGTTTATTGTTGTGGTGAGACGGTGCACGAATGGGGCCCGTGAAAGCCCCCGCCGGTCAGGAACCCGTTGACGTTAGGACTGTCAGGACTCGCAAGTTCGGAGCTTTTTCATGGCGACGCCCGGCGCACGCCCAGACGGGAGGCGCCGCGGCGCCGCGTGTTTCAGCGCGCTTTTTCATAAGGTGACGCACCGCTGAAGCGATATTGCTAGCGGGAAATGATGTCGGCGAGTGAAATTACCAGGAACGACGGTTGTTTGGAAACGTGCCCGACTGGGGCATATTTTTTTAGCGAAGTTGAAGGTAAGAAATGTCTTTTATCCACCTTTCCATTTGTTTGATATGTTCCAAATAACTATGGAACGAACAATTTTTACGAATCTAGAAAGAAATTTTGGACAGAAATGAATAAATTTTTCTACTCCCACTTCTAAAATGTCATTTATCGCATATGTTTCCATGACGCTAAGTGATTCTTTAAATACACCTTGACAAACTGTGACTTTGTGCATTTTAGTCATGGACTGAAGTTAGCTGCAGATTTTTAAATCGCTAAAATGAATTGAAACTCAAAATCAAGTCAGTTGTCACTTAACAAAAATCTGTCAGAATAAATAAATGAAACAAGGAATACTTTCAACTTAAATCAAATAAATAATAAACAACATCAAAGAAATTTAGGAGAATCAATGATTTTCTTTAGCAATTGCCATAATGTCTCTAACTTAACTAATAATGTATATTTACCCAAGTAGACTAATTTAATAACATTAGTACTATTACCATGTTCATTTAAGATTATAAAATAATTTCAAAATGTTACCAATTTAGTCGTAGAAAAAGTATAGTATGCAATTCGTGTTATAAACTTCTCTAGACACTCGTTATTAAACACTCGCTCTGCTACGCTCCGCTCGTGACTAAAGTGCCGTTTATAACACTTGTTGCATAATATACTATTATTTACATTGATATCACATCGCCTTTGCTTAAAAACACGTTCATGCAACGTTCTCCAATTTAATAGTATAAAAGAAATTTTGGAATATTTTTTTCAAATTTAACGTTATTTAAAATTCTTATACATATTTTAAATCCAATTGTTGCTATGTATATATTCTGTCAATAAATTTATTTTATCCAAAATCGTGTGTAATAAGCACAAGGGCGGCTCGTCATATAGAGCCACGGAGCCATGGCAGTACCTGTAGTTTCAAGCTCAGAAGAATATTTAATTAATTCTTAAAACACTTTTTCGCCAGTTACTTTGGTCTAGGAAGATATATCGTTCTTTCTTTCTTCAAAAAAGGAGGGAAGTAGGGAATATTATATAAGTGGCTATACCATGGACATGCTCCACGAGCCGCCACTGGTTATATCGTAGTTAAACATGCATTTTTTAATTGCGTTCAAAATTGTGCATTTTCTAAAATAAATAAAAAATAGTAGAAATTATTTAAAAATTCTGAAATAATTCTACACAACTCCCAAATGATTATATTTTAAGATTATAATCAACTTCTTAAATTCCAACAAATTTTTAATGAGTTATAACTTTTTGTTGTTAAACAAGCATTTTTTAATTGCGTTCAAAATTGTGCATTTTCTAAAATAAATAAAAAATAGTAGAAATTGTTTAAAAATTCTGAAATAATTCTACACAACTCACAAATGATTATATTTTAAGATTATAACCAACTTCTTAAATTCCAACAATTTTTTAATGAGTTATAACTGTTTCTTGTTAAACAAGCATTTTTAATTGCGTTCAAAATTGAGCATTTTCTAAAATAAATACAAAATAGTAGAAATTGTTTAAAAATTCTGAAATAATTCTACACAACTCCCAAATTATTATATTTTAATATTATAATCAAATTTTTAAATTCCAACAATTTTTTAATGAGTTATAACTGTTTCTTGTTAAACAAGCAATTTTTAATTGCGTTCAAAATTGAGCATTTTCAAAAATAAATAAAAAATATTAAAAATTATTTAAGAATTCTGAAATAATTCTACACAACTCCCAAACTATTATATTTTAAGAATATACTCAACTTCTTAAATTCCAACATATTTTTAATGAGTTATAACTATTTGTTGTTGAAGAAGAATTTTTTAATTGCTTTAAAAATTGAGCATTTTCTAAAATAAATAAATAATTTTAAAAATTATTTAAAAATTATGAAATAATTCTACACAACTCCCAAATTATTATATTTTAAGAATATAATCAACTACTTAAATTCCAACATATTTTTAATGAGTTATAACTGTTTGCTGTTAAGAAGGCATTTTTTAATTGCTTTAAAAATTGACCATTTTCTAAAATAAATATATAATATTAAAAATTGTTTAAGAATTCTGAAATAATTCTGTACAACTCCTTAATTATTATATTTTAAGAATATACGCAACTTTTTCAATTCCAATAATTTTTTATGTTATGGCACTGCCTGTAGTTTGAAAAAACGTGATTTTGATTTTTTTCGGTTGCACAATTGCCTGATGTGGATGATTCCAATAACAAAATGTACCAAATTTATGCCAATTTAAAATCTGGTTCACAAATATTTTTGTAAAATCAATGAAAAACGTCAAAATTTTAAATTCCCGAATATTTTAACTTGCGATTTTTTTTAATTGCGAAACTGCCGAACGCGTTATTCGATTTTGATGATTCTAATGTCGAAATGTGGAAGGTACAATTTGAAAACTGGTTAATAAATATTTTCGTTAAATCAACTCAAAATGTCACAATTTCACGTTTTCAATGTGAAGATTTTAAATTGCGATTTTTATTTTTTTAATTCCAGAAGAGCCAAACGCGTTCTCTGATTTTGATGATTCAAACGATAAAATAGAGCAAAGTTAGTGTAATTTCAAAAAGGTTATTTAATTTTTTCATTGAATCAACACAAAATGCAAAAATTATTCTTTTTAAAAGATTTAAAAAAAAATTAAAATCGCGATTTTGATTTTTTCAATTGCACAATTGTCTGATGTGGATGATTCCAATGACAAAATGTACCAAATTTATGGCAATTTAAAAACTGGTTAATAAATATTTTCGTTAAATCAACTCAAAACGTCAAAATTTCACGTTTTCAATGTTCGAAGATTTTAAATTGCAATTTTTATTTTTTAAATTCCAGAAGAGCCAAACGCCTTCTCTAATGATTCAAATGCTAAAATATGGAAAATATAGTGTAATTTTAAAAATGATTATCAAATTTTCTAATTAACACAAAAAGCAAAAATTGCAATTTTTTTAATTTCGACGATTTTGATTTTTTAAATTCCAGAAGAGCCAAACGCGTTCTCCGATTTTGATGATTCAAGCGTTAAAATAGAGTAAATTTAGTGTAATTTTCAAAAGGTTATTTAATTTTCTCATTAAATTAACACAAAATGCAAAAATTGCACATTTTAAAATCGCAATTTTGATTTTTTCAATTGCACAATTGTTTGATGTGGATGATTCCAATGACAAAATGTAGCAAATTTAGGGCAATTTAAAATCTGGTTCACAAATATTTTTGTAAAATCAATGAAAAACGACAAAATTTTAAATTTCCGAATATTTTAAATTGCGAAACTGCGGAACGCGTTGTCCGATTTTGATGATTCTAATGTCGAAATGTGGAAGGCGCAATTTGAAAACTGATTAATAAATATTTTCGTTAATTCAACTCAAATCGTCACAATTTCACGTTTTCAATTTGAATATTTTAAATTACGATTTTTATTTTTTAAATTTCAGAAGAGCCAAGCGCGTTCTCTGATTTTGATGATTCAAACGTTAAAATAGAGCAAATTTAGTGTAATTTTCAAAAGGTTATTTAATTTTCTCATTAAATTAACACAAAATGCAAAAATTGCACATTTTAAAATCGCAATTTTGATTTTTTCAATTGCACAATTGTCTGATGTGGATGATTCCAATGACAAAATGTACCAAATTTATGGCAATTTAAAAACTAGTTAATAAATATTTTCGTTAAATCAACTCAAAACGTCAAAATTTCACGTTTTCAATATTCGAAGATTTTAAATTGCAATTTTTATTTTTTAAATTCCAGAAGAGCCAAACGCCTTCTCTAATGATTCAAATGCTAAAATATGGAAAATATAGTGTAATTTTAAAAACGATTATCAAATTTTCTAACTAACACAAAAAGCAAAAATTGCAATTTTTTTAATTTCGACGATTTTGATTTTTTAAATTCCAGAAGAGCCAAACGCGTTCTCCGATTTTGATGATTCAAGCGTTAAAATAGAGCAAATTTAGTGTAATTTTCAAAAGGTTATTTAATTTTCTCATTAAATTAACACAAAATGCAAAAATTGCACATTTTAAAATCGCAATTTTGATTTTTTCAATTGCACAATTGTCTGATGTGGATGATTCCAATGACAAAATGTAGCAAATTTAGGGCAATTTAAAATCTGGTTCACAAATATTTTTGTAAAATCAATGAAAAACGACAAAATTTTAAATTTCCGAATATTTTAAATTGCGAAACTGCGGAACGCGTTGTCCGATTTTGATGATTCTAATGTCGAAATGTGGAAGGCGCAATTTGAAAACTGATTAATAAATATTTTCGTTAATTCAACTCAAATCGTCACAATTTCACGTTTTCAATTTGAATATTTTAAATTACGATTTTTATTTTTTAAATTTCAGAAGAGCCAAGCGCGTTCTCTGATTTTGATGATTCAAACGTTAAAATAGAGCAAATTTAGTGTAATTTTAAAAAGGTTATTTAATTTTCTCATTAAATCAACACAAAATGCAAAAATTGCACTTTTTAAAAGTTTTTTTAAAAGATTTTAAAATCGCGATTTTGATTTTTTTTAATTGCACAATTGTCTGATGTGGATGATTCCAATGACAAAATGTACCAAATTTATAGCAATTTAAAATCTGGTTCACAAATATTTTTATAAAATCAATGAGAAACGTCAAATTTTAAATTTCCGAATATTTTAAATTGCGATTTTTTTAAATAGCGAAACTGCCGAACGCGTCCGATTTTGATGATTCTAATGTCGAAATGTGGAAGGTGCAATTTGAAAACTGGTTAATAAATATTTTCGTTAAATCAACTCAAAACGTCAAAATTTCACGTTTACAATGTGAAAATTTTAAATTGCGATTTTTATTTTTTTAATTCCAAAAGAGCCAAACGCGTTCTCTGATTTTGATGATTCAAACGCTAAAATATGGAAAATTTAGTGTAATTTTATAATTTTAAAAACGATTATCAAATTTTCTTGTTAAATTAACACAAAAAGCAAAAATTGCAATTTTTTGAATTTCGACGATTTTGATTTTTTAAATTGCACAATTGCCGTACGCGTTGTCCGATTTTGATGACTGCATTGTCAAAATGTGAAAAATGTAATAAAAAAACATCAAAATTGTACGTTTTCGAAATCCGAAGATTTAAAATTGCGATTTTGTTTTTCTGAAATTGCACAATTGCCAAACGCGTTCGTTGATTTCGATTATTCAAACGTCAAAGTAAGGTGGATTTAGTGTAATTTTAAAACAGATTGCGAAAGTTTCTCGTAAGATGAATACAAAATGCATTTTTTTTCGAAAATATTAGTCGCGATTTTAATTTTTGAAATTGCATAACTACCATGCGCGTTCTCCAATTTTGATCATTTAAACGTCAAAATATGTCGAATTTGATGTACTTTTAAAACCGATTAAGAACTTTCCTGTGGTATTATTTTAAATGTACACAGAGACCGTTTTGCGGACAACGTCCAAATTATGAAAGTTGAAAATGACAAATTATACTTCAAATTCTAATAATCGTTACGGTTAGTTTACTTGAAAATTAAAAAGATAAAAAAAAACTTGTTCCTTATAAGTTGTTCATATATTTCAATGAATCTGACTTTATTATTTATTTATTCTTGTTTCATAATTAACCAAAAATTTTTTTTCAGAAATCAATTGTTTTATGAAAGATCACATTATTTTTGGATCATTAATTTTTAGTGTATTTTAATGTCAGTATACAAATACTTATAATTTAGATAATTCCTTTTCAATTTTGATTCTTTTATGAGAAGTAGAATTTTGCGCATATTTATGAGATCATCATGTAACCATTATGTTTTATTTCTTCTACCATTATCACGGCTGGATTTTTCAGGAAAACATTCAAGAATACATTCATGTATAAATAAGTTTATAAATACCCGACAATCTTTCATCAGCATTATGTTGGTATAAAAATTAAAATTTGTTGCTTCAAGTAGATTAATTAATTTAAATTTATAAATTATTGAGGTTTGAAATATTTACATTTTAGGGTTGAAATAATTCGTTGCAGAAAATTGAAAGTAATATTACAGCGTAGAAAAAAGTACTAGTGCACAGCAATTAGATTAATTAACGAAAACCCGTCCTAAATTAAGTGTGCACACTTTTACCGCCCGAATTATAAACAATTTGACGGACAAGTTGACGCTTAATTATAATTCATGTGTAACAACAATAACTGTGACGCACCCGATAGCAACAATGCCCAAGGGATACAAATATTTAATTGCGGTAACCGATTTTGTAATTATTCAATCAACGTGATGATGAATCAAGAATGTGTCATAATTTTGCATCCAATACAATTTCTCTAAATTCACTTAAAGTTAACAGTTAATAAACATTTGTTTCAACGCCTTCTAAAATTGCATTTAAAATTATTTCCTGTAGTAACCACGGGTTCAATTCGGGGTTTCTATAAGTTACCAGAAAGATCTCTTCAAGACGCTTCAGAAAATATATTTGCCCAACTACAAATGTCTATTTGAAGCCCGTGACGCGTTAGCAAAGATAACTCGAAAATGGAAAAAAATCAAAAAAATCTACTTTTTTAATAATCATTGAAGACCTTTATGTAACACCTTTTTTCATCAGAAGAACAAGCGAGGTTAATTGGCGCTAAAAAGGTTCATCTGGAAAAAATTGCAAAAAAGTTGGCAAGTCGCCAGGAACATTAATTGAGTGATGAAAATGTCATTTTCGAAGGCGAAAAAAACACCGCATAAAGCTGGCCCTGCAAATACACAAACTTACGCGGTGGACAATCAACAAATACCATTACAACTATGATGTCAAATTTGGAATTATTTAAACCAGGGATTTTAATTATTTATGCCACACAAAATAAAGCCATCAAATGTCCAAAAACAAATTTGTGCAAAAACCAGCGGTGAAATTAATTTTCAACCGACTTGTGTGTGTATCCTTGAGCGGACAGCAATTACTTCACAGGCACACACGTTGCCCATTCATCCATTCCTAATTGTTTGTTGTCATTTTTTTTCTCCTTCATCTCGTTCCGTTGTTCGCCTTAAAAGAGTGAAAACCAATAAAAAGCTAATGGGCCCGCTCGCAGATGGAGAAATACCGATTTTACCTTAATATTTAAATTGGATTTTAATGGGACTTTTTGCCGGCCACCGAACAGATTTCATCATTCATTTTTCTTTTGTAATGCGGTAATGAGATTTTTCAGTCTAATTAAGTGCTATTGAATTTTTTTTTACATATTTTAATATCAAATAGTAAATAAACACACTTTAACCTTAAAACCTAAAAAAAATTAATATATAAACTGATGAGGTTTTTTGCAGCTTACCAAAATACTCAATTTTTAATACAACGTTAACCTTTGATCATTGAAATTATTTAATTACATGGGGAAACATTTCCAATAAATAATAAATCAGGCAAGGGTTTTGGGGTCTGATCTCAAGGTTAAAAATCTTCGAGCGACGCTGCAGGAGGATATAGCGTCACAATTTTGGTGATTCTCCGCCTTGGGAACGCCTCCTCTCATATGCACAGTCCGTTAAACAAGAAAGCCGCAGAGGGCGCACCACGACAGAGTATTAAATTATTGTTCAAATTTCGGATACAGTTTCGAAAATATGAAAAAATATTATTTAAATAATAAATTTTAAATAAATTACCCCAGAGTACGACGGATTTTTTTTTCTAAATTACAGAAATATTAGTAATAAAATTGTTTATAAACATTATTATTAAAAAAATTAATCCGTGCTACTCTTTAGAATATATTTACAGAGGTGAATTCAAAATTTGACTTTTAAGTCTTCATCCGTTTGTGAATAATCCTTTAAATGAATTTAGAGGTACGCTCCAGGAGCCTTAATTAACGGTGCACTTGCGGGTGTGTTAATGTATGGAACTAAATTTATTATTCCATGAAATACGTCTAAATTCTATACAAAATGAATATAACTAACTTTGTGGTACTTGGCAATCTACAAATAACTCATATGTAAACAATCGGTGTGGGTTTTCGCAGAATTGCAGTGAACGTAATTTAAAAGACAAAATTCGCATTTACAAGTAAAATTATAGCTACGAGAAATTGTTATCATAAAGAATATACGAGGTTAAGGGCTTCTTGGAAACCCGCTCAATATTTTCGACACTGAACATTTTATGAATTCTACAAAAAACTTGTTTGTTTAAGGTAGAATCGCCAAAGTGGCGAAATCTATTGCCTGAATGCTGTACTGATCCAAATCCGGGTGGCTTTAACCAGTGGCGGCTCGTGAACTTTTTGAGTGGTAGAGCCACTTATCATACAATATATAGTTATAAATTCAAAGTATACAGTAATTGAAAAACGGTGTGAATTGTTTTAAATTGCATAACTGCAGAACGCCTTCTCCGATTTTGATGCCTCCAACGTCAAAATTTGCCAAATTTTGTGCAATTTAAAAGTTGGTTGAGTAATATTTTCGTCAAATGAACGCAAAATGTCAAAATTTCACGTTTTCAAAGTTTGAAGATTTTGATTTTTTTCAATTGCAAACCAGCCGTCTGATTATGATGATTCAAAAGTCAAAATATGGCGTGTTTAGTGTAATTTTAAAACGGATTTTAAAACATTCCCCTAAAATCAAATCAAAATGCAAAATTTGTACTTTTTTAAAGTTTGAATATTTTAAAATCCCGATTTTGATTTTTTAAATTGCATAACTGCCGAACGCGGTGTCCGATTTTGATGACTCCAATGTCAAAATGTGCCATATGTAGTGCAATTTAAAACTTGGTTAAGAAATATTTTCGTAAAATCAATCAAATTTCACGTTTGCAAAGTTCGAAAATTTTAAATATCGATTTTGATTTTTTTTAATTGCAGAACAATCAATTGCGTCTGATTTAGATAATTGAAATGTAAAAATATGGCGAATTTAGTGTAATTTGAGAACAAATTATAGAATGCATTTTTTTAAAGTTTGGATATTTTAAAATCGCGATTTTGTTTTTTATTTAACTGCCGAACACGAATTTAATAATTTGAACGACAAAATGTAAGTTGTAAAGAGACATTTTTGTAAAATCAACACAAAATGTCAAAATTTCACGTTTTCGAAGTTCGAAGATTTTAAATTATAATTTTGCTTTTTTTTATTGCAGAACGGGCAAACGTGATCTATGATTTGATAATTCCAATATCAAAATGTCGTAAATTAAAAAACTTATTAAAAAGATTTTCGTTAAATGAACGGAAAACTTCAAAATTTTATTGTTATAGATTTTAAATTGTTATTTTGATTTTTTAAATTCCAAAGAACGTTCTCTAATTTTGATGATTCAAATGACAACATACGGCAAATTTAGTGTAATTTTGAAAAAGATTACGAATTTGTCTCGTTAGATGGAATAACACAAAACGCACTTTTTTGTACTTTCAATATTCTAAAATCGCGATTTTGATTTTTTAAACTGCCGATGTTGATGATTCTAACGACAAAATTTACTAAATTTAGTGCAATTCAAAAGTTTTTTTATAAAATTAAATTTCACGTTTTCGAAATTATATATTTTGATTTTTTTTAAATTACAGAACAGGCAAACGTAACCTCCGATTTGATAACTCAAAAGTCAAAATGTGGAAAATTTACTGTAATTCTAAAACGGATTATAAAATTTTCTGGTTAAATGAACACATGCAAAAATTGCACTTTTTTTAAATGGCGATTTTGATCCTTGAAATTGCACAACTGCGGAATGCGTTGCCCGATTTTGATGATTCTAATATCAAAATAATATTTTTTTTTTCCAACAAGTTATTAATTCTATAATGGAAATATATTATTTGATATTAAATAAATTATCCAAGAACAAAATAAGGAGAATTTAGTGCAATTTAAAAACTGGTGAAAAAATGGCGATGTGGCCATCATGTTACTTTCTCCAATTTATGGTACCACAGTTATTTATATTTGTACTTCCATGGTTTATTTTCAATTTAAATCGTATTTTAAATGTACATCGAGCGTTTTGTAGAATCGGTTGAAACTGACGTTTATAACGTCAAAAATATGAAACATGAAAATCAAAAAATTTCTTCACTTTGTAAGCGATAACCGTAAAATCGCAGTGTTATGATTTGAATCACGATTGAAGATCGGATTTATTTATTTACGTTTGGTCGGCAAAGGTGACTGCTAAAAATAGGCAACCTTTCCAGCGCGAGTTTTCGTAATAAGATCTCGGCGGAATTTCGCAACGCTTATAAATAAGGGTCCGGTTAAGAACCAGAAGCGTCTAATCTCGAATCTAGAATTAGACCCGACTCAAACTGGGTTATGTCCTCTTATTTTTGGTCCGAATATAATTTTATCCAATTATACACCATGATTAATTGAAGCTAACTAGGAGCTAGCGACGTAAAAGAAAAATGCCCTTGGGTTCGGCTGCTGTAATAATTGGAATTTCAGTAGATCGAGCACGTTCTCGCTGAAAAACGAACCGAGCTAGTGCCCAAAAATTGCATTTCCTGGAGATACCATATTCGTATGATTCGATATGTACAGTATTGCCGAGCACTCGAGACGCGTGGGGGTAAAATTTGCGCAGCATGAGAATTGAATTTAAGATAGTCACTGCACAATGCGTCTCGAGTGCTTGGTACAACTCTACACATCACTGTAAAGATCTCATTGAGACCATGGTGCAAATATTACAAGGTGTGCCTATAACTCCCGCACCACACCCCTTTTGAATCTTGCGTGGTGCTACAATTACCAACCATGAAAAATGACTCTTTAAAAATCTACACTTACGAATATAAATTACAAAACATGTTAAATATGTTTATATTCACGCACATATTATATACATACTTTTACATGATTTAATAACCTTCGCGGTAGAATTTTGAAGTTTTTTTTTCACACTTACAAATTGTATTTTCTTCGTAAAAAGGGGTTTCCCGTATATATTTTAAATAAATATATAAATAAAACTCAATTTCGTAATAAAAACATATTTAACGATTTGTAGCATCTCATCAAGACCCATCAGAAAAGAACAAGCGTCAATTTAAAGCCCGTGGCGCCTTCGCAAAGAGAACTGGAAAATGGAATTAATTAAAAAAATCAACTTCATCACGGTAGACCATTGAAATGTATCTTTTTCAGATCAGAAAAAAAAAATTTAAACGCATCAAAATGTTTGTTATTTTTACAGCGGCTCGTGAATGTTCGGCGGTGGAGCAACGGAAGAAAATTTGACCGAAACAGCAACGAAATATTTGCTTCCTCCATAAGAGTGAGTCAGCACGAGCGCCCTCCCTACGGAAATCCTCAAGCCGCCACTGTTTGTAACCCTATAAATAAATTAAAACCCCACCCAAAAATTGTATAATGTGTAACAGGATACGAAGAAACAAGAGGTATTTGTGACCGTCACAGGAATCCACCTCCCAAGAAAAGGAAGTCGACCACACCATCATCTTCTGGAGATTTGACGACGATAAATTATCGGCAACCCTACTCTAAAAAAAACGGCCCTTTTAAGGGCCAAAAAAACTAATTAATTCTATCGATTCTTCTTTGTCAACCATGAATGAATGAAAGTATGCATGTGAAATTAGAATTTAGAATTTTTAGAATGAAAATAACGGTATCTGGAGACTAGGAATGAAAAAAAGTATTTCGGATCAAATTTGTATTCAAATAAAATTCACGGTTCAGAATGTCTACCCAAAATTAATTTCGAAAAATTTTCCCGATTTGTATCAGGAGACTAGGAACGAAAAGAGGTATTTTTGATCAAATTTTTATCGAAATAAAATTCACGGTTCAGAATGTGTACCCTAAATAATTTCGAAAAATTTTCCCGATTTGTATCAGGAGACTAGGAACGAAAAGAGATATTTCTGACCAAATTTTTATCGAAATAAAATTCACGGTTCAGAATGTGTACCCTTAATAATTTCGAAAAATTTTCCCGATTTGTATCAGGAGACTAGGAACGAAAAGAGGTATTTCTAATTAAATTTTTATCGAAATAAAATTCACGGTTCAGAATGTGTACCCTAAATAATTTCGAAAAATTTTCCCGATTTGTATCAGGAGATTAGGAACGAAAAGAGGTATTTCTAATCAAATTTTTATCGAAATAAAATTCACGGTTCAGAATGTGTACCCTAAATAATTTCGAAAAATTTTCCCGATTTGTATCAGGAGACTAGGAACGAAAAGAGGTATTTCTAATTAAATTTTTATCGAAATAAAATTCACGGTTCAGAATGTGTACCCTAAATAATTTCGAAAAATTTTCCCGATTTGTATCAGGAGATTAGGAACGAAAAGAGGTATTTCTAATCAAATTTTTATCGAAATAAAATTCACGGTTCAGAATGTCTACCCTAAGTAATTTCGAAAAATTTTCCCGATTTGTATCAGGAGACTAGGAACGAAAAGAGGTACTTCTAATTAAATTTTTATCGAAATAAAATTCACGGTTCAGAATGTGTACCCTAAATAATTTCGAAAAATTTTCCCGATTTGTATCAGGAGACTAGGAACGAAAAGAGGTATTTCTAATCAAATTTTTATCGAAATAAAATTCACGGTTCAGAATGTGTACCCTAAATAATTTCGAAAAATTTTCCCGATTTGTATCAGGAGACTAGGAACGAAAAGAGATATTTCTGACCAAATTTTTATCGAAATAAAATTCACGGTTCAGAATGTCTACCCTAAATTAATTTCGAAAAATTTTCCCGATTTGTATCAGGAGACTAGGAACGAAAAGAGGTTTTTCTAATCAAATTTTTATCAAAATAAAATTCACGGTTCAGAATGTCTACCCTAAATAATTTCGAAAAATTTTCCCGATTTGTATCAGGAGACTAGGAACGAAAAGAGGTATTTCTAATTAAATTTTTATCGAAATAAAATTCACGGTTCAGAATGTGTACCCTAAATAATTTCGAAAAAATTTCCCGATTTGTATCAGGAGATTAGGAACGAAAAGAGGTATTTCTAATCAAATTTTTATCGAAATAAAATTCACGGTTCAGAATGTGTACCCTAAATAATTTCGAAAAATTTTCCCGATTTGTATCAGGAGATTAGGAACGAAAAGAGGTATTTCTAATCAAATTTTTATCGAAATAAAATTCACGGTTCAGAATGTCTACCCTAAATAATTTCGAAAAATTTTCCCGATTTGTATCAGGAGACTAGGAACGAAAAGAGGTACTTCTAATTAAATTTTTATCGAAATAAAATTCACGGTTCAGAATGTGTACCCTAAATAATTTCGAAAAATTTTCCCGATTTGTATCAGGAGACTAGGAACGAAAAGAGGTATTTCTAATCAAATTTTTATCGAAATAAAATTCACGGTTCAGAATGTGTACCCTAAATAATTTCGAAAAATTTTCCCGATTTGTATCAGGAGACTAGGAACGAAAAGAGATATTTCTGACCAAATTTTTATCGAAATAAAATTCACGGTTCAGAATGTGTACCCTAAATAATTTCGAAAAATTTTCCCGATTTGTATCAGGAGACTAGGAACGAAAAGAGATATTTCTGACCAAATTTTGATCGAAATAAAATTCACGGTTCAGAATGTGTACCCTAAATAATTTCGAAAAATTTTCCCGATTTGTATCAGGAGACTAGGAACGAAAAGAGATATTTCTGACCAAATTTTTATCGAAATAAAATTCACGGTTCAGAATGTGTACCCTAAATAATTTCGAAAAATTTTCCCGATTTGTATCAGGAGATTAGGAACGAAAAGAGGTATTTCTAATCAAATTTTTATCGAAATAAAATTCACGGTTCAGAATGTGTACCCTAAATAATTTCGAAAAATTTTCCCGATTTGTATCAGGAGACTAGGAACGAAAAGAGATATTTCTGACCAAATTTTTATCGAAATAAAATTCACGGTTCAGAATGTGTACCCTAAATAATTTCGAAAAATTTTCCCGATTTGTATCAGGAGATTAGGAACGAAAAGAGGTATTTCTAATCAAATTTTTATCGAAATAAAATTCACGGTTCAGAATGTGTACCCTAAATAATTTCAAAAAATTTTCCCGATTTGGATCAGGAGACTAGGAACGAAAAGAGATATTTCTGACCAAATTTTTATCGAAATAAAATTCACGGTTCAGAATGTGTACCCTAAATAATTTCGAAAAATTTTCCCGATTTGTATCAGGAGACTAGGAACGAAAAGAGATATTTCTGACCAAATTTTTATCGAAATAAAATTCACGGTTCAGAATGTGTACCCTAAATAATTTCGAAAAATTTTCCCGATTTGTATCAGGAGACTAGAAACGAAAAGAGTTATTTCTAATCAAATTTTTATCCAAATAAAATTCACGGTTCAGAATGTGTACCCTAAATAATTTCGAAAAATTTTCCCGATTTGTATCAGGAGACTAGGAACGAAAAGAGATATTTCTGACCAAATTTTTATCGAAATAAAATTCACGGTTCAGAATGTGTACCCTAAATAATTTCGAAAAATTTTCCCGATTTGTATCAGGAGACTAGGAACGAAAAGAGATATTTCTGACCAAATTTTGATCGAAATAAAATTCACGGTTCAGAATGTGTACCCTAAATAATTTCGAAAAATTTTCCCGATTTGTATCAGGAGACTAGGAACGAAAAGAGGTATTTCTAATTAAATTTTTATCGAAATAAAATTCACGGTTCAGAATGTGTACCCTAAATAATTTCGAAAAATTTTCCCGATTTGTATCAGGAGATTAGGAACGAAAAGAGGTATTTCTAATCAAATTTTTATCGAAATAAAATTCACGGTTCAGAATGTCTACCCTAAGTAATTTCGAAAAATTTTCCCGATTTGTATCAGGAGACTAGGAACGAAAAGAGGTACTTCTAATTAAATTTTTATCGAAATAAAATTCACGGTTCAGAATGTGTACCCTAAATAATTTCGAAAAATTTTCCCGATTTGTATCAGGAGACTAGGAACGAAAAGAGGTATTTCTAATCAAATTTTTATCGAAATAAAATTCACGGTTCAGAATGTGTACCCTAAATAATTTCGAAAAATTTTCCCGATTTGTATCAGGAGACTAGGAACGAAAAGAGATATTTCTGACCAAATTTTTATCGAAATAAAATTCACGGTTCAGAATGTCTACCCTAAATTAATTTCGAAAAATTTTCCCGATTTGTATCAGGAGACTAGGAACGAAAAGAGGTTTTTCTAATCAAATTTTTATCAAAATAAAATTCACGGTTCAGAATGTCTACCCTAAATAATTTCGAAAAATTTTCCCGATTTGTATCAGGAGACTAGGAACGAAAAGAGGTATTTCTAATTAAATTTTTATCGAAATAAAATTCACGGTTCAGAATGTGTACCCTAAATAATTTCGAAAAAATTTCCCGATTTGTATCAGGAGATTAGGAACGAAAAGAGGTTTTTCTAATCAAATTTTTATCGAAATAAAATTCACGGTTCAGAATGTGTACCCTAAATAATTTCAAAAAATTTTCCCGATTTGTATCAGGAGACTAGGAACGAAAAGAGATATTTCTGACCAAATTTTTATCGAAATAAAATTCACGGTTCAGAATGTGTACCCTAAATAATTTCGAAAAATTTTCCCGATTTGTATCAGGAGACTAGAAACGAAAAGAGGTATTTCTAATCAAATTTTTATCGAAATAAAATTCACGGTTCAGAATGTGTACCCTAAATAATTTCAAAAAATTTTCCCGATTTGGATCAGGAGACTAGGAACGAAAAGAGATATTTCTGACCAAATTTTTATCGAAATAAAATTCACGGTTCAGAATGTGTACCCTAAATAATTTCAAAAAATTTTCCCGATTTGTATCAGGAGACTAGGAACGAAAAGAGATATTTCTGACCAAATTTTTATCGAAATAAAATTCACGGTTCAGAATGTGTACCCTAAATAATTTCGAAAAATTTTCCCGATTTGTATCAGGAGACTAGGAACGAAAAGAGATATTTCTGACCAAATTTTTATCGAAATAAAATTCACGGTTCAGAATGTGTACCCTACATAATTTCGAAAAATTTTCCCGATTTGTATCAGGAGATTAGGAACGAAAAGAGGTTTTTCTAATCAAATTTTTATCGAAATAAAATTCACGGTTCAGAATGTGTACCCTAAATAATTTCAAAAAATTTTCCCGATTTGTATCAGGAGACTAGGAACGAAAAGAGATATTTCTGACCAAATTTTTATCGAAATAAAATTCACGGTTCAGAATGTGTACCCTAAATAATTTCGAAAAATTTTCCCGATTTGTATCAGGAGACTAGAAACGAAAAGAGGTATTTCTAATCAAATTTTTATCGAAATAAAATTCACGGTTCAGAATGTGTACCCTAAATAATTTCAAAAAATTTTCCCGATTTGGATCAGGAGACTAGGAACGAAAAGAGATATTTCTGACCAAATTTTTATCGAAATAAAATTCACGGTTCAGAATGTGTACCCTAAATAATTTCGAAAAATTTTCCCGATTTGTATCAGGAGACTAGGAACGAAAAGAGATATTTCTGACCAAATTTTTATCGAAATAAAATTCACGGTTCAGAATGTGTACCCTAAATAATTTCAAAAAATTTTCCCGATTTGGATCAGGAGACTAGGAACGAAAAGAGATATTTCTGACCAAATTTTTATCGAAATAAAATTCACGGTTCAGAATGTGTACCCTAAATAAT
Organism: Ocypus olens; assembly: GCA_910593695.2. Lineage (NCBI taxonomy): Eukaryota > Metazoa > Arthropoda > Insecta > Coleoptera > Staphylinidae > Ocypus > Ocypus olens. Next base: position 46,746,750 of record OU343049.1, read on the forward strand.
TTCGAAAAATTTTCCCGATTTGTATCAGGAGACTAGGAACGAAAAGAGATATTTCTGACCAAATTTTTATCGAAATAAAATTCACGGTTCAGAATGTGTACCCTAAATAATTTCGAAAAATTTTCCCGATTTGTATCAGGAGACTAGGAACGAAAAGAGATATTTCTGACCAAATTTTTATCGAAATAAAATTCACGGTTCAGAATGTGTACCCTAAATAATTTCGAAAAATTTTCCCGATTTGTATCAGGAGATTAGGAACGAAAAGAGGTATTTCTAATCAAATTTTTATCGAAATAAAATTCACGGTTCAGAATGTGTACCCTAAATAATTTCGAAAAATTTTCCCGATTTGTATCAGGAGACTAGAAACGAAAAGAGGTATTTCTAATCAAATTTTTATCCAAATAAAATTCACGGTTCAGAATGTGTACCCTAAATAATTTCGAAAAATTTTCCCGATTTGTATCAGGAGACTAGGAACGAAAAGAGGTATTTCTAATCAAATTTTTATCCAAATAAAATTCACGGTTCAGAATGTGTACCCTAAATAATTTCGAAAAATTTTCCCGATTTGTATCAGGAGACTAGGAACGAAAAGAGATATTTCTGACCAAATTTTTATCGAAATAAAATTCACGGTTCAGAATGTGTACCCTAAATAATTTCGAAAATTTTTCCCGATTTGTATCAGGAGACTAGGAACGAAAAGAGGTATTTCTAATCAAATTTTTATCCAAATGAAATTCACGGTTCAGAATGTGTACCCTAAATAATTTCGAAAAATTTTCCCGATTTGTATCAGGAGACTAGGAACGAAAAGAGGTATTTCTAATCAAATTTTTATCGAAATAAAATTCACGGTTCAGAATGTGTACCCTAAATAATTTCGAAAAATTTTCCCGATTTGTATCAGGAGACTAGGAACGAAAAGAGATATTTCTGACCAAATTTTTATCGAAATAAAATTCACGGTTCAGAATGTGTACCCTAAATAATTTCGAAAAATTTTCCCGATTTGTATCAGGAGATTAGGAACGAAAAGAGGTATTTCTAATCAAATTTTTATCGAAATAAAATTCACGGTTCAGAATGTGTACCCTAAATAATTTCGAAAAATTTTCCCGATTTGTATCAGGAGACTAGAAACGAAAAGAGGTATTTCTAATCAAATTTTTATCCAAATAAAATTCACGGTTCAGAATGTGTACCCTAAATAATTTCGAAAAATTTTCCCGATTTGTATCAGGAGACTAGGAACGAAAAGAGATATTTCTGACCAAATTTTTATCGAAATAAAATTCACGGTTCAGAATGTGTACCCTAAATAATTTCGAAAAATTTTCCCGATTTGTATCAGGAGACTAGGAACGAAAAGAGATATTTCTGACCAAATTTTTATCGAAATAAAATTCACGGTTCAGAATGTGTACCCTAAATAATTTCGAAAATTTTTCCCGATTTGTATCAGGAGACTAGGAACGAAAAGAGATATTTCTGACCAAATTTTTATCGAAATAAAATTCACGGTTCAGAATGTGTACCCTAAATAATTTCGAAAATTTTTCCCGATTTGTATCAGGAGACTAGGAACGAAAAGAGATATTTCTGACCAAATTTTTATCGAAATAAAATTCACGGTTCAGAATGTGTACCCTAAATAATTTCGAAAATTTTTCCCGATTTGTATCAGGAGACTAGGAACGAAAAGAGGTATTTCTAATCAAATTTTTATCCAAATAAAATTCACGGTTCAGAATGTGTACCCTAAATAATTTCGAAAAATTTTCCCGATTTGTATCAGGAGACTAGGAACGAAAAGAGGTATTTCTAATCAAATTTTTATCGAAATAAAATTCACGGTTCAGAATGTGTACCCTAAATAATTTCGAAAAATTTTCCCGATTTGTATCAGGAGACTAGGAACGAAAAGAGGTATTTCTAATCAAATTTTTATCCAAATAAAATTCACGGTTCAGAATGTGTACCCTAAATAATTTCGAAAAATTTTCCCGATTTGTATCAGGAGATTAGGAACGAAAAGAGGTATTTCTAATCAAATTTTTATCCAAATAAAATTCACGGTTCAGAATGTGTACCCTAAATAATTTCGAAAAATTTTCCCGATTTGTATCAGGAGACTAGGAACGAAAAGAGGTATTTCTAATCAAATTTTTATCCAAATAAAATTCACGGTTCAGAATGTGTACCCTAAATAATTTCGAAAAATTTTCCCGATTTGTATCAGGAGACTAGGAACGAAAAGAGATATTTCTGACCAAATTTTTATCGAAATAAAATTCACGGTTCAGAATGTGTACCCTAAATAATTTCGAAAATTTTTCCCGATTTGTATCAGGAGACTAGGAACGAAAAGAGGTATTTCTAATCAAATTTTTATCCAAATAAAATTCACGGTTCAGAATGTGTACCCTAAATAATTTCGAAAAATTTTCCCGATTTGTATCAGGAGACTAGGAACGAAAAGAGATATTTCTGACCAAATTTTTATCGAAATAAAATTCACGGTTCAGAATGTGTACCCTAAATAATTTCGAAAAATTTTCCCGATTTGTATCAGGAGACTAGGAACGAAAAGAGATATTTCTGACCAAATTTTTATCGAAATAAAATTCACGGTTCAGAATGTGTACCCTAAATAATTTCGAAAATTTTTCCCGATTTGTATCAGGAGACTAGGAACGAAAAGAGGTATTTCTAATCAAATTTTTATCGAAATAAAATTCACGGTTCAGAATGTGTACCCTAAATAATTTCGAAAAATTTTCCCGATTTGTATCAGGAGATTAGGAACGAAAAGAGGTATTTCTAATCAAATTTTTATCCAAATAAAATTCACGGTTCAGAATGTGTACCCTAAATAATTTCGAAAATTTTTCCCGATTTGTATCAGGAGATTAGGAACGAAAAGAGGTATTTCTAATCAAATTTTTATCCAAATAAAATTCACGGTTCAGAATGTGTACCCTAAATAATTTCGAAAAATTTTCCCGATTTGTATCAGGAGACTAGGAACGAAAAGAGATATTTCTGACCAAATTTTTATCGAAATAAAATTCACGGTTCAGAATGTGTACCCTAAATAATTTCGAAAATTTTTCCCGATTTGTATCAGGAGACTAGGAACGAAAAGAGGTATTTCTAATCAAATTTTTATCCAAATAAAATTCACGGTTCAGAATGTGTACCCTAAATAATTTCGAAAAATTTTCCCGATTTGTATCAGGAGACTAGGAACGAAAAGAGATATTTCTGACCAAATTTTTATCGAAATAAAATTCACGGTTCAGAATGTGTACCCTAAATAATTTCGAAAAATTTTCCCGATTTGTATCAGGAGACTAGGAACGAAAAGAGATATTTCTGACCAAATTTTTATCGAAATAAAATTCACGGTTCAGAATGTGTACCCTAAATAATTTCGAAAATTTTTCCCGATTTGTATCAGGAGACTAGGAACGAAAAGAGATATTTCTGACCAAATTTTTATCGAAATAAAATTCACGGTTCAGAATGTGTACCCTAAATAATTTCGAAAATTTTTCCCGATTTGTATCAGGAGACTAGGAACGAAAAGAGATATTTCTGACCAAATTTTTATCGAAATAAAATTCACGGTTCAGAATGTGTACCCTAAATAATTTCGAAAATTTTTCCCGATTTGTATCAGGAGACTAGGAACGAAAAGAGGTATTTCTAATCAAATTTTTATCCAAATAAAATTCACGGTTCAGAATGTGTACCCTAAATAATTTCGAAAAATTTTCCCGATTTGTATCAGGAGACTAGGAACGAAAAGAGATATTTCTGACCAAATTTTTATCGAAATAAAATTCACGGTTCAGAATGTGTACCCTAAATAATTTCGAAAAATTTTCCCGATTTGTATCAGGAGACTAGGAACGAAAAGAGATATTTCTGACCAAATTTTTATCGAAATAAAATTCACGGTTCAGAATGTGTACCCTAAATAATTTCGAAAATTTTTCCCGATTTGTATCAGGAGACTAGGAACGAAAAGAGATATTTCTGACCAAATTTTTATCGAAATAAAATTCACGGTTCAGAATGTGTACCCTAAATAATTTCGAAAATTTTTCCCGATTTGTATCAGGAGACTAGGAACGAAAAGAGATATTTCTGACCAAATTTTTATCGAAATAAAATTCACGGTTCAGAATGTGTACCCTAAATAATTTCGAAAATTTTTCCCGATTTGTATCAGGAGACTAGGAACGAAAAGAGGTATTTCTAATCAAATTTTTATCCAAATAAAATTCACGGTTCAGAATGTGTACCCTAAATAATTTCGAAAAATTTTCCCGATTTGTATCAGGAGACTAGGAACGAAAAGAGGTATTTCTAATCAAATTTTTATCCAAATAAAATTCACGGTTCAGAATGTGTACCCTAAATAATTTCGAAAAATTTTCCCGATTTGTATCAGGAGACTAGGAACGAAAAGAGATATTTCTGACCAAATTTTTATCGAAATAAAATTCACGGTTCAGAATGTGTACCCTAAATAATTTCGAAAATTTTTCCCGATTTGTATCAGGAGACTAGGAACGAAAAGAGGTATTTCTAATCAAATTTTTATCCAAATAAAATTCACGGTTCAGAATGTGTACCCTAAATAATTTCGAAAAATTTTCCCGATTTGTATCAGGAGACTAGGAACGAAAAGAGATATTTCTGACCAAATTTTTATCGAAATAAAATTCACGGTTCAGAATGTGTACCTTAAATAATTTCGAAAAATTTTCCCGATTTGTATCAGGAGACTAGGAACGAAAAGAGGTATTTCTAATCAAATTTTTATCGAAATAAAATTCACGGTTCAGAATGTGTACCCTAAATAATTTCGAAAAATTTTCCCGATTTGTATCAGGAGACTAGGAACGAAAAGAGATATTTCTGACCAAATTTTTATCGAAATAAAATTCACGGTTCAGAATGTGTACCCTAAATAATTTTGAAAAATTTTTCCCGATTTGTATCAGGAGACTAGGAACGAAAAGAGATATTTCTGACCAAATTTTTATCGAAATAAAATTCACGGTTCAGAATGTGTACCCTAAATAATTTCGAAAAATTTTCCCGATTTGTATCAGGAGACTAGGAACGAAAAGAGGTATTTCTAATCAAATTTTTATCCAAATAAAATTCACGGTTCAGAATGTGTACCCTAAATAATTTTGAAAAATTTTCCCGATTTGTATCAGGAGACTAGGAACGAAAAGAGGTATTTCTGATCAAATTTTTGTCTAAATAAAACAGGAGTAACGGGAGACAAGGAACAAACAGGGGTACTTTATTAAATAATAAACGAAAAATGTGTGTTGGACATTGTCAAATCCCAGAACTATTGAGTATTTTGTGGTTCTGAAAAGAACCGGTCAAACTGATGTATCCAAACGCTGCTGCATCTGCAGACGAGAGTAGCGAGTGATCCCCCTCCACGCATGTGCCAGGCCAACTGGATGCCATAGGGCGTGATGTTGACGTCTTCGAAAATTTCGACCAAAAAATCCTCGCTGGATTACTGCAGAGCCACTCTGGAAATGGGTCGGTCTTCAAATCCTGGGCGATCTCCCAGACCGGACGCTGAAAATCAACGATTGTGGATTATGCGTCGATTTTTTTCAGGAAAAAATGCATGCAAAAAATGTTGTGTCTCAGAAAAATTTGAAAAATTTATGACGGTTCTCAATGACTGGGTAAAGCGTGTGAAGTAATTATTTTTCCGAAAAAAAATTTTTTGGTCATTTGATAATTTTTGCCATTTTTTCCATAGTATTACTCAGGAAAAAAATGCATGCAAAAAATGTTGGGTCTCAGAAAAATTTGAAAAAATTCATGACGGTTCTTAATAACGGGGAAAGGCATGTAATGTAATTATTTTTCCGAAAAAAAAATTTTTGGTCATTTGATAATTTTTGCCATTTTTTCCATAGTATTATTCAGGAAAAAATGCATGCAAAAAATGTTGGGTCTCAGAAAAAATTGAAAAAAATCATGACGGTTCTCAATGACTGGGTAAAGCGTGTAAAGTAATCATTTTTTCGAAAAAAAATTTTTTGGTCATTGATAATTTTTGCCATTTTTTTCATAGTATTATTCAGGAAAAAATGCGTTCAAAAAATGTTGGGTCTCAGAAAAATTTGAAAAAATTTATGACGGTTCTCAATGACTGGGTAAAGCGTGTGAAGTAATTATTTTTCCGAAAAAAAATTTTTTGGTTATTTGATAATTTTTGCCATTTTTTCCATAGTATTATTCAGGAAAAAAATGCACGCAAAAAATGTTGGGTCTCAGAAAAAATTAAAAAAATTCATGACGGTTCTCAATGACTGGGTAAAGCGTGTAAAGTAATAATTTTTTCGAAAAAAAATTTTTTGGTCATTGATAATTTTTGCCATTTTTTCCATAGTATTATTCAGGAAAAAATGCATGCAAAAAATGTTGGGTCTCAGAAAAATTTGAAAAAAATCATGACGGTTCTTAATTACGGGGAAAGGCATGTAATGTAATTATTTTTCCGAAAAAAAATTTTTTGGTCATTTGATAATTTTCGCCATTTTTTCCATAGTATTATTCAGGAAAAAATGCGTTCAAAAAATGTTGGGTCTCAGAAAAATTTGAAAAAATTCATGACGGTTCTTAATTACGGGGAAAGGCATGTAATGTAATTATTAAAAAAAAAAAAAAATTTTGGTCATTTGATAATTTTTGCTATTTTTTCCATAGTATTATTCAGGGAAAAAAATGCATGCAAAAAATATTGGGTCTCAGAAAAATTTGAAAAAAATCATGACGGTTCTTAATGACTGGGAAAGGCATGTAATGTAATTATTTTTCCGAAAATAAATATTTTGGTCATTTGATAATTTTCGCCATTTTTTCCATAGTATTTTACTCAGGAAAAAAATGCATGCAAAAAATGTTGAGTCTCAGAAAAATTTGAAAAAATTCATTACGGTTCTTAATGACGGGGAAAGGCATGTAATGTAATTATTTTTCCGAAAAAAAATGTTTTGGTCATTTGATGATTTTATCTTTCACCAGAAAAAAAATGCATATAAAAAATGTTGGGTCTAGTATTAGTCAGGTAAATATGTAAAAAATATTGGGTCTCAGAATTTTCACGATTTGTATTAGGAGACTAGGAATGAAAAGAGGTGTTTTACTCTAAAAATTTTACGATTTGTAAAAAAACATGCAGAAAATCTTGGAATTATTTAGATTTTTGTGGTTCTAAAAACAACCGGTCAAAGTCCTGGTACAGTATTAAGTTTGGTCTGGCTTAAGTATAGAAAATCATGATTTAATTGAAACAAATTTACTTTTAAAATAACGTATTTTGCAAATAAAATGCTCTAATAAAAAACGCCTAATCATCAGGCAACCCGACATGGTTCCAGAAGCATTAAATATAGACCAAAAGTAGCCTGAATATATAAATATTCAACCTGTTCGTAACTCCGAGTTTTTGTCTTTATTTAACGAATGAGGGTTTTCATTTTTAATTAAGTTTTCAATCAGTAGTCTACACGTATATTGAATTGCCTGGATATCAGGCGTTTTTTATTAAAGCATTTTATTTGCAAATCTGAAATTTTAAACGTAAATTTGTTTTAAAACAACTTGCATATTTTGCTATTTTCAAATATTGTGTGACTATTGAATTGATGTTTAATAAATATTAAAACCAGGAATTAGTTTGTTTATAGTCCCAATAACAGAGGGTACTCATAATTGGAAATAAGGTTATCCCATAATTTAATGCACTGAAATACAAAAATTGAAATTAAATACACAGTATTAATTAATGAAAATATTATTTATGCAGAAAATTATTAACATGAAATTAATTGATTGTATTTAAAGTTTACGTTAATGGAAACAGCGTTCAAATAGGTTGTTTGTCTTGAAATGCACTTTCAATGGATTTCTGTAGTTTAAAAAGGGTTGTGTCTTGAAATGCGCTTTCAATGGACGGATTTGGTTTAAATGAAGTTGTATGTCTTGAAATGCACTTTCAATGGATTTATTTAGTTGCTGCGAATAGAGACCAGGTGGCGCCACATATTGCATTATTTCTCTTGAACTACATTATCACTATATTATTTAATTTGCGCTTAATTCGCATGAATGTTGTTGTCCTGGGTCTAAAGTTGGATGGCCGACTGGTACTATTGTCATCAGTCTGTTGCCTTAACTGCATTGTTAAGGCACCATCACACACCTGCAAAGAATCTATCAACAAATCATCAGAGTTAAACATTGACCATAATCCAATATAAAAATCAACTTCAACATTATGTAAATAAACAAATCTAATTTATTAATAGAAAAGTATTCCTATTCTACAGATAAAATAACAAATTCATCAAGTAGGTTGTTTCATATCGATGAAACAGCACCCGTTTGCCTCCCTCCCGAAACCCCCGAATAACACGATGTTCATTGTAGGCGCTTCTCCACTTTCGTAAATCTTCTTCACCCAACCATCCACAGAGGTAAATACATCCTCTATTCCAGTGGAATCCCCCGTCATTTCTACGTGAGCAATATTCAACGTGAACTTATGCATATTTTCGCAGAACTTACTAACAATATCATCGTTATTATCCCCATTCCTAAAATGAACCTTTTTGTCGTACTTCTCCCGTGACTTTTTAAAAGTGAATTCCCGGTAATGTTCCAGAGTTTTTGGTAAGGCAGTGACGGACGCTGTACGCTCGGTGCGTGTCGCTTGTTTCAACATGCTCGTTGCAAATTGTGAGCTGCCGAATTGCGGGTGTTTCTTCATTTGATATTCTATGGTCGTCATGACGGCGTCGCCGTAATGCAGGTCTTTCTGTAACTTTAGATGGATTAATTTTAATGAAGCAATTGCGTCCTCGGCCGAGTCGTGTCCCGTATCTCCTCCTTGCTGTATCCTCTCGTGTAGGAATTCTTTGGCTAAGACTTTTAGCCGAGTTTTACGGCCGCGGTAACCCGAGGTGTTGAAGCATACACTGCAAAAATAAAAGTATTTAAGAAACAATAGTTAGAAATATATAACTTCATCTACCTGCTGTCAATAATGTAAGGATGAAACATTCGCAAAGCGTGCAAATCATTGCACAAACCCTGCCCGACCCAAATAGCATCCGATGGAAAAAGTTTTTGGAAATCCGTATGCACATCATCAAGATTCTTCTTGGAATTTGCCATGAGAGCAGGTGTTACGCCTGACCAATGCGTCAGGTAATCAATAATCTTATTTTTGGGCTTCACAATCTCATCGTATAACGTTTCATACTTCTCATTGACAACTGTGACCCTAGCCAATTCACTACCTTCAGTTGTTCTTAACATCTCACAATCGATCCCGAACATTGGACTTTTCGCAGTTACATGAGTGTATTTTTCCTTTGATAAGACATAATTTTTGTACTTCCGTTCCATTAAGCCTTTAATGGGGAGGGGAAAGTTTTCCTCAACTAATTGCCAACCAGATAGTAGTAATTGTGTGCGTGGGAATTTGTCAGTGCTAAAACCCATCTCTCCGTTAACATCAGGTTCTGAGCCTATCGGAAACATGGTATACGTCAAGTCAAAAACGTCTTTCGATTGTTCAACCGCATTTTCCAGCGTGCCATATTTGCTAGCAAACTTTCTCACTTGCGTCATTGTGAGGGGTACATTGATCAAATCCTTAACTACATCACTGCTGTAAATATTTGGATTCACAATCTCAATTTTGTTCCTGAAAGCATTGCACAGGTACGGCAAACGGCTTTCGTTTGAGATAAAATGGTAGAGAGACAGGTTTTCAATAACGAGAACATTTGTGTGCTTGATGGAGTTGTGTTTCTCTACCTGGCACCATCTTGTTGGGTAGTAAGAAGTGTGGGGTCCCATCTCCGAGTACATGATTAGATGCTGTATGTCGACAACAAAGAGTGGAACTCGACTGTCCAAATCGACGACAAGTGCAGCCTTCTCTCCTTGATCGCGCAACCAGAACCTAGGGTTGGCTTTCTTTGGGCCTCTCTTCTTCTTGAGGTTCGTCTTCGATCCCATGGCTTGTTTTGTTACCTCAAAGTCACCTTCGGATGGGTTAATGTCACCTTCTTTGCAGATTTTCTTGGGGGAGGGTTCTGGATCTGGTCCATCGTCAATCTTCATTTGTTGCCTGCAAACAATTTTTTCTGGGTCAGTGCTCGGTTTCTGGACTTTGGACTTTTTCTTAGCTTTTGTCATTTTCTTCCCAACATATCACTGGAAATAAAGAAAGGTAAATTAAAACACAAAATCTTAAGTTTTATACATAGCCTCAGTTTAATACAAACTGGGCAGTGGGGATGTTCAATTATAAAAATGGATAATCGATTCTGAACCGATTCAAGAGATTTGGAATATTCAAATGTAGAATATATTTCTGTATGTTGTGGGTAATTGAAATTTAATGGTTGAATACATTCACAATATATTTTGTAACAAGGCAATTGTAAAAACTAAAATTGTTATCTTTATTTTTGTCATATAAAAAAATACATAATTGAGCCATGACCAACTAAATTATTAAGATCATTCACAGGATCCACATCCGATACTAGAGTGTTAACAACTGACTTGATTTGTAACATCAGACCAAATTGGTTATCTGCATAGGTTTATTGTCTCGTAAAAATGTATAACGTCTAAAGCGGCATTGATTCAACTTCAGCTGCAAATTGCAGTGACGGTTTGTGGGGCTTTTTCTGGTACAGCCAAGGTAGCAGAGGTGCTAATACAGATAGGCGCGGTCACGCAGTCAGCCGTCTCTGCAAACAACCCTACCTATCTGTATTGCCACCCTTGTGATCTCGGCCGTACCAGAAAAAACCCCATGAACCGTCTGGACAAATTGTGTGATAGGAACCTAGGTGAAAACACACTCTTTCATCAGTTCATTACTATTCTTCTATTTGAACAGGGTTTTATAGGGCACAACTTTGGTCATTTGCACATCTTACAATGGTACTTTTTATACGCCTTGATATGGTAAATAATTATTATTCATTTTAGGAATAGGTTTTACATATTATAACAATAAATACCTAGAATTCCACCGAGAAATCAATCAAACAAACAATTCACGTGTTTGAGTATTTACAGGTTATATCATGAAGTTGAAATTTTAACTATAATAATTAAACATCACTCACCTCTAGAACAAACACACGATTAATAATCAAAGTTAATTCAGTGCTAAATCTCTTTGAGTTTTTGCGATTAATCTGTTGGAGCCTCAAACTCTCGAAAAAATCACAATGGGCAACATAACCTCAATTTTGGTAATTAATATGAGATCTACAAAAATCCGCGAAGAAAGGTATACCCCATGGAAATAAACACGAGTCTCTATTTTGATCAAATACCCTTCTTAACTGAGTGTTTTTTTTTTATAAATTGCTCTAACCCAAATTTGACGTAGAAACAAAGGTATTTTTTTTAGCAGTTTGCAGAAGTGATGGGAAAATGAGACGTTGTCGGAATTAATTAGTTTTTCGGATATTTTTACGATAAAAGTTACTTTACTTTTTCAATGTTCGTTCATAAAACTGTTATTTTACGATACTATTCGGATCAATATGTATAATGAAGTAAATGTCCCCAATATTAATTAATCATTTATTAGTTAACAGTTAATTAACAACTTATTTCAATTTAAATAAACATTTCTGCTTAATATACGAAATATTTTAATCCAGGCTTATTTAAATAATCTCGATATTCTTTAAAATTGTAATACGTTATGTGGCGTCACCTTGACTTTGTTCGCAGCAACTAAAAAAAATCTACTGAAAGTGCATTTCAAGACATTTGAACTAAAGAAATTCATTGAAAGAGCATTTCAAGATTTTCCCTTCGCAAAAGGACTGCCAATGTATGTACCAAAAAGGCAATTCCCTAATTTTTCCAAGTATCCTACATATGGCAACACTGCAAATATATCTATTTTGAGGTTATGTTATTGAAAACATAAATAACAATTAAAATGCACACTCAGAGCGAAAATAATTCCGCTACATTTGCCATAAACAGCGGAAACCAATCGTTTGCCGAAAAGCAGAAAAACTTGTTCGCAGAACTGGACAATGCTGCGAAGAATAACCGAAGGACAATCAATCTGGACGATAACATGGAAGTCGAACAACGGGTGAATAAATCAAAGGATCGCTCGCTAACCAGAATGTTTAAGCGCAAGGAGAGTATATTCAAGCGCCCCGAGGCACCAATTTCAAAATGCTTACCCGTCGGACGGATGCCCAGCTTTAAACTGAACCCGAACAAGTGGAAGAAATATACTTTAGCCGACGTGACTGATGAGGATGTTTCCGATAGGGGCAACACCAGAGCCGCTTTGTCGTTCCTGCAAGAGCTAGAGGAGCGCAGTGGGGGCAATCACGAGGAAGAAAAAATGGACGTTCTCCCTGAGAAAATAATGTTTAAAAAGACCGCGATTATTAAGAAAACGATCGATGACGATGCCGAGGAAAAAACTGTCTGCTTTAGAAGTTCCAAGGTGGTTATGCCGGAGTATGTTGTTGGGCAGAAACAAAGGAAGGAGAAGAGCAATAGGAAGACGAAGCGGGAATGGTCTGGAAAGGAGCTGAAGCTGGATCATTTACTAGATGACGAGGAATGCGATTAAATTGTTTTGCTTCTATAAGAATTAGTTTGTAATAAATGTGTATTCATCGAGAAATTATTAAGTTCAGAACATTAAATTGGTGTTTTAATTCGTGTTTTATTATATCTCGAACATTAGCTAATGAATACAGTAGAGCATCGATAATCCGGATTAATTGTGCCCGGATTATCAAAATATCCGGATTTTAGAAGAGCACGAAAACTTGCTAAAACCGTTAATAATTAATTTTATTGGTCAAATAATTGGAGCAGATAAATAAATCCATTGATTAATATGAACTTATAATTAATTTTAATGAAAGAATATACACACATATGTATGTATTCACTTCAACTTCTTTTTTCACAATTGAATCCGGATTATCGATGGTCCGAATTTTTAATGCTCCACTGTATGAATAATTATAAATGTTTAGAAAATAAAACTTTTGTATAATGAATTTTTCAATATATAATTTGCTATTCTAATTTGGGGATAGCAAGAAAATAAACTAGGAAAGGCTAGAATCTTAGGCAGGCGCCTACTTAATATGACATTAAATAAAAGTGTAACATAGCAATGGCATTAAAATTAAATAAAATTCCAAAGAGCACTATTTTCCTTTGGCCAGATTTGGTGGTTAACGCTCGGTACATAAATGTAATGGAGGGGGGCTAAGTCCGATAGCCACCCCCCTGGGTGCCCGCCTGATCTTAAGTGCTACTATTTTAATAAAATCAGATAAAAAAGTTCTATTTAGGAAAGCATTGTAGCTGTACGCTTTATGATTCTTAACGGTCGCCTGGTTATCCAAAATCAGATAGATGTGTGCACCTTTAAATAAAAAAAAATCTTTCAAATAGAATTATATTTTAAATTCAATTCATTTATTTCATCAATCTGTATATTTGATTACATTATAAATGGTCCGTACAAAAATGCACACTCGTTCAACAAAACGTCTTACACTTGAAGGGGAAAGGCACGTGTAATCTAACATACTACAGGAGAACAATATAAAAATAAATTAAATATAAACGATTACAGTTAAAGCTATGTTATCAAACATAAATTAAACTAAATTACATTCTGTCTCCACCTCGGCCACCGCAAAATAACCGCACGCTTTTCTTCCAACACATCATAAAATATCGTAAACAGAAGTAACAAACTTTAGACTCTTCCATGCATCATGCAACAATTATTAAATAAAATACGGAGTCCGTTTGCGTTTTACGTGAACAGGGCCTGCACGTTTTGGGTCACCTCCGGACCCAGGGAGGATATTATCGTCGCGAACTCCTGGGGGAAATCGCGATTGACCGTTTTTAAGAATTCATTCACCAAACCTGCTGTTTCTGTAAAATAAATATAGTGAAAATATATATCATTTTAAATAGTAAAACAAGAGCCAGGTGTGGATCAGGAGAGAGAGGGAGGAAAAGATGGATGGGTGTAAAGTATGGGAAATGTGTAATATTTAAAAATAAACTAAAAAATATGTTGATTACTAATTGTTTTTATACGATTAACGAATTTGAACAGTAAAATTTTTGTTAATTTTATAATTTTATAATTTTCTTTTTTGTTAATTTTATAATTTTTATATTCAGTTAATTCAGTATTCAATATTGTATCAATCTCATTTAAATGTTTGTTGTGAATTGTGTTTCTTTTGACATGTTCAATCTGTATTTAATACAGCCTAACGAGTTTATAAAAAAAAAAAAAAATGTGTGAATGGGGGAGGGATATATGGAGACATTTGGCAGAGGAGTGTGTGAAGAATGAGTAGGAGGGGGAAAAAGAGTGAATGAATGGATGAGAGAGGGCGGAGCCGAGGTGAAGACTCTGGCGAGATTGGGGTGGGAAAAAGAGAAGAGAAGGGAGAGGAAGTGATGAAATAGAAAATAAAGGTTCTTTTTTTTTAATAGTAAACCAAAATATAATCAGTTGTATGCCAATTTGGTCATTGTGGTGTACTTATGTTTTAAAATTGTCTCTTACTTTGACAATGACGAGCTTAATTGTATCAAAACTACAGTCGCGAATAATAAATGCGTGATATTAACAAAGTTACTTGCGTTTTTGGGTTAATTAGTTTATGTCTGTATCTATTGAAAATCCCAATCAAAAGTTTAGGGAACACAGTCATGGTACAGTGTACAAACTTATTTTTATTCGAAAGTTTACACCTTTCTTATTTATATAGTTTTTTCACTGATGCTGAAAGCTTCAAATTCATGTCAATAAAGATGATCAAGAACTAATATTTTTAAATCTCCATGGAAACACCCAATTGGATCAGATGCTATACATTCTGATGATCAGGAACTAATATTATCAAATTTCCATGGAAACGCCCGATTTGGTTAGATGCTATACATATCATTTGGCTCTTTTGGGTGCAAATGTGAGGGGCCAAGCAAATACAGAAAATGGTGTTTTGTACCATTTACAATATTGAGCCTTATAAAGTAGACTGATGATGAGTTTTTATCGATGTTCTCTTTGGGGATCTGGAAAACTATAAGAGATAGAGAAATTGTTAAATGGGCAAAGAAATGCACTTTTATGAGCCCAATAAAATAACACTTTCAAAGTTTTCAAAAAAGTGAAGGGTAACTACAGAGTTTTAAAAATGAAGAGTGTCAATTTTTTCAAATAAATATATCTCGGTTATGATAGATAGAAAAAAAAACTGTTAAGAACAAAGTTGTAGATAATTTTACGCAGCTTAATAAAATAAATTCAGAGATCCTCATAGAGAACTTCGAAAAAAACTCGCCCTGTATTTATGAAAACAAAACTTTGGATTATGTCTAATGTGAACTTACCATCATTCCCGGTTTGTTTATTATAATAAATATGTGCAGCCACTTTAATGACAGTTTCTAATTGAGCTTTCAATACCGGATTGCCTTGTTGGTACAATCCGAAGAAGCACTTTATCACTGCCTCGTTTTCCTGGAAATCTGTTTTCAAAGGAAGTTGTTGAAGCAGCACTGGGAAGACCTACGTTTGAAAAATATATAGAATCTCCTTTTTTTTAATACTAATTTAATATTGGATTACCTGATCGAGGGGAAGGAGTGAATGATTCACAATTATCATTTTCGCCACCGCACCACTAATGTTGTCTCTGGTGCCTGTATGTTGCTCCGTCTCCAGCATTGATGATAATCCTCGTAAAATATCAGCATAATGACTAAATTATAGTTAAGGAAGGTATTAGAATTTGAAGTGGACGAAGTATGTTAATCCAAAGCCATATCCGGGATACGTTTTGAACCCCCAGCAATTTTATATGTGAAATAAAAAATGTTGCAAAAAAAAATTCCGCAGATATGAGTTTCTTTGCAAAAAAACACGATAGTAATTTCAATTTTCAACTAAAAAAAAAAATCGTTTCATGAACTTGAAATAGTATTCTTCCAAGTGAAAAATATTATTATGAAGAAAAAAGGCTATTATAATGTAAAAGACGATTACTTTGATTAGTGATGTATGCTTATGTTTTACTTATTATGACGCACCTTCCTTTTTATTGTATGTTTTATTATAATTTAAGAGAGGAATAAAAACTTCATGTTCATAATAACCTTTGTAGGTGTTGGTAATTTGATTTTAAGATGATTTAGAGTTCTGGAAAGAAGCTAAACAAGCTGTGTAATTATTTTTGACTTATAGGTCCCATAATATCATCATAGGTTATCTCTTGACGTAGTTTAACGTAAATTTTATGTTGTTTCATTTATTTAAATTCTTTTATGCAGCTGTAAAGTTAACTTACTCACATCGAACAGTTAAATCTATCGTAAACGATAATTTTTATGGTTAAAGTGAAAGTTTAAATCTGGCATGGGTGAGCCAGTCAGATCCAGCCCGTGTGGTTCATTTATATGGCCTGGAAATGATATTTGATCAACATTGCACTGCAATGTAATGATGTATTTATTTACTGAAGACATATTTAACTTTATATATTGGGCCACATGTTAGTTTGTAATCATAATGTGGAAAAGTTACCCAAGCCCGATTTAGATTAACTTCAAGTCATTATGATGCAATCAAGTGTTTTCTAAAGGATACGGGAAGACGGCATCTTTGCCATGCAACACCATTTCCCCAAGTCCATAGATAGAGTTATTACGGACTTCGTCACTGGCATCCTTCGCTCCCAAGTTCCAAAGTTGCAGCAACTGTGGAATAAATTTCTCCAGATACGTGCCGAGAGGTTTCATGCACTCGGCCAATGTTCCATAAGCAAACGATCTTTGGCTGAGACTGACATTGTTTTTCTATAACAAAAACACCACATTTAAAATACACAAAATATGGCATGAATGTGTGAATAATCCACTTTTTTGTAAGACTACAAAATTAAGTCTTGCAAAGACTAAAAGACAACAAATTTCGTTTTTATTACATATGAAAATTAAATGTGGCAATTATTTTTGTGCGATCTATCAAGAGAGTAAAATCCAATAAAACAAAATATAGCCTGAATATATGATATATGTTCCTTTATGCAACAAGTAAGGTTATTTCTAATTTATTTATCAAGAGAATAGTTAATTTTTATGCTATTTTAGCACAAAACCATTTCGCCCATTGCATGGATTTCCATTTTACCCTAGTATGGTCCATTTAACAAAGAAGGCACCATTGGAAATCAAAGAAATATTTTAACTTGCACACTAATCGGTCAATTGGACATTATTACAATAGCAAGTGTTCCATTACTGTCAATGCTGATATTAGAATACACACAGACCCAAATCCTACTCTTACACATTTCGTTAGATTCTGACTACAAGGATGCAGGCTGAGCTATATGGGTACGTTTTTGGTTTTATAGAAGTACCGGCAGCAAGTGGAATGCTGGTTTATTATTCTTAGGGCCGGTATATTCACCTTTCAGTAAAGTGTTCAGTAGCGTTACCGATGAGATAAACGTATATTCATCTTCCTGTAACACTAACCTTTCAGTAAATCTAGTTTACTGAACAGATAAACTTACAGATCCCTTTGAGTGTCAAGTAGGAGCTTACAGAGAGGATTATAACCTCAAAATATCCCGATGTGTGTAGAAAGATTGCTATTACAAAAGTGAAATAGACATTATAGATGACATAAAGCTTGAGGTAGACGAAATTGATTACGAGATTGGTGATATATAAATAGGCGACCTTATAACAGCCAGAATCGTTACTTACAATTTAAAAAGGCGATTTCACAACAACCCGTAAACGGTAACAGGGACGAAAATGTACCAACCTTTTTGTTCCGGTTACCAGAAATGAGTTATTAGCTGTGTATATTAACTTGCGAATCATATCATTTAACTTTTGGTACTCGTTACCGTTCTCGGGTTGTTGTGAAGCGCCCTTAAATTGTTAGAATGACACAGAATTGTTTTCATCGATATCACACGGAGGCAAGTTGGGGTACGACGCCGAAGGCAGACAGACAAGCATAAAAAAATAATGAAACAGTGTTCCCAACTGTATAACTGAAAATGCATATCTCTTTCTCCCTTATAGAAATATATATACCTTACCTTGTCTTTTCAACTGTACTACCCGAATTAAAACATCGTAAGTGTCCCGTAGTTACGTGACATAAATTCGGATGAATATACCCAAATGCCTTACAGGTGACCTATAAATTTACTGAACAAGTAACTAACAGACATTTTACTGAACAGATGAATATACCGGCCCTTAATTTAATATCTATACGGTTTCTTTCCGCCGCTCATCGAACTTCTTATTTAGAAAACAACAACTGACAAAATGCAAGTGAATAAAAAAAAGGCCTTAATTGGCATATCTAGGAACTATTTACAATCTCCAAAAACTCAAAAACACTATACTATTACACCTCTCCCTCCACAGCTTCTCCCATCCATTCCTCCTTTACCCCCTTACACTCTTCCGCCAAGTGGCCCCACGTATCCTTCCCATTCTCACACAATACACACCTTCCATATTCTTCCCCCATCCATACCTTCCTTCCTCTCTCATCCGATCCACACCTCGCCCTTGCCACAATCACCCTATCCTCTCTACTCCATCCCCTCTCTATCAAGTATCCCGGTACTCTTTCATACACCTGCCACATCCCATACCCATCATTATGTTCACTTCTCTTTATATACCCTTGCCTCTACTGCCCTTCCACCTCCTTCCCTTTTCCCTTCATCCCGTTCCCTAACCATTCCATTACTTTCACCTCCGAGAGCCGTTCCCTCTCATACATTTTCCTCCTCTCACCCCTCCACCTCCCCTCACCGCCACACACGCTCTCCACCCATACAGCCTTCACCAATCTCTCTTCCCCCAATTTCCACACTCTCCTCTCATACCTCACCACTCTCACCATTGCCTTGCATTCTAACCTTTCTCTATTCGTCTCCTCATACTCTCCCGTTCCTTTAAACATAAACCCTAAGTACTTAAAACTTCCAACCCTCTCAATAACCACCCCCTTCCACTCCAATTTTTTCACCTTCCCCTCCCTCCCTTTATTTCTGAACGTCACCCACATCATCCCCCCCCTTATTCATGAACCTCTCCGCTCTTTTCAACATGTTTTTCATCCCTTCCTGCTCTCTTGCCATTAATACCATGTCATCCGCATACGCTAACATCCACACTTTCCTCTTCCTCTTCCTTGCAAGTGAATAAAATGCCGTACACTATTAAGGTACTCAATCGGTGAAAAAAATTGATTTTCCCATGTCCCAATATCGAAGCATTTATTAATATTAATTTGAATAAATTGTTTTTATATTACACACAGAAATTATTAATGACTTACCGCTCTTACTGACATCAATTCCAAAATATTTTGGAAGTAGCGCGCAAAATCATCAGGCCTGAGCGCATTTCCAAATTTCGGTATAACATCACCGGCACATTCCAGTAACAACTCAGTTTGTTCAGACTCCTCTTCTTCCCCACCTCCGTCACCACCGGCTATATCCTGATCCTGGCACGTTGTCTGAAAAATTAAAATTCTGTCTGGAGGAAACATTTGATATTTATTTATTTAGAATTTAAAATTTCCAAGATATCAAAAATAAATCTGTTGAAAGTTGTTAGCACAACTGATGGTTTAAAATTCATCAAAATTAATAAAAAATTATCCTAACCTAATGTAAATGAAGCTGCACAGTCACAAGATACACAGTCTGCTAAACTTTAATGCCCATTTGCACCGCACTCGGTTAAAATCTATGATTACTAAATCAATGATCAAGTTAATCATGCCGCTCCGTTTGCACCGCCCATCGGTTAGTATCCGATGATTAAATGGTTATGAGCAAAAATACGGTTGGCAATTTGTGGGGTTATTTTATTTTCTGGGGTGGGTGCCACTGAAATTGACGCCTTTGCGCATGCTTCAGATGCCAAATGAACAGCTGTTTACAGTTTCCTATTATTTAGGAAATCTATTCCATGTTCCAATGTTCAATTACTTGCAACAAATTGAATGTGAATTGTGTGCTTAATCCATACTTTCTCCTAAAACACAATTCATCTAATAAATCAAATTTTTTTATTCGCATATTCACTTGGATTGGCATACCGACATTTAAATCTAGCGCTTGAATAAATAAAATCAATTGTATTTGATCTCCGTAATGATTTTATATCAGCTAACGCCGTCCTCAATGTAACAAACCTTAATGTTCCTTTATTTTTAACACGAACGCACGTGTATTTCCTTAACCGGCTTCCTAACCACCCAAACTCGGCCGGTTAAAAATTGACTTTAATCAATGATTAAATGGCGGTGCAAACGGATTAACTTATAATCAATGATTAAAGAGTTAACCGGGTGCGGTGCAAACTGGCATAACTCTGGTAAATACTGTTAACCCCTTAATGCACACTTTTTTAGTGTTACCGTTTAGCATGTTCGAATTAACTCGAGCGTGTACTTTAAGGGGTTAAATTATTTATATTTGTCATAACCTCCAATTCATCTAAATTTAAAAACCTGCTATGAAGTAGACAATATTGTAATGCAAAAACTACACAATTCTTTAAAATTGTTTTTAATGACATTCAGCTTAGTGCTAGTTTTAGTACTTACTCTAAGCGTGAGAATATCAATAACACAATTCATAATGGCCTCCCTGTGACCCTCGCCGACCAAAACGTCCTCCTTCAACTCCTCCAGCAGGTTCGCGTACGCGGTTGTCGCGTTCATCACGATGTTCTGCTCCTCGTCGCACCGGATCAACTCGGCGCATTTCGGCACAAACATCTGCAACGCTTTGTAGAGGGCGTTCTTACTCTCCGGAGTGTTCACGCTGTGCAGAGTGATGCAGAACTGCTCGAGTGCCAAAATTGCCGAGCTCCTGATGTCCTCCTGGGGGTAGTTCACCAGCTTGAATATCTCCTCGAAACATTTGTCCAGATAAGGAAGGAAGCTGGGCCCGATGTGCTTGCACATTTCCGTGATCGAGAGGCAGGCCTGTTCTTTTTCGTCGTTGTAGGAGTTTTCTACGGTGTACCTGCACTGGGAGTCGTCGCTGCTTTCCGATTCGCCGTCGATGTCTTCGTCGGCATCATCGAGGTCCGATAATTCGTCGTATATGTCTAGGCCGTCTTTCTCTTCTTCTTCATAATGTGCCTAAGAGTACATAAAAATTGAATAATAGAAGAAAGATATAAAGCGGAGAGGCCAATATAGGAGTATTACATATACCATGAGATCAAAAAATCAAAAATAGTTGGCAGCACATTTTATGAAAATATATAATTTGAGTAATAGTATGTTGGCTGTCTGAAACTCTCCAGTGCAGTGCATTTTGTTTATTTTGACATCTTGTGGTTTTATGAGGTTACTTGTTTTATTTTTTAGTAGTATGATATTTACTATTATCGTCATGGATACAAGGCATGAAAACGTACTTATAACTCCCAAGGAAGTTATAAATCCCGAGGGAGTTATGAGGTCTGCTCTAGTTTACCTGACAAGTATGTACAGTACAGGGTTTTTCAGAGCTCTGGGAACGGTCAATCACGTCCTTATTTTTCAAAATTTCGAAAAATGTTTTATACAAAAGTTGTGTATAATAGTGAGCTGCACGCCCTAAAAATATTTAAATTTATACAGGGTGTATCAGTTAGGTCTCATAACAAAGTTTCAGACCAAAGTTAGGTTTTTTTAAATGGAACACCCCGTATTTTTTAGCATTTTTGAATTATATGGAGCAAATAAAGGCGAGTTACTTTAATACTCCCTATACCTATTGTTTGCCGTTTTCAAAATATTTGAAGATTTGTTGAAATGCATGGTCTGGGTGAAATTTTATTTTTGCCCCAGTGATTGACGTTGAACAATTAAAATCGTCTTAATTATTTGGTTGAAGGTTCGAACTATAGAGCCAACCATGATTTCATACAAAAAATTATACAGGGTGATAAAAAAATGCGGTAGAAAGAACCCAATTTATAAAGTGGAATAACTTCGTTTTTTTGAAATGGCACACCCTGTATTTAGTAACGTATTCTTAAGTAGAATCCAATTATCTTTCAGATTATAATAATTATTCCTGATATGATAATCGCCGAAATCAAGAAAACTATTGAGATTAGGAACAGGGAACCCTTATACAATCTGAAAGATAATTGGATTCTACTTAAGAATATGTTACTAAATACAGGGTGTGCCATTTGAAAAAACGAAGTTATTTAACTTTATAAGTTCGGTTTTTCTACTACATTTTTTGTATCACCCTGTATAATTTTTTGTATGAAATCATGATTGGCTCTACAGTTCGAACCTTCAACCAAATAATAGAAATGATTTTAATCGTTCAACGTCAATCACTGGGGCAAAAATAAAATTTCACCCAGACCATGCATTTCAACAAATCTTCAAATATTTCGAAAACGGCAAACAATAGGTATAGGGAGTATTGAAGTAACTCACCATATAATTCAAAAATGACAAAAAATACAGGGTGTTTCATTAAAAAAAACATAAGTTTGGTCTGTAACTTTATTATGAGACATCCTGTATAAATTTAAATATTTTTAGAGCGTGCAGCTCACTATTATACACAACTTTTGTATAAAACATTTTTCGGAAATTTTGAAAAATAAGCACGTGATTGACCGTTCCCAGAGCTCTGGGACACCCTGTATATAATTCGAGAAATAGTATGTTGAAATTCTCCAGTGTAGTGCATTTTGTTTATTTTGACATCTTGCGGTTTTATGAGGTTACTTGTTAAAAAGTTTTGTTTACATCTGCCGATTTTGTCTATTTTTAAGACAAGTAACCTCAAAAAACAAGATGTCAAAATATCGTACGTGAACTGCACTGGAGAAATAAAGACAGCCATTATAATTTTACTTGAATGATTATAGGGATTTTCAGAAAATGTGCTGCCAACTATGTTCGACTTTTTGATCTCATAGTACACAGTTAACAAATACCGATTAAGTTGCTTAACCCTTTCACTGCGCCTGTCGTCAATAAGCGACTCGGGTAAACTTTACCATAACTACGGCTGTCGTCAATAAGCGATTCACATATTTTTTGCCGTTCTTTTATGCCGTGAATCGCTTATTGACGACCACTAGTAACATGATACGTTGGTTCAAATGGAATAAAATTTATCAAATTTTGAGTCTTTGTTTTTTTGCGTTCAGGCAGCCAGTTTCTTGAAAACTTTTTAGTAGCTAAAGGGTCAAATTAACTCAGTATTGCGGCAATACAGACAGTGCTATGTACTTACGATAATTCCTTCACTGCTCTGTATCGTCCCAATCATTTGTTCGACGATCTTAGGCAGAGCTGGACCTATGTCGTCTTTCATGACGTTCGATAAGGCAGCAAATAAAGCATACAAACTTTTCCTGACATCCGGATCATCAGTCTCGTCTAAAATTCTGAGGCCCATCTTAAGGGTATCGGCGGCGAGTGGCTTGAAGCTCTCGCCTTCCACGTTATCAACAATACTAGCTAAGCAATCTGTAAACATGACAATAATAATATACTAGATGGTTTTTTTGTAACTTGTTAATGTTATTAAAGTGAATATACTATGTCTTAACATGACTATCATCAAACTAAATACTTATTTTCTCCTTGACAGATTATATCATGTGAGCCACAATATTTTGTTTCAGAGTTGGCTGTGAGATAAATGAGGTATAGTTCATCCGTTGAGAGCTGACGGTGACTCATGCATTTTCGAATTAAGAATTGCTTTGCATTTTATATCTATCTTTTTCTATTATGTACGAAACAGTATAAAATAAGACGAAACGTGTGTCTGCGTGTTAAAGAATAGGGCAACGTAAAGGTAGGTCTAAGCTCACACATGACTCTTGCATCACATTGGCACGCTTCTTATAAACACACAAAACATGCGAGCGCCACATCAAATAACATAACCGTAAAAAGTTTGCGCGAGAATTTTTAAATATTCCGTCAATGAAAATCAGCGCGGCACCAAATTTTCTAACGGACATACGTTTACTTAAATCTTGATTCATACGATTTTAAGCGGTGAGTCACAGGCAGCTCTCAGCTGCCCGACTAGATGTCGCATATTATTACATCATGAGATTAGATTAGTTCAATTGAATTAGATTTAAAAAAAAATGAATTAATCTCAGACATGACTGCTATGTTTCTCTCTCTTGTTGCCAACTTAGCAACAAAATTCTGTTAAAAAAAAAGTTATGACTACTTACCTAAAGCATAAGATTGTAATTCAAACAACTCCGCGGTACGATCCGCGTTGATATAGATATTCAAAATCTCGATAAGCTTCTGGAAATACGGCAGCAGCTTATCCTTAACGGCGCAAGCAACCGAATCCAGCGTACTCAAAGCCAATCTCTTTAATTGCATGGACCAGCTGCTCGGATCCAAACCAACCAACAGCCTCTCCATCAACGTAGGAAGATACGGCAGCAACCCCTCGTCCAAATGCATACAAAAACTTTGCAGTGCGTAAAACATCCTGTCCAAACCAGCCGGTTCGGTTTTTCTCTTCTCCATATCCACGTAGAGCTGCGATAGATAATCAAAGAACACCGGGAGAAGTTCGGATGCGTACTGGCTGATTTCCGGTTGTAGATGTTCGGAGAATTGGCCGAGAGCGAAAAACGCGGCATTTCTGACGACCACGTTCGGGCTGCGGATGCCGTTGTAAATGCACTTCAAAAACGATTCTAGGTATTTGTTTCTAATATAATCGGCGCAGCCCTCGGCTAACACAGCCAGGGCTAAATAGGCCGCTTTTTGAGCGTAAATGTCGGGAGCTTCGAGAGCCGGTTGGATTCGTGTCAGTAAAAACGGCACCACCTTCTCCGGCGGAACATTTATGGCTATTAGGTCGAGAGTTTGAGCGGCTATCGTGGTCGATGTGAACTGGTCGGGATCGCCTTGGAAGTACTCCTCGTTGATATCGTCCTCGGGCTTTTGGGCCATTAACTGCATCACGACGTCGATGATGGGTTCGATGAGTTTATTTTTCTGCACCACTTTGCTCTTCGAGCGGATCAACCAGCCGATTACGCCGATTGCCTTTATTTGAATGCTGGTGTCCCTTTCCTTGTTGCTTCCGATTTGCAAGCACATGTTGATAATTAGGGTGATGTGAGGGACTACGACTGCAACGGCGTACTCGATTAAATCTTCGATTATTTCGAATAGATCGCTGGCGCGACCGTCGTCTTGTTGCGCGTACATGTTTATGACTCCCAGCACTCCTGGTAGTAGGCTGTGATACACGTTTATCATCTGAAAATTATTTGCTAATGCTACAATCCATTTCAAATTGGAGGAAAAAGTAAATTAAAGTAAATTAAAGTGATCTTTGGATTTTGAAATATAAATTAACTGGAGGTTACACAGTAGTGACAAATGTTGATCGTATGAAATTTAGGAGCTAATTTAAAGTTTTCGTAATAGGGGCACAGTTTCAGAAACACTATCCCCCTACACTTTAACTAACGTTAAAACCAATATTTAAACAGCCACAATCAGCTGAAGTACTGTCAAGAACATAAATTAGTTTTCCAAAATGATACTCCATCTACTCATAGATTAGACTTTTTTGACATCTTTAGTGACAAACGCCAAAAAATGAAAAGTATCAACACGGCTATGAGAAAAATGTAATTTTGCAGCAAATTAGGTTGGTACCGGTATACTTCCAATATATTCATAAGCGACATCGCCAAGAGACACATTATTGGCAATTTAAAATCCAGTTAATTTTTTAATTCAGTTTATTCAGGGTTGCCTGGTTATAGCAATAATTGAAGGGTTGCCTAGTTATAGTTCTTACACTAGAGCAACATGGATAATACCATTGTATATACATATCTAGTAGTGCAACGCTTATGGGAGAAAAAGAGGCAAGTTTTGGAAACCTGTGAGCCCTACTTTGGAAGCCTCCGTATGAGGCGCTGCGGTAAAAAATATATATTAAATTGATTTTGCTATGCCCTCATAGATGGCTATGAAAATAATATGCCTACTAAGTTGCCTGAATTTAATATGAAATGATTTGTTTTTGTGGAGAATGACTAATAACACGCGTCCTAATTTATATTTTCGGTCGTACAGCGTAGAAATATTTACTGATGATAAATGCTCTGGGTTTGCTCCATTTTTTTTTACCTACTTGGTGTTTTACGATACTTTTTTTATAATGTTTGGTGTTCCACTACACCCGCTGATCTTGATTATATTTTCGGATGCATGAATTCTTTCTAAATAAAATTAAATAGACTATTTTTCCTGTAAATGTTAAATGGGCCACTCCATTAATAAAGGCGCACTTTTTGGGGGTATTTTAGCGAATTTCACATATCGCTCATTCCATGTCAGGTAAAAAATAATAACTGATGATTCCGATTTTTTTTCAAATTTTGCAGACGCATTCTACACATGAAATAATGGAAGTCATGTTTAGCGAAAAAAAATTGAGATTTTTTTTTGAAGAAGATATGCACGGTTGTAAATTACAAGAAATTACGAAAAACGTCGGTCGTGCGAACATTCAAACAACTGTATCATCAAATCCATTAGTCGTACAAAAAAAATACAAGAGGTCAACTTTGAAGATTTTGAGTCATTCTATGTAGTAAATTTAAAATTTGCATTTAATATTAATAAATTATTATTCATTTGTATATAAATTTCATTAACATTTTTCATCATCAACTCACCAACTTAAAATTTCGAAAAAAATACCATCGTATTCCCACACAGTGACAATTTAAAAATGGAACTCAAATGGGCTCTATATTTAAACAAATATTCAAAAGAGTATGACTGCGCGGTGCGACGGCCAAACATGTGGGGTACATTTACTGGTAAAAAAAATCTTAAATTTTTTTCACGAAACATGACTTCCATTATTTCATTTGTAGAATGCGTCTGCAAAATTTAAAAAAATCGGAGTCATCGATTAAAATTCAGTGTCCAGTTTGACGTGGAATGAGCGATATATTAGAAAGGCTATCAAGAAATGGCTTTTGGTCTTTACTAGAGTCTCAAAAAATTACTGTGTCAAAAGTTATAACAATATAAACTTAATATATAATATAAGTTAAAAAAAAATTCCAAAACAAAAAAAATTTATTTAGATAGTTAGTTTTTAATAAATAAAATATATCTCAAAGAATAATCAATTACTCATATTTTCATTTTCTTAAAAATAATATATGTTATGCCCTGATTCTTGCTGAAATTTTTTTCTTTTTTCAAAAGTATGGGCACTTTAAAACTTTTTGAGATATGATTTTTTTTATAGAATATTTCAAATTAATTTCCTCTATTTCCCCTTTCTATGGAAAGTAAAAAAATAAGCAAGGAGACGGTTATGTAGAGTATTTTTTTCTCTACCAGAAACACATTTTCTCTAAAATCATTTGGGGAGCCAATATTTGAACATTAAGAATTTAACATGGAAATCCCCATGGTACGTAAACCAATTCTACACCCTGTATATAAAAAAATATCAGAAAAAAAGTAAACACGGTCAAGATAAATGCCCACTTCCGGTGAACGAAAATTTACCAAAATATATTCAGTTCAGCACCCAAACAATTTTTCTAGGGATATCAAAGAGGAATTTTTTTACTGTTTTTTTTTTACTATTTTCACGATCACAATACTTTTGCGTACTTTATACGGAGAAAGTAAATATTGTTTTTTCTTTCCTCTAATTAATTCTATCTACATACATTTTAATATTTTAGTTTATCTGAATGAAGAATATTTTCAATATTACAGCCGCTATCGTCTTTATGTTAAAATATATTATACGGTGCAGTGTTTATTTATGTTTCTCGATTTTTGTTTACGTACGCGTCCACAGAAGAGTGGCCTCGTATTTCCTACATCGATCGATAATTCAAAAATTCATTCTAAAAAGAGTAATAATTTTCAAGTATGCAACACATATCACACGCTACTCAAGTTTTTCTATGTGTGAATGCTTACGCGCTCTCTTGGTGTATTTCGAAACCCAATTTTTAGCATCAAAAATTTACAATGCGTTGGCATACTAGATATATAAATACAATGATAATACTAATATGTCCATATTGTTGCACTCGCTCAACTATATTGGGTGGAAAATAATTTAGATTGTAGAAAGATTTATATTTACCTGTTGATGTCCTTTTATTACAGATACCAAATTTTTCATCGTCACCACAGTGTAGTAGGCCACATTGGCCCCCGCAATAAGATCAGGAAGACCATTCAGGATGTTGGTGAAGAGGGTAGCTAATGCTTCCGCGTGTTCAATATATGATCCTTTTGATATTTCGGTCATTATTGATAAAGTGTACATTCCAAGCTGGAAGAATAGTTCAGGATTTGTTAGCTTATGATCAAAGTTGATTGTACATAGTGGGCAAAAAAAAACTGTACAAATTGGAAATGTTCATATTTTCAATAATAATTACCGCATTAAATATTTATTTGAAAAACAAGATGTTTACACTTTGTAAATAAACTGTGTCTTAACTGTGGCTCTACTGTTTACGCAACTACCGTCGCATGTATAATTTTTGCAATATTTTTAATTTTGTGGGTACATACGTACACGTTTTAAATTTAAGGTAGTTTTAGATTATATTTAAGTTTATACCATGTTACAAATTGGAGATATTCCGTTTTTTTGAAATAAATAAATAAATAAATAAATATATATAACCGGTCTTCTCACCTCACCCCCGACCGCGAGGAAAACATAATTAACACTTTTTTCCCTCGAATCCTATCTAGTTTATAACTATTTGTTTGCAATTTTTTTTTTTTTTTATTAAAAAAGGAAGGATGTTTGATGGAATTGCGGGTTAAGGAAAGTGAATGACTATAAGGGAATTGGCGTAAGCGATTTGCTGTTCGGCCACTAACGTGGTCGAGTTTTTGAAGATTTCATTTTAATAACGAATGGGACATACAATACACATCCATGGACCCGCACGGCCACTTCTTCGTTCTGAAAAAGTGACCGCACGGATGGGATTCGAACCCACGACCACGAGGCCCAGAAGCAAGAACGCTACTCACTAGGCCACTGCGGCTCCCATTTGCAATTTTAATTAAATTGGTGGAGAATTCAATTTTCCATGTCAATCCGCGTGAGACAAAATAAATCCTAAGTGGCGATCGGGGCTAGTTATACTTGACTTTAATCTACAGGTGTGTTAAGAAATAACTAGTGAACAATTTAAGACAATGTATTTACAATAGTCTTCATAAATTGCGAAGTAAATAATTTTTGAAGTGAAATCAGCCACAGATATCGGGCCTCAGAAATTGAAATATTTATATGTGCCATTTGGAGCTAGTTATACTTGACTTTCTTATAAAGATGTGTTGAGAAACAACTAGTAAACAATTCAAGAGAATTTATTTAAAGTAATCTTTATAAATCGCGACTTAAATAATTTTTGAAACCAGCCACGGATCTGCGTGAGACAAAAAAGTGCCATTCACATTTCTTGGATCATCGATTTCGAAAATGTATTGAGGTTCAATGGCATCATTTTGAACACCTGTTAACCCCTTGGCCGGGAATAAAGTGTGTTACTCGTGATGAGTTAAATGTCCCTTGCCAGGCAATCACGTGCTACGTACGTGATAAAGTCGCGCTCGCGATAGGTAGGCATTTCGGTAGACGGCCGCTTCCAAATATTTTCGAAGCAGTAACCCGCATTAAGAAGAAATCATCCCATGTTCGCCGTTTTACTTTTGAATGGTTTTTATTAGCACTACCTAGCTTGATTAATTTCCCGGTCAAGGGGTTAAATCAATCTTGTTGTAATTTTATGTATTATTAAAAAAAAATTAAGTTTAACCCACATTTAAATTAAAGAAAAGTAAATATGTTTTTCTAAATTAAATAATTAAGATTTAGGCTATTTTTCGCTCCCTGTCAAATCTTAATGAATAAGTACTTATTAAATTTAAAAAAATATAGATGGCACTAACGATATTCTAGATATAATTTTATTTTAATTGTTGTTAATAATCCAAAAATATTTTTCTACCATTTGAATGAACAAGTCGAGTGCATCATTGATCTATAAATATACCCCGAAAATTGCTCATTTAAATTCCACACAAACACCAGCACTCAGGATGTGAGTCACACCAGACAATTAAACGATCGAGTCATTACCTCCTTGTCGAGCAGGCTTTCGCTGTTGCAGAGCTGGTACACGAACTGCAGCACCTCTGGCCACGTGTTGTTGGGAAACTCGTGCTTCGCCAACAACCCTATGAATTGGGCTATTAGATTCTTCACCAGCTTCTCCTGCTCGTTAACCAGCGCTTGCAACATTCCCTGTTTTATCCTTAAAAATAAAGGATAAATAGTTTTAATCCGAGTTTTTAATTCAATAAAGACAAAAATTTTAAAAAAACATTTTTTTTTTAAATGGATATTGGCCATATTGCCAATCTACCAGTCACCTTTGTTAGCATAAGAATAACAGAAGTTTAC
The DNA here is from genome assembly GCA_910593695.2 of Ocypus olens. Lineage (NCBI taxonomy): Eukaryota > Metazoa > Arthropoda > Insecta > Coleoptera > Staphylinidae > Ocypus > Ocypus olens. The sequence continues at coordinate 46,777,457 of OU343049.1, forward strand.
AGGGTAAAAACATTTCATTTATTTTATTATATAAAATTTATTTTCCTTAAAAATAAAGGACAAATAGTTTGAATCCGAGTTTTTAATTCAATAAAGACAAAAATTTTAAAAAATATTTAATTTATTATATAAAATTTATTTAATGCTTCTGCAACAAATGAGGTTGTCTCAAATTTATTTATTATTCAAACCAAATTTTTAGAATGAGTTTAATAAATGTATAAATGAATAAATTACCTTGTGCGAGCTTGGGCATCTACTTTGGCCCATTGCTGCCTTTTTGCGAGCCTCCTGCGCAGTACCACGGCAGCAGTTTGTCTCACTTGAGGGTTTTTCGATGTGACGAGTATTTCGCACAATGCAGCCACCGCCTCGGGCCTTTTGAAAGCCTCCTTGAGCTCTTTGGTTCCCTAAAAAAAACTGTCTTTAACAACTATAATCTGGTATCCAATGTCTTCAAGAGTTGATTAAAAGAAAAAATTATCAATAGAAATTCACTGTGGGTCGTAAGGGAGAGTAGTTTGAAGTAGTTCTACAATATTTACAGATAGTATACAAGATACTAGTGCGCCAGTTTCTCATTGGCCGATCTTTAATAGGTGGAGCCAATGAAGTTAAAATATTTCAACTTTATTATCTACGAGCACGCGAGCTCTTTATAATGAATGTAGATGATAAACAAGCTCACAGTAAAGATAGTAATAGTAACTTCACCAATTTCACATTGGCAATTGGCTAAGCTAAGCTTGCCTGAAAATAGGACTATTTCTATTTTTACAAAATTTATTGATGGTTGACGCGTTAACTTCGTGATACATTTTGGAACTTTAAATAAAACAATTTCTTTATTAAATTCACACTTTATTTTTTAGTGACTCGAAACTTGAAGTCACTAAAAAATAAACTGTGATATTAACAAACCTTAGTTAGTAAATTTGGTAAAGAAAAAAAAATTAATTGCCAGTAGGCCACGTTCGATACTGTGATGCGCACGTATGTTAAGTGGTAAAATAAGTAATGGACGAAGATTCTCCGTATATAGCTGAATCAAAAGTGTGAACATGCCTGCGACAGGGATCGAACCTGCAACCTCCAGATTATTTATTTAATTAGATCTGTAATTCGGGAAATCATCGAATATAAAAAAAAACTATACTATTTCTAATACAGTTACATCTGCAACCAACTATAGATGTTAAATGCTTCTAATGAATACAATTTATATTTAACAGTGGCTACGGAAAGTGTCTCAGTTGAAAATTATATGATTCATACAATTTGTTATATTAATATTTTATCTTAAACAATTCACTCACAAATTACATAATCATTTAAACTGAATGATTCATCTCTGCTACAATATTACATAAAAATAGTAAATACAAAGCTACAAATGATATTTAAAAACATACACTTAATTTTGATCGCAAGTTGTCAGGCGGAGTTCACTACCGTCTGTTCGCGGTGAAGATAAGTGGTCGCTGCTTGCTCCCACTTACAAACAGTATGTACAAATTGCTTGGGGCACTTGAGCACAAAATACAAACTAAATCCGCACCACTGAATAGAACAATGGTATATGTCTAATGAAGTGATCACCCAGCTAGCGGACTGCATCTTCTCCACGAACAGACTATAGGTGTGTTCTTCTACGTAAAATGGTGAAATTGAAAAAAAAAACAGGTTTCCTCTTATAATCATTATTTATATGTTACTACTTGGACAAACATACAACACAATTTCACAAAATAATATTAAATTAAATATAAAGAAAACCCGAGGCTGATTAAGTAAACTCGATGGAGTTTAACAGCTTCTGCTGGAAACAGATGTAGCAGTTAAACTTGGGAGTTACCGAGGGACACTAGCCCACAACTAACCACATCATTACAAGGTATTGCATTTTTTACCAAGGAAAGGAATTTAAAGCCATACTTTCGCTTTAAAGAATACTTTTGGGCCGTTCTTCAAGTGCACGTGTGGCCGTTAAGGTTAACCCACGGACGGGTACACGTTTAACCCGACATGTGTACTCACCTGCTGGATTACTTTACTGTCCGCGACGAGCAGTTTCTGCAGGATATCCTCCATTTTCAGGGGGTAACTTGGTCTTACGTGGAAACGAAATTAAGGAACAGAAAGCCGGGCTCTTTCTCGAGGCGAACTCGTACGTCAAACTTGTCACTCAGTCTAATTGGATTTTCGCGCACCAACTTCAGGCTTATCCTGAATTGTACTCCGCCCATAAAATGTATAAATAGCTTAATTTAATTATTGTACTTGCTGTAAATACTAATAGACTAAAATAACAGTACGAAACACTATTTTAAAGGCGATTATATTGTAAATGGATTGAAAGTTTACGATTTTAATTAGGGAAATGTGGGCAACCCAGTATGCACTATAATTTATCGTTGATTCACACGAATTCGGTTCGTACGTAAAATGCACTCGGAGCGTAGTGTACATTTTAGAAACATTAATTAATTTGAATGCATAATAAAATACGGATTAATAATAAATAAATTAATACAATAAATTAATAATAAATACATTTGAGACGACCTCACTTGTTACAGGAGCATTAAATAAATTTAATAAAGACGAAAATAGCCTGAATATATAAATGTTCAGGAACAGGGTGAATATTCAAATATTCAGGCTATTTTCGTCTTTATTGAATTTAAGGATTGATAACATAAAAGAAAGATTAGAGTGTGGGCAATTAAAATTCTGTACCAGTATACACTGTTAGAGTATGAACCTCAGCCTGTGTGAAATCGTAGAGGTAACATAATACGAACCAAAGGCATTCAAATAGTAAATAAATATTGTGAGAACTATTCGGTAGCACACACGTGTTACATAATAATATCCTCAATCATAAAAACGAATAAAAGCGAAACAAAGAACAATAAAAATCAACTACGCCAATGAGTCACCACCACATCCTTACCCTGCATGATAAGGCTAATGGCATTCATTCTTGTTTAATTAAATGAACTCTACGTAACGCGTTAAAATTAGATTTGTTCACGAAAATGTTATTGTATTGGCAACATTAATAGGGTACATTTAACACTCAATTTCATTAAACACGCATTTGGGTGTTTAATATGCTTATTAAACACGCACACGCATATGCGTGTTTAATATGGTCATTAAACAATTTATGATAATATTTTGTTTACCCTATTAATATTGAATTTAACTTTGATTTAAAAAAATTTTCAATTGTAATTGTATCATAATTACAACTTTAATTTTGATTTTGATTTTAATTTTGATTCTAATTGTAATTTTAAATTAAATTTTGATCTTGATTTTAATTTTGTGAACAAAGTATAGTGTACAACTCGCATATAATGGCTATTAATCACGAGAACGAGGTTTGCGGAACGAGCCGTACGCGAGTGGAGCAAATCATTATATGCTCGTTGTACAATATACCATTATTGTTTATTATTAAACCATTAATACCTCTGTAAATTACAATTTGAATCATTAAAATCAATTTAACCATTAAAAAATTGCTGCGGCAATTTTTATTATTGCAGGATTTTTACAGCACTTTTATTTCAAAAGATTAAAGGATTATATGTTTGGCGGTCATTTATTGCTTACATTATCAAAATCATCCCTTAGAATTGCTATTTAGAAGCATTTAAACATTTTTCGTTCGGATTTTTGCGCCTCGTCGCCATCTATTGGACGGTGGCTGAACTGCTAAGTGATGTTTTTGAACAGCGCCAAAATGCTCGAACTTAATACTTATTGTCAAAGTGTTACAGCCTTATTAATGGAATCACCCTTAGTAGAGTTTTAACAAGCCACTAGTTAGTGGCCATTAAGACCGTACTAAGATATCACTAATGTCCTACATTAATAGAACAATATTTAGACGCCATTAGTTAGTTGCGTGCTAACAAGGAAAATCATGTGGCAACATCGCTTTTGGCGCGCCAACTTGTCTTATCTAACCTATAAATTGTTTCATTGAGAGGTTTTTTTTTTTAAACTTGAATAGGCGTGCAAAACAAACGTCTGATTAATTTAATTTGCGATATTTAACACTAAATGCACGTAAGAAGTATGTGAACATTAATAACATTAATCAAATGCTTATTTATGTAATTATTATCCAACTTTCCTGCGATACAGTTACATGCACCACTCTTGTCTTTATTGCAAGATGTTAATTTTCTTTTGTTTTCTATAATGTTAATTTCCTCTCGGACCGAATGCAATAGCAATTCTTTTTCATAGATTCAATTTATTTGTTAATTCTTTTTCATACTCATTCCAGTTTTGGGATCTACAACATTTTCTCTAAGCAAATTATTATTTTTTATTTATAAAACATTGTAAACGCACTCCAAGACAAGTTTAAGCACAATACTAACATTTTGGCTAGTATCCATTACTTACATACACAACATACACAAATATAACTATAATAACGATTTCAAACGTCACGCGGTTTGAATTATAGGTTATGTTTAATGGTGTTGTTGGCGTTTAAACATGGAGTACAATGATACTAAATAGTTAGTGGAATACTAAATTTAGTGAGCCACTAAAATGTTCTATTAATACGGACATGTTAGTAGCATTCTTAGTACGGTCTTAATTCTGTGTACTAACATCTATTAATAAGGCTGCTTATGTTTAGCAATGGGCTGTGTATGAAACGATAGACGATTTAATTTTTAATCGAATGGTGTATAAAATAGCTGAGGAAATTTAGCGGTTTTTCTGTAATTTGCGAATGAAAATTAAGGACGACGCACTTACCGACATTTACAGCTCACTGTAACATAAAAATTCAATAAAGAAGAATTTGCTATATTTTTTAATCAAATACGGGTTACAATACTTATTCCTGATTAATCATTCAACTATTTATATTGTTAATGCATTACAATAAGAGAAATATACAAGAAATTATAATCTAAGTAGAGGGCTCTACCTGTTATCGTGGGGATAAACTACTTAATAATTTGTGGATGTAATAATTGTTGTAATAATAAAAGAATATTTAAAAACTTAAAAAGAATGTTGTCTCATGATTAAATAAACTCACTTGTGGATTTTTACGTACTTAAATTGCAGAAACAATATTTTATAATATACACGCTTAATCCCAAGCAACCCAATATACGCATAACTCAAATTAATTTATTATTAAAAACTTCTAATTTTATACGTAACAGGGACAAAACCATAAGTGTAATCCTGAGTAAAGCTTCAAAAATAGTGCGAATATTTAAGTATTTAAATTGCGCGAAAAATGGTATTATATAAACGCCTACTTGCAGGCAACCCGATATACATATAACTAATATTAATTTATTATTAAAAACTTCCAATTTTAAAGATAATAGGGACACGAGCATACGTGTAATGCTTGGCAACGCTTTAAAAATATTACACTTATGGTTTTGTCCCTGTTACGTTTAAAATAGGAAGTTTTAAATAATAAATCATTATTAGTACACGTATATTGGGTTGCTTGTAAGTAGGCGTTTACATAATATAATTATTTCTGCAATTTAAATACTTTAATATCCACATTATTTTTAAGCTTCACGAAGGAATACACACGGTTTTGTCCCTGTCACGTTTAAAATTGGAAGTTTTTAATAATAAATTAATATTATGAATGCGTGTATTGCGTCGTTTGTAAGTAGGCGTTTATGTAATATAATTATTTCTGCAATTTAAATACTTATATTCGCTTTACTAAGGATTACACTTATGGTTTTGTCACTGTCACGTTTAAAATTGGGAGTTTTTAATAATAAATTAATAATAGATATGCGTATATCGGGTTGCCTGTGATTAGGCGGATATATTATAATGTATTATTTCTGCAATTTAAATACGAAAATATCTACAAGTAAATTTATTTTATTATAAAATAACATTCTTCCTAAGTTTTTAAATATTCTTTCATTATTAAAACAATTATTAAATCCACAAATGAAAACGTAGTTTATCCCCACGATAACAGAGGGCACCCTCTATGAAGATTAGGATTCCTCATATATTTCTCTTATTGTAATGCATTAATAATATAAAAAGTTGAATGAATAATCAGTAATAAGTATTGGGACCCTTATTTCATTGAAGAATATAGCAAATTGTTGTGCATTTAGTTTTTCAGTTACAGTGAACTGTAAATGTCGGTAAGTGTGTCGTGCTTAATTTTCATTCGCAAATTACAAGAAAACGGCTAAATAGCCTCAGCTATTTTAAACACCATTCGATTCAGAATTAAATCGTCTATCGTTTCGTGTACAGCGCATTGCTGAATATTAACACTTTGATTATAAGGATAAAGTTCGAGCATTTTGGCGCTGTTCAAAAACATCACTTAGTAGTTCAGCCACCGTCCAATAGATGGCGGCGAGGCGCGAAAATCCGAACGAAAAATGTTTAAAAGCTTCTAACTAGCAATTCTAAGGGATGATTTTGATAATGTAAGCATTAAATAACCGCCAAACATATAATCCTTCAATCTTTTGAAATAAAAGTGCTGTAAAAATCCTGCAATAATAAATATTATCGTCGAATAGATGGCGACGAAGCGTGGAAATGCGAACGTAAAATGTTTAAAAGCTTTTAAATAGTAATTCTGAGGGATGATTTCGATAATTTGAACGTTAAATCACCGCCAAACTTGCAATCCTTTAATCTTTTCAAATAAACGTACGCGTTTATATTGCCATTCCTTTGACTCGCGCCCAAAAACCGACAAAACAGGGAGCAGTGGGCATGACGAGGAGCGTGATCACAGTATAGGGTTAGTTTAAGTTCCCCCCCCCCCCCTTTTAGACCGCTAGTTTAACCCCCAGTAGTTTAATTATTTTTGTTCACGAAAATGTTAAAATGTGCGCATTATTTAATTGTATGGGCAACATTAATGGGGTAAATTTAACACTCAATTTCATTTAACACGCATTTGCGTGTTTAATATGGTCATTAAACACGCTAATTCGCACTTTGATTCACAGAACGCGATTTATGATAATATTTTGTTTACCTTATTTAATATTGAATTTAACTTTGATTTTTAATTTTTTTTAATTGTAATTGTAATTTTGATTTTGATTTTAATTTTGATTCCAATTGTAATTTTAAATTAAATTTTGATCTTGATTTTAATTTTCGTGAACAAAGTATAGTGTACAACTCGCATATAATGGCTATTAATCACTCAAACGATTTGCTCCACTAATAGCCATCATTATATGCTCGTTGTACAATATACTATTAAAAAAGCCAATGCTTTAATTTTTTCTAGTGGCGCCCTCTAAGTTTCGTTCACACCAACTAAAAATCCATCGATAAAGCATTTCAAGAGAACAAAGTGTGTGAGTGGCGCCACCTACGTTTTACCCGTGGTAACTAAAATAAATCAACGATAATGCATTTCAAGACGCTCAACTTTATTAATTTAAAAATTTAAATATGATTGTACAATTTTAAACCCAAAATTTGTGGTTGATGGGAATTCAGACTGAGAAAGCGTGAATAATTTAGGAGTAGTCAGGTAGCACATTAAAGCACGACCGATTGTTATAAATTTAAATATACAAGGTGCTGTAAAAATGGCGGATTAACTATATGGTCCGTTGTCGAGGATTACTTTGAGAGTATGGAAAAAATAATAACAAAATTAGGTATTGTATTTTTTCGAAGATGTGAAGACTTTAGTGTGAATTATTTCATTGCTTAAAATCTGCATAACATTAATTATTTCCACTTCAGATACATAATTTCATCAGTGACGGATCGCGGGGTTTTTTCTGGTACGGCCGAGGAACAAGAGGTGGCAATACAGATAGGTGCGGTCACGCAGCCAGCCGTCTCTGCAACTGACCCTACCTCTTGTTCCTCGGCCGTACCAGAAAAAAACCCGCGAACCGTCACTGACTTTCATGCTTGTTAATATTATATACAATTGGTATTTTCAAATGCGATAATTTGAATGTTAAATAATTGATTTTGGCATAAATAAATCTACCGTTGCTAGGTTTTTCGAGCATTTTTTATCAGTCCTTTATTTGATAAATTAACAAATTCACGAATCACTATCAATCAGCACTTCTTAATCAACCTTGAACACTCCTGCAAGTAATCCTCGTGTAAACATTTTCATTCATACCCTTATGCAAACACTTATGATAATAATAATAACTTGTGATAAGTCTATTATTACAGCGGTACTAATAACAGCACAAAAACCAAAATGCAATGAAAGAATTCCGAAAACTTTAAGCAATTAAACAGTAATCTTATCAGGCCCACGCATTTATCACCGGATCAGATTATCCGCCTCATTATGTGTCATATCATCCACGTAATCAGCTAGTTTTAATAATGCCTTGGTGTTTAGTGAATGTGATTAAGCCCTCGCGAACAGGAGGGCATTAAAACCGTTTCCGGTTTCGTGGTAGAGGAGAGGAATTCCAATATGGAGCACCGGAAGACCACCAAGATTCTGAACTCCGAGGAGAAGGCGTGGCGGTTTTCGTATCTTAAGGTAGAGATGGTTAATATTATTCGATGTTGATGTTATTAATAAAGATTCTGTTAATTAGAAATAGTTATTGAAACGATGAAAGTTTCTTGGATAATGTTCTCATTTAACTACTTAATTATTGGGTGTGTAGTCGTCTGGTTTTGTTTAAAGTCAAATTATTAATTGATTTGTAGTTTGTGTTGGAATAAAAATATTACATTTCTCAAAGAATATTCGTTCTTTCAACATTAATCTCCCTTTAAAACTGTGATATTGTATTCAGAGCCCTTGGGCCATTGCTCATTACTGTGAATAATATAATAAACTGAAAATCCAATATGTACAATTATTAAAAAAAAACGTTGGTAAATCTCGAGTTTCGAATTTCTTGATAAATCGTGAGCAAAGTATTTATTTATGTTTGGCGTTTTGCGATATAGTAACGGTAAACTTACTATGTATTTGATAATTATGCTTATCAAGGTCAGATTCGTATTAGTCAACATCCTCTTGCAAATATCAGTATCCAGTGAATATTAGTTAGGTGCGGTTGACCAGAGTGCAGGAATAAATAAAAAAATGATGTAAGTTGTTTTTTATCCGCATTCATCCCCAGTACATTCTGCTCATTTCAGACTTGAAAAAGTATACCTACTACTGTTACTACTGCCTCAAATCATAACACAGGGTGAGGGAAGTTGTGTCATTAATAATTACGAAGGACCATTTATTGTCGATTTTAAGCTTTACAAGAGTTGGGCTGGAACTTATTGTACATACGACACGATTCACAATCCACACCAGTTCAACTTAGTTCCAGCGTACAATAACAATTCGGTTCTATTTAGTGTGGAGGTGACAATACAATCAAGCTTAATTCCAAAGATTCAAAGTAGTACTTTTACTAGCACCAGCACGATAACCTTACTCTCAATTGAAAATGGAAAAATTTCCGACATCGAGGACGGCGCTTTTGGTGATTTTGGTGCTTTGGGCTCTTTGACACTCCGATCTAATAATTTTACCATTTTGAGAAATAACACGTTTTCTTCCCTTGTACACCTGAGGCGGTTGGAATTGCCGTTGAATGGAATTATAGTACTCGAAACAGGTGCTTTTACGCAACTCATGAAACTGGAGACATTGGACCTGTCATTGAATAGCATCTTCAACGTAAATAAAGTGTTCCATTCGCTCAACAATTTAAGGGAAATTAACCTGTCGCGTAATAAAATAGTTACGGTGGAAAATGGAGCATTTACCGATTTAAAGCAACTCAAGTTAATCGATTTGTCAAATAATAGGATTCAAAAAATGGATTCTCAAGCTTTTAAGGGATTACCATCCATTGACACTATTTATCTGAACGACAATAACGTTACGGAACTTAATGGTTTCGAAGAACATAAAAACCTGATTGGTTGGGACTATCAAAGAAAAAAAAATGCTTTTCACCGCTTTAAATACCTCAACATCAGTCAAAATCATAACATCGAAGATCTAATAGAAGTTTTTACGAACGCAATATTATCCAATATCAATGAAAGCAAGACAGAAATCAGTAACAAACTAGAGGAAGTGATAGATTTATTCAAGGGTGGAAACAAATCTAGGGAGGAGTATTTTAGCGAATTGATAATGATAGTGAAGAATATATCAATTCCACAGAATGAAAAAACAACGAATTACAACTGCGAAAATTTCGTTCAATATTATTTGTATATTTTAAGCGTTATAATTATAATAATTATGCTCGGAATGTTCGTTATGATTTTTATTTACTTGAGATGTAAACATAATGAAAAAAAATCGTTAGTGGGTAATGCCCAAGCTACACATTTTAGTGAATACCCGACTAGCGCAGGATTTTAGTGTTATTTTATATTTATGAATTGTACAACTATTTACGATGCTAAATTCGTTCGTAATATAAAAATGTATGTATAATTGATTTATTTTCCTATTCTATAAATACAAGTTCCTAATATCATCATCTTTGAAAAATGGTTTCATGTTATTTAGTCAGCGCTGTTCGTCGTAAGGGTTCGGTTTTTGAGCAGTGTTTGTAATATATGTAATATTAAGAAAGATATCGGGAAAACAAAAAAAAACACATTTTACCAAAAGCAGTTCTTCTTATCAAGATTTCTTTTAAGAAACCAAAAAATCGGACATTAAACTATAAACCATCTATTCCCTTTCTTCCTTATTTGGAAAGTTGGCATTGATGACTTGGTTTTATTTTAATATTAGAAAGACTAAAAATAACAAAAGTAAAAGGCAATGCTTGCAATAGGCTAAAATATTTGACCATTTGTAATCTTTTAAGCTCGAAATTTGTAGTGTTTAAAACTTATCTATAAAGCACTACTAGTAATTGCATCGGTAATAGTAATTTCGTTATTATAAATGAAATACTTCAAAGCAATGCAATACCGTAAGAATTTAAACAATCGGACAACTATTATTTGTTAATAACATTCTGATTTTACTCGAAGTTATAAACTAATATACCTTTAAAAAATTGTGACAAATATAGGAAAGTGTCCTGAACGCACTGAAAATAATAAGAATGTTTGAACCTCGTGGATTACAAGAAATTAATTACTAAAATATACAATTTTAGTAATTAATTTCTTAATTTATAAGGCAAGGCAAAAATAGTACATTTGTTCATATAAAAATAATTGCAAAAAAGTAACTAACAGTTTCTTTGTTAATATCACACTTTATTGTTTAGTGACTCGAGTTTCAATCATAAGCTGATAGTTTTCAAACTCAAAGTAAATAGTAAATTATATAATTAAAAATCATTACACAGAAATGAATACTCTTAATATTCCTCTTTGATTTGTATTATTTGGGTAAATGGTTTTTGTTTTATGAACCTTCAAAGATAGGGGCCAGAGCTTCTGATAGTAGCACACATTTTAAAAAGTGAGTCACTTCAATATTTTGAATTCGGTCGAATAGATTTTATTTGAAATTTAAACTATATAAAGATAAATCATTTCTACGCAAGTTGAATTTGTGTTTAGAATTTTTTTTTGCATTAATAATGTATTTTTGAGGTGTGTACATTATTATTCTGCGGTGCGACATTTCCAAGTCGTGTAAAAAAAAATAGAAAAACAATTGTAACAGACTCCAAACTTTTCAAATTTATTCAAAATATATTGCACTTAAATTTTCTATCAAAATTTACAAAAAAACTTTTCATAGATTCGAATCAATCACACTTGAACACCCAATGTTTAAATTCTGCGCTGCGGCATTTTAAAAGTCGTCAAAAAAATTGAAAAACAATTGCAACAAAATCCAAACTTTTCAAATTTATTCAAAATATATTGCACTTAGAGTGTCTACCAAAATTTACAAATAAACTTTTCCTAGATTCGAATCAATCACACTTGAACATCCAACATTTAAATTCTGGGCTGCGGTATTTTAAAAGTCGTCAAAAAAATAGAAAAACAATTGCAACAGACTCCAAACTTTTCAAATTTATTCAAAATATATTGCACTTAGATTTTCTATCAAAATTTACAAAAAAACTTTGCAAAGATTCGAATCAATCACACTTGAACACCCAACAGTTTAATTCTGCGCTGCGGCCTTGTCAAAGTCGTAAAAAATAGAAAAACAATTGCAACAGACTCCAAACTTTTCAAATTTATTCAAAATATATTGCACTTAAATTTTCCATCAAAATTTACAAAAAAACTTTTCATAGATTCGAATCAATCACACTTGAACATCCAACGTTTAACTTCTGCGCTGCGGTATTTTAAAAGTCGTCAAAAAATTAGAAAAACAATTGTAACAGACTCCAAACTTTTCAAATTTATTCAAAATATATTGCACTTAGAGTGTCTACCAAAATTTACAAATAAACTTTTCCTAGATTCGAATCAATCACACTTGAACATCCAACATTTAAATTCTGGGCTGCGGTATTTTAAAAGTCGTCAAAAAAATAGAAAAACAATTGCAACAGACTCCAAACTTTTCAAATTTATTCAAAATATATTGCACTTAGATTTTCTATCAAAATTTACAAAAAAACTTTGCAAAGATTCGAATCAATCACACTTGAACATCCAACATTTAAATTCTGTGCTCCGGCATTTTAAAAGTCGTAAAAAAAATAGAAAAACAATTGTAACAGACTCCAAATTTTTCAAATTTATTCAAATTATATTGCACTTAAATTTTCTATCAAAAGTTACAAAAAAACTTTTCATAGATTCGAATCAATCACACTTGAACACCTAACTTTTAAATTCTGCGCTGCGGCATTTTAAAAGTCGTCAAAAAAATAGAAAAACAATTGTAACAGTCTCCAAAGTTTTCAAATTTATTCAAAATATATTGCACTTAGATTTTCAAATATGACATTTCGTTATTTAGATACTCGCATCAACTTTATTTTTTTAAATACGGACCTGGATTTTTTATTTCATTTTCGAGTAGCTTTTTACCCCCAAAAAGTAATGATGTGACACACTTCTCACAAATTGTTTGAAGTTTTTTGTTTTAAAAGAACCGAAAAGAATCAATTTTGGTTTTTTATTTTTACTTTCTCCGTTACGAAGTACGAGAAAGTATTGTGATCGTGATTTTTTTTTCAAATTTTTTTTTTACGGAAATATCCGTTTTGGGATCCCTAGATGCCATTTCAACAATTTCTGGAAAAAATTATTTTGTGTCTGTGTGTGTGTGTGTGTCTGTGTGTGTGTGTGTGTGTATATGTGTGTGTGTGTGTGTGTGTGTGTGTCTGTATGTGTGTGTGTCTTGATATGAAACTTTCAACATACGTCTTATTTGATAATCCGAAGAACTGAAAAGCTGAAAGAAGTGAAACACCGGAAGTGGGTGTTTACCTTAACTGTTTTTTTTTGCCAATATTTTCTTAAATATGAAAAATATCACAAAAACATTTAAACAAACATTGAAGACAACAAATAAATGAACATCTTTTGCTTAAAAACATTTTTAATAAAATCATTTTTATTCGAGAAAAAATTTTTTTTTTTTTTTAATTTTTGGTTTATAATTATAAAACGATAATAGTTACAGCAAATTTATGTTAATAATAATTGTAGAGAATGTAAAAATGGATAACTTATAAAGAATAAGTTTTTTTTTAAATCCCTTTAGTTTTTGAGTTAACTGAGTTTTTGAATTTGATGTATAATTTTATAATTTTGACGTTTTAAACGTCAGTTTCATCCGAGTTTACACAACGCTCGATGAACATTTAAAATATGATTTCAATTGAAAATAAACCATGAAAACGTAAATATAAATGATACCATCAAGTCGGAGAAAGTAACATGATGGCCACATCACCATTTTTTACGACTTTATTACTGGTTATTTCGAAAAACCAAGAGCACTTTCTTACGACACTTTTGTAAGCTCTTTCAGAAAATAAATTTATTTTTCAAATAAGAAAGTGCTCAAAATAACTGGTAATAAAGTCGTAAAAAAATAAAAATCAAAATTGACTTTTTCGGTTTTTATCGAATATCTCAGGAAGTAATCGGAATATTTTCAATTTAATTTGAACAAATAATTTAGCCTTAAAATACGCAACTTTGTCTTAATTTAACCAACTCTCTATCTCTTATAGTTACCGAGATAGCAATGCTAATGCATACAATTTGTATCACCCTGTATATACACAGTTCCTCACAGTTGATATTTATTATGTAGGCTTAGTGGTTACACTTAAAATTTACAAAAGATTTTCGTATGTTTAAATTTTATATTTAATCAATTTGCAACTAGTTAATTTCCATTTAGTATTTACCTAGTTTAAAAAATATATATACCGGGTGTTTCAGACCACCCGTACACCGCAAATATCTCGAGAAATACAAATCGGATTGACATACAAAAAAAAATATATCTAAAATTGTTTTTCTGGGCTCTATTATGTGGTATGAAATGTGAACCGCCTCCTCTCCCCCCTGAGGCAAGGTGGGGGGTAACTTTGAAATCTTCAATAGGAATCCATATTTTTTATTTCAGATTTGGATTCTATGTTAAAATATATTATGTTTTTACCCTAAAAAAAATTTCGATTAACAAATTTTTTTTTTTTAAATGTAGGAATTTTTTTTTATTTTTTATTAAACAACAACCTGTTTGTCGTTAGAAACATTCATACACCACCACAATCGAAAATAATTTGCTACGTATTACAAATGTGAAGATTTAATACTGAAATTAAGCATTGAAACCTTCACATACAAAATTTGTCGATATTTAAAATTCTGTCAAAATCTGTCGTGTGCAACTTATTGTGCAATTGTCGTGATTGTATGTTTAAAACTCGCATCTTAGCTAACAACTCCAAATTGTGTTGTTGGTGGATCGTTATTAAACTCGGCAACAATTCCACAAGAATGATCCATTTTTTAAATTGCGCCAAAATCTAGAAATATATCGTCATTATCATAGTTATAATGATGATATGTCATTGCAGAGTTGTTGTAGTAACAATTCATCAACAGAATTTAAACTTCAGTTGATATGACATTGCAGAGTTGCCGTAGTAACAATTCATCAACAGAATTTAAACTTCAGTTAGTTCAGATGCAAGTTTTTAACGTAGAATCAGGGCAATTGTACAATAAGGTGCAAACGACAAAGTATTCTAAAATTTAGTATCAAAAGAACTGCCCACAAATCACCAATAAACCATAAATTTCGATTCCATGTAATACCACACCATACATAATTTTTCGATCTGCCTGTATATTGCATTCAATGCACACCTTCCTCGTTTTAATCATCTTTTGCGTTCTATGTTATGAAAAGCTTTTGCACCGTGGGAGAGGGAGCGATGAAGTAATCAATAATTTGATTCGTAGGTCCCGGTTGAGACCAAACAACGTTCCTCCACCTCGGGAAAGCTTAGTTTTGCGCCGTGCGTCGTTTCAATCAGATGGGCTTTCCCCGCAGGAAAATGCCTTTCGAGCCTTCGACCAACTTGTTTACACTAATAATAGTGTCATGTTTATAAATAGGCCGCGTGTGGAATACGGGTGTAATGCACAAAGCTCACTTCCGGTGTAGTGCACGTGCTTTATTTAACGGATTGTAATCATATGGGTACTGCGAGGTGTTTAGTGGTGCCTGCAAAATTTGTTGATGACTGTATTGCTCCAATTAAGTGGTGAGCTTTTTTAAAACGCAATAGGTAGAAGTAGTGCGTGTATATGTTGATGTGATACAAACGGGCTTTCAACTTTCAAGCGCTTGGTCCTTTGGGAATGTTAAACTGAGCTTGCGCTTCAAAGGATCAAGGTCAGTTACAGCACGTTGACGCCGCCCTCAAATTCTTGACAGCTTATTCGCTTTCTAATGGGTGGAATTGATTGCAGTTTTTAAGGATCGCAAGTTGTCTAATTAATCGCAGTTAACTTTTTTTGTAGGCGAGTTAATCCAAATGAAGATGGAATATCGAGCTCTTATGCTTCTACTAACATTTTAAATTCTAAAGTTACTTTTAGAAGCAATGCTATTGTTTGATGCACCTTTTGTAGCAGCAAATTTCTTGCACATAAAGAATGGGTCATTATACACTAGAGATGCAATCAACAGATATAAGCAATATAATCACTGAATAAAACACTTACTATGTTTTTTACCACAATTTTTTTACCACAAAAACATATTAAGTGATTATATAATGAATTAACACGTAGTAACGGTCGCAACCATCACCAAGATATAAGCAATTTTCTTTGAGCTTCAAGGCGTTTCCTTTTTGTGTATATCATCCAATAACTGCTCCTATCTATCCCCCATATCGTTCAGTGATTGTGGGCACGTAACTTTTAGCAGATACTGGGAAATACACATATAAACTATGTAGCAATCTAAAAATCCGAAAATCACTTTGCAATATTTAGAATATGAGAACAGTTCATATAAAACAATAATGTGAACTAACATTGAAACGTATTTACTAGATCAGTACAAAGTATTTTTGTTGTTATAACATTACACACGAAATTGGCATTGGCAGCTTATAACATCGTTAGAACTGTTTCAGTTTCAGAAAAAAGAAGGAATTGAAAAAGGTGCTTTTTAATTTCACTATCACATCCTTTAATATAGTACCGGAAATCGAAAAAAAATATAGTCGAAGCAGGTCATGAACTAAAAGCCACATACAGTTCCTAGTTCCTAAATAAACTTCAAACTTTAAGGTTGACTTTGTCAGTGTTTATTTTCAAACTTAACTAGGAAACTAAGAAAAGATGCGACTTTTTGTTCATGACATGTTTTGATTAATTTTTTTTCGATCTTATGGCAGAATGGTTTACTACGCTATTTAGTCGCGTCTAGTGCCAAACATATATGTTAGGGATAGGACCATTTCTGCCCAAGTTCACATCCTTTAGAGTTTATCACTTTAAATAGTCAAGTGATGAGGAATCATCATCATCGTCATCAGTAGTCATTAATTATGTACTTGACAAAATCATTATCTGGAGATAATTAATACGATTTGATTAGAATTAAAAATGATGGTATGAATGCTATTATTGGTAGGTTTAGAAACGTGCATTTGGATGGATGTTAAATGTGTATCCCTTATATTTATATCAAATTACAAAATCGGTTGTGTCGGAATGCTCTGGTTTGCTAGGCTAATTTTCTCCATCACCCCGAATTGCCATCAACCATCCTTACTTAAAAATTCGTGAAGTGGAATCGGTTTTGAGAAAATTTAGAGTGTTTTGATTTTCTAGCGATTGTTTTAAAAAATTTTAAACGGATCGAAAAATGTGCAATTTTGGAAATACAATACAAGTTCTGTTCTCTCGAAAACTACGGGTGTGGTTTTTCAGATTACTCTGGGAACTTAAAGAAGAATCGGTTTTGAGTAAATTTGAAAAGTATCAAGTTCCTGCCCTTTGTTTTGAATTTTTTTGCCATGGGGAAAATGTGTAACTTTAAAAGCAAAATAAGTTCTGTTCGATTAATTAATTTCTCACTTAATCCGTGGTGAAACATTATTATATAATTTTGATTAATTAAAACATTTGGTTTTGTTTCACTATTTTTAGTGAAAATAAAAATAGTAAAAAGTAAAACAAAACCAAATCAAAAAAGTAATTATCTCAAAATTTAGAAATCAGGTGTTTTAGATTATTATAGAATCTTGAAGTAGAATTGGTTTTGAGTAAATTTGAAAAGCTTTTAGTTCCTGGCATTTGTTTTTAATTTTTTAAACGGGTTGGAAAATGTGTAGTATTTTATATACAATAGCTGTTCTCCAGCGATTATCTCGAAATCTATGGATGGGGTGTTTTCAGATTATTACAGAATCTTAAAATAGCATCGATTTTGAGTGAATTTTAAAAGTATTAAGTTCCTAGCGTTTGTTTTTAATTTTCTTTTGCCCATGGGGAAAATGTGTAAAAGAAAAATAAGTTCTGTTCGCCTGTAATTATTTCGAAATCTAGGAATCAAGTATTTTAGATTATTACAGAATCTTGAAGTAGAATTGGTTTTGTGTAAATTTGAAAAGTTTTGAATTCTTGGCATTTATTTTAAATTTTTTAAAACGAATTGGAAAAATGTCTAGTTGTTTTAAAATTCAAGTAGTTCTGTTCTCCAATGATTATCTCGAAATCTAGGGATGGGGTGTTATACTACAGGATCTTAAAGAACCATCGATTTTGAGTAAATTTGAAAAGTATCAAGTTCATAGAGTTTGTTACTACTTTTCTTTTGCTTTTGGGAAAAATGTGCAACTTTAAAAGTAAAATAAGTTCTGTTCTCCTGTAAATATTTCAAAATCTAGGGAAGAGGTGTTTTCAGATTATAACGGCATATTAAAGAAGCATCGATTTTGAGTAAATTTGAAAAGTATCACGTTCTTAGAGTTTGTTTTTAATTTTCTTTTGCCCATGGGGAAAATGTGTAACTTTAAAAGTAAAGTTAGTTTTGTTCTGCTGTAATTATCTCGAAATCTACGAATCAGGTGTTTTACATTATTACAGAATCGTGAAGTATAATTGGTTTTGAGTAAATTTGAGAAGTTTTAAGTTCCTGAGAATTGTTTTTAATTTACTATTCACCGATAAGTAAAATGTGTTACTTTGAACTTCTTCTGTGATTATCTTGAAATCTAGCAAATGGGTGTTTTCGAATTATTACAGAATCTTAAACTTGTATAGATTTTGAGTAAATTTGGAAAGCTTTGTATTTCCGGCAATTGCTGATTTTTAATTTTTTTAACCGATTTGCAAGATATGCAGCTTCAGAAATACAATAAGTTCTATTTTCTTGTGGTTGTTTTAAAATCTGGGGATGGGGTGTTTTTGGATTATTACAGAGTTAATTTGAAACGCGTCAAGTTTCTGGCAATTGCTTTAATTTATCTTTTTCGCCGAGGATGAAATATTCTTTGAAAAAAAAAAACATTAAATCGTGTGATAATCTCGAAATTTAGGAATTGGATATCTAGAGGTGAGGTGTTTTAGATTTTGACAAAATCACGAAGGAGAATCAGTTTTAAGTAAATTTGGAATGTTTAGAGTTCATGGACAACTATATAATCCGAGTGGGGGAAAATGTGCAATTTTAAAAGTACAATAAGTTCTGTTGTCCTGTGATTATCGCGATATTTAGGGATGGGGTGTTTTCAGATTATTAAGGAATCTTAAAGAAGCATTGATTTTGAGTAAATTTGAAAAGTTTTCCTATCGTTTTTCTTTTGCCTATGGGAAAAATGTTTCAAAGTAAAAGTTCTGTTCTTCTTTGATTATAAAATCTAGTTTACAAATTATAACAAAATCATAATGCAGAATCGACTATGAGTTATGCGGTTAAAATACATGAGGTGACAGGTTTTAACCCCTGGCCCCCATGTCACAAGGTGTCACACCATATACCCCTAAATTTAGTTTTATAAAACACAATTCTTTCTTGCCTCCTCTAAACCTGTGAAAGTATTTATTGAAGCTACCCAAATTATAAACGTTTGTAGAAAATATTTTTATAAATTGAAAGCATGACTTTCAAATTGAAACGAAGTTTCCAAAGTCAATAAAGCGCTTCCAACGTTAACTTTAAAAGTATTTCCGCTGTCAACTATCAAAGTATTCTAACGTAAACACTCAAAGTAATTCGGACGCCAACTTACAAAGTATATTCAACGCCAACTATCAGTAATGCAGTATGTATGTCCTCACTTTATGTTATATGGTGTTTCCTATGACAAGTTTAAGATTCATAAAATATATTGATGAATCGGTTTATAATAGTGTCATACTTTGATTTTGTAGTTATTTGTATATTATGATATTGTAATTAGTTAAGTTGAATGTTTATATTATTAGTTTATATTTCTTTATCATGCGCTTTTTATGCTTTTGTTTTCTTAATGTTTTTGTAAAAAGGATATTATCCGTAAATAAAGTTATTATTATTATCATTATCAAAGCATTCCAAATTCAACTCCAAAAGTAATACATCAACTTTTAAAATATTTCCCATTTCCTACATCAATACTTCAACGTCAACTTTAAAAGTATTTCCGCTGCCAACTATCAAAGTATTCTAACGCGAACTCTCAAAGTAATTCCGACGCTAACTTTCACAGTATTCAACTACTATCAACGTATTCCAACCACAACCCTCTCAAAGTAATTTCAAAGTATTTTCAAAATATCTCCCACGTCAACTCTAAAGTAATTCGAACCAGGGGCGGCTCGTTATATAGAGCCAAGGAGCCATGGCACTACTTGGAGTTTCAAGCTCAACAAAAAAATTTAAATAATTCTTAAAACATTTTTCGCTGCCTACTTTGGTCTAGAAATATAAATCGTTCTTTATTTCTTCAAAAAAGGAACGGGGGGTATATTGTACAAATGGCTCTACTATCAACATGTTCCACAAGCCGCCACTGATTCCAACGTCATCTTTTGATCAAGCATCGACAATTCTAACGTCATCTTTAAATGGAACATTTATATCAGTCATTTGCAAATTTTTAAATAATTGCAATTTTGTGATTGTTTCTTTAATATATCACTAATTTTACAGTCATTGGGTCCTTCGAGCATTCTACAGATGGTAAAAATCTCATCTGGTTTTTTCCGCATCCCTCCAAAATTTTTGAAAGAATTAGAAATAACACTGAAAAATTACTTATGTTTAAAACATTTTTTTTGACAAGGACATTAAATTGGCCATTAGTATCCGGAAACACTGCAAAATGCATTATTTCTAGAAATTGTTGCTAGAAAACAAAAGTAAAGATTTTGTTCAATAGTATTCGACGACACTGCAAAATCATTTGTTGATGAAAGATTTTGTGTTTGAAGTAGTATCTGAAAATAATACTGCAAAATAACTTATGTTTGAAACAATTTTTTGGACAAGGAAATTAAATTGGCCATTAGTATCCGAAAAGACTGCAAAATGCATTATTTCTAGAAATTATTGATAGAGAACAAAAGTAAAGATTTTGTTCAATCGTATTCGAAGACACTGCAACATCATTTGTTGGGCAACAACAATGAAAGATTTTGTGTTTGACGTAGTATTTGAAGACATTTATCTATCTTATCCCCGTAAAGAAAATTGCTATAACTGAAGTAGAAATGAATCTGCAAAATCACTTATGTTTGAAAAAATGTTTTTGGGCAAACCTAGCTAGAACATTTTTAGAAAAAAATCGATTTTTGAGACTTTGAACGGCAGTAGCGGCCAAACGAATACTCTAAATCGAACGCGGTTTGCAAATCCGCGTTCCTTGTGTGCAAATTAGTCGGATTCAATTAAATTTGGCAATTTGAAATTTTTAACGAAAACATGAAAATTTTCCCAAGGGCCCACGCTTGCAACTTTTTCTCAAAAATTGCATTTGAAATGATTTCCTGAAAAAAAAGCACTGGTTGGATTCGGTGTTTCTGTACGACATTGTAAATATCTCATTAAGATCCACCAGAACATGCACTTGTGCAAGAACAAGTGCCAATCACAAAGAAAACTCGAAAAATAAACTTTTTTAATCATCATTCTAGATCTTTTAAGAGCAAATTATTTTTCATTAGAAGAACGAGAAAAATCGATTGGCGTTCTAAAATTTCGAAACCAGAAGACGAAATTAATTATTTCTGCAAATTGTTGCTAGAGAAGAAAATTAAAAAATGTTGATAACAGTATCAACAGTATCCAAAGACACTGAAAAGTCGTTGCTGGGCAAGACAATAAAGATTTTGATCAATTGTGCTTGATGACACTGAAAATTTTTTTCTGGCGATCGTTGATGAGTAAAAATAAAAGATTTTGGTTTTGGTGCCTAAAAATTATGATGCTTTGCTGATCTAGAGTAATGGCATGTAGATGCGTACCATTGTGAGTCAACATACACATATGATGCAAACGGACAGAAGAAGAAGTAGTATACCTATGTAGCCGAGTCGTCGCTCCTTTCTAGTCTATTTATTTAAAATCAAGGATTTTTTCTTAGTTATTAGAAACGCGTATCGGGTTACTGCCAATCAGTGGCGGCCGGTGAAACATTTTGAAGGTAGAGCCACTTAGCACACAATATATTCCTTCAATTTGAGGAAAAAAAGAAATTGAAAACATTTCGTAGGCAATGTTTTAACATTTAAAATGACAAGTCTGTGTTTTTAGAATTATTTAAAAATCCTTGCTGATGAAACTAAACAAGTTCTTTAATCCTGATAACCCTTTAAAATGGCAGTTTTATCAAGAGAGCAGCCAAGAAAGTAAACAATTTTTATGCAACTAATACTTCCTAGGCTACACTCTAGATGGAACCATTAGTATTTAATTTGCACTATTAGATAATTATTGTAATAACTCGAAACACGTGTTTTTATGCAACTAATACTTCCTAGGCTACACTCTAGATGGAACTTCATTAGTACTAAGTTTGCACTATTAGATAATTATTATAATAACTCGAAACACGTGTCAGGAAACAGCCAATAATGAAACACAACAAGAGTTTATTAAATTGTAATAAACCTTTGATGAATTTTCTAGTTACTTTTTTGTATAAATATTTAGAACACCATTGCTAATGTTTCATTCAAATATTTTCATAATTGATGTACAAATTGGATTGGAGATAATAATCGTTTATCAAGTTTGAAATGTGTTTTTATAAATTTTATAATCAAGAAACTTTGATTAATGATACATTTATCTTTTTCTAGGAACAATTCCGCTCGGCAAATTTGGAGTACCTCTTCGACAGATACATCAAGAGGATCAACCATGCGTACTTCACGCTGTTCCTTATATCACAATGGTTCATCAATGGATCTCATTTTTTGGTAGTTTTATTTATTAATATGGTAAGTAGCAATAACTTTAAATAAAAATAACTTAATGGCATAACAAAGTTAATTCCAAAATGATACTCCAGATGGACCGCGAAGTAAAAGCCTCCAGTATTAAACTGGATCATGCTGGAGAGATCTGTTTTGATTACAGTCGAGATATGTTTAGACTTGCTCCAGAATTTGTTTACAAGCTGTAATGGACATGTCTTCAAGGTATGAATTTAATTTTAGAAATGAGAGCAGCATAATGGAAAATGATCCATGTTTCGTCGTGATCTAAATTCGCATCAAGTTTTTTTATCGAATGAATCAAAACAAGCATTCCATATATACTGGCGTTAATACCAACCATTGATTTCTTAAGGCGGCTTCCGTAAATTATGAAGGGGGTGTCTCTAGTTTAGGTGGATTGTCAGAGGAATCAGAATGTGACAGTCAAAATGTGACATCCCGAACTTGTTCATAAGAACTTATGTATTTTTAACGGTCGCCACCATCCTGATGATTAAACGTGTGAAACATTTTCCAGGCATCAGAGTCTGTAGACGTCGTCCTGCCAGACCTAATACTGTACGCGACCGTGACGTTGCTGTCAGTGGTGGGCACGTTACTGTCGGAGAACTTCATGAAGAGACACCGGATACTCTTCAAAGGCACCTGCGCGTCAGCATTTCTGCTGATATTCTTCATCGACATGGGCCTACCCGTCTATCATCACCTGCAAAACGCGGAAAACTTCCGGCCTGCTTACACCACGCATCTGATAATAGCCTGCTACACGTTTTTCACAATCGAGAGCAACGTCTTTGCCCTGGTGCTGGGAACGTTCGTGAGTGTGTCACACGTGCTGGTGCTGGTCTTCGTGACGTACGAAGAAACTACGGTCCTAAGTCGGAGAGTAAGTAAATTTAACGTAATAGAATATGTTATAATAAGTTTTATCGAGATAATTAACACGTTCGCTGCCACCGACGCGCTAGTGCGTCCGACTTGGGTAAATGCGGCGGCAGCGAACGTGTTAAGGAAATCGAGTAGTAATAATTTAAAATTCATCGTGTAGATATTTAGCTTTACTAAATGATAAAATCCAAACTGGTTAAGGTTTGCCTAATCATTCTGAAGGCACTCTTTAAAATAACAAAACTAGTTTGGGTACCAAAGGGCCAAAACAAAACCAAAAAAAAACTTGAGAGCAGACTTACTAGCCGTAAACCTCTATTAGTCCTGAACTCGTTTTTGCAATCTCGCATGTGAAATACTCCATACCTTTTTTACCTCAAACATTTATAAAGCGAAAGCTGGTAGTTCTAAGCTATATTCATATTTTTAGATTGGATCCGACCTGATATACTTGATCTGCATCAATGGAATAGGTGTGTACTTCCGGTTTATGAATGAAATCGTCGAAAGGAGAGGCTTCCTCGATAGGAGGGCTTGCGTCGAATCTAATTTGGAGTTGCAGTACGTTAAGAACCAGGAAGTAAGTAATTGTTTAAGCATGTTGTCAGATACTACACAGAATTGCGTCTCGTTTTTTGAGAACTTTTCTTTTCTTTGTCATGGGACAGTTGATACCTACGGAGTGTTCTTTGAATGAGACCTGTTTCTGGTCTGATTAGACTACGAACTTAGGCATAATTAACAATAGAGTAATTGAATTAGCTTTGGTCTGAGTAGGAAACTTTGGCTTTGAAAAAAAAAAATATTTTTTTTAAGTCCAAGAGCTCATTCCGAACATTATTTGTCTTCAAAAAAAAAAATTGTGGGACTTCCAGGAACCGAAATACGCAAAATAACTTTTTCGTAAATAGTGCTTAAGTCGACTG
Source organism: Ocypus olens (assembly GCA_910593695.2). Taxonomy (NCBI): domain Eukaryota; kingdom Metazoa; phylum Arthropoda; class Insecta; order Coleoptera; family Staphylinidae; genus Ocypus; species Ocypus olens. Next base: position 46,802,164 of record OU343049.1, read on the forward strand.
AAAACGCCTAGAAAACGAGTCAAAAATGTTTTTCTTCAAAAAATTGTTTCTATTTTTTTTTTCAAGTCTATGTGCTCATTCTGAGTACAATTTGTTCACAGAAAAAAATTGTGGGACTTCCAGGAACGGTGATACAAAATTTTTTTTCTATTTTGTTTTCAAGTTCAAGAGCTCATTCTGAACACTTTTGATCTATTAAAAAATTTTTGTAGGACTTCCAGGAACGGAGATTTTTTTTTCTTCAAAAAATATTTTCTTTTTTTTTCAAGTCTAAGAGTTCATTCTGAACACTATTTATCTATAAAAAAAAATGGCGGGACTTTCAGGAACCGTGATACGCAAAATAACTGTTGTCGTAAAGAGTGCGTAAATCGACTGAAAACGCCTAAAAAACGATTCAATTTTTTTTTCAATTTTTTTTCTTTGTTTTAAGTCTAAGAGCTCATACTGAACACTATTTATCTACAAAAAAAATTGTAGGACTTCCAAAAACGGAAATACCCAAAATGACGTTTTTCGTAAATAGTGCTTAAATCGTCTGAGAACGCCTGAAAAAAACGATTAAAACTATTTTTTTCTTCAAAAAATATTTTCTATTTTTTTATCCTGTGGTATTATTAAGAATAAGCTTTGCTAAAGGAAACACCTTTACAACAATTCGTCGCGATAAGAATTATGCAAAAAAGCATTTTTCTACAAAATAATGCCTTATGCCCTAAATTATGGTACCTTTGGAAGATAAATGCTGCTATTTAATATTTCTAGATAATTGTAAAACCTCGGTAAATAAAGCAATACTTTCCAATAGTTCTTGGAGTAGTATAAGATAGAGATGGGCGAAATTACTCTTTTTTGCGAGTTGCCTCACTGAAAATAATCGGTGAAAAGGAGTCGACTCCTGGAGTCAGCTCGTGACTCCCATGTGAAAAGTAAATTTTCCTCTGAAAAAGTAGTGGAGACCAAAAAAGCGGTCATCGTTTCCAAATTCTTACTATTTACCCCGAAAACATGTGGACACCAAAAAAGGGCCTCACAGCCAAACAATTTTTCATCACTCAAATAGAGCTGCAAATTTCCACAAGAGTCAATTGACCCCGTTCTCAGAGTTGTGAGTCCACTCACTCATGAGTTACCCATCTATAGTATAAAATCTTAATTAGATCTGTGTAAACATAATGTAGAGCCCTACTAAAATCTGGTGGCATGTTGCGCAGTGCCATCTTAAATTTCAAGAGAAATATCATTTCCACGTGGAGAATTGAGTAGGCGTCCCCGCTATTCAATTCCGAATACTTTCTCACTCTGCGCAAACTCTACCTCTAGGTGTCGCGAGATTTCGATTGGGCTGTACGTACTTCATCCTAACCAAGACATATAATACAATGAAACAAAGCTCTTGGAAATTGTTCAAGATGAAAATAGAAATCAAACCCTTTCAGAATAGACTTTTTACAGTTTTAATATTTTATAAATAAATAAGTTGTTACACGCCAGAATTTGTATCAAAAAGGCTGAAAGACTTCGGTTAATGGCCATTTGTAGCTCTTTTGTAAATTGAGTTTCAATAAATTGTAATATTACTACTGAATAAATAAATATTTGACTAGATCCCAGATATTGTAAAACTCGCAAACGCGCAGGCGCAAATCTCTATTCAATGTAACCTATTCAATAGTCTGGAAAATTATAAATAAAAAAAATTTGTTGTGGCCATCATCTAACTTAGTACAAAAAGGGCTTTTTCGATGGTTTACATATTACAATTTTTTTCTATCAAAAACCATTGTGGATTTTCAAAAGTCACCAGTCTGAAGTTGTGCAGTTCTTAAACGGTCAAAAAATATACTCCTTCGCTCTGTAAAACCAGAAACAAAGTTTAGTCGTGCATTTTTTCAGCAATAAAAAAATATAAAAACAACTGCAGCAAAATTGAGTCAAAATTGGTTTTACTTTATACCTTTGTAAAATTGCAAAAACACCCTTTAACTACATCCTGAAATAATTGCACTAGAACGGAGCTTGGATTTATTTTACTGCTACATTTTTGGGAGCTAATAAAAAAATACAAAAACAATTGTCACAAATACCAAACTTTCTAAATTTCCTCAAATTAATTCTATTTTATGGTTTTGCAAAAATCCGAAACCGACTCTTCACTAGATTCCGAAAAAAATACACGAGAACGGAACTTGGAATTATTCTAGTGGTATATTTTCACAAGCTAATAAAAAAAATATAACAACTTCCAAACTTTCTGAATTTACTGAAAATTGATTCTATTTTATGGTTTTATAAAAATTCAAAAACGACCCTTGACTAAATCCCGAAATAATTGCACGAGAACGGAGCTTTTAATTATTTTAGTGATATATTTTTGCGAGCTATTAAAAAAATATAAAAACAATTGCCATAAATTCCAAACTTTCCGAATTTACTCAAAATTTATTCTATTTTATGGTTTTGTAAAAATCCAAAAAGACAATTGACTAGATCGCGAAATAATTGCACGAGAACGGAGCTTGGAATTATTTTAGTGGTATATTTTGGCGAGCGAATAAAAAAAAAAACAATTGTGCTACAAATATCAAACTTTATGAATTTACTCAAAATGGATTCTATTTTACGTTTTTGTGAAAAACCAAAGACATTTATGCACTATATTCCCACATAATTGCACGAAAACAAAGCTTGGAATGATTTTACTGGTACATTTTCACGAGCTAATAAAAAATATAAAAACAATTGCCACAAATTCCAAACATTCTGAATTTACATAAAATGTATTCTATTATATGGTTTTGCGAAGATCAAAAACGACCCTTGACTAGAGCCCGAAATAATTGCAGGAGAACGGAACTTGAATATTTTTTTAGTAGTACACTTCACGAGCTAATAAAAAAATATATAAACAATTGCTACAAATTCCAAACTTTCTGAATTTACTTAAAATTGATTCCATTTTATGGTCTTGTAAAAATCCAAACTTCACTAGATTCGCATATAATTGCAAGAGAACGGAGCTTGGAATTATTTTAGTGATATATTTTCGCTAGCTAATAAAAAGATATAAAAACAATTGCCACAAATTCCAAACTTTCTAAATTTACTCAAAATTTATTCTATTTTATGGTTTTGTACAAATCCAAAAAAGAACCTTAACTAGATTCCGAAATAATTGCACGAGAATGGAGCTTGGAATTATTTTAGTGGTACAATTTTTGGAAGCTAATAAAAAATATAAAAACAATTGCCACAAATACCGAATTTTATTAATTCACACAAAATTGATTCTATTGTATGGTTTTGTAAAAATCCACACACATCCCTTCACTAGATTGGCATACAGACGCACAGACAGACTCATAGACTGACGCACAGACAGACGCACAGACTCACAGACACATGCACAGCCAGACGTACAGCCAGACGCACAGACAGACAAACAGATAGATGCACAGACAGACGTACATACAGACACAGGCAGACGCACAGATACACAAACACAGACTAATTTTTTTTTAAAGCTTTGAAATCGCCTCTAGAACAGACAGACGCACATACAGACGCATTTTTTCCAGAAATCTTTGAAATCCCTAGAGGCAACTTCAACACAGATATTTTCGTTAAAAAGAATTTTGAAAAAAGTTTCACCACCATAATACTTTCCCGTACTTCGTAACGGAGAAAGTAAAAATGTTGGTCCAAGAAGTGTATTGCATAACATGATAGTACGACGTTACATTAACACAGGGGATTTGAAAAAAAATGTTTATAATGCATATCAATTTCAATATCAACAATTTAGTAGAGAATATCTAAGTCTAAACTGGAAGACTGATCAATTATAGGAAGAGGTAGTGTAAAGTAACAGTTTTATCAATCCAATACTGAATGATTTATATTAACTATTAAAGTTTTTGGAAGAATATAAAAGTCAAAACTGCAAAACTAATCAATTAGGAGAAGGGGTTGCTCGTGAATATTTACCTACTGGTACACCACAATATTGTCTACTTCATACCGGTACAACTTACTTCCGGTATAGACGAAGCAACGAGTGAGTTTTGAATGCGTTTGTTTGAACAATTTTCTCTCGCAGATTATAGGTTAGATATTATCGCTGGCTGTTAGTAGTAACAGATGTTCTACCTAACCGATTATATTTTTAGTTATTTCAAACTTCCTAGATTAATCTAAAAATCACAAGGTTGTGTAATGTTATGTAGTGTTAGCCCAAATCTTAACAACCTTAAAAATTCAAACTTAAGATTATAAAGATGTGAATATTTGTACCTGTAGATGTCTAAAATATCATTTTTTTTTATCTAGGACCAATTGATGATGAGTATCCTTCCCAAAAACATCATTGAAAAAGTGAAGGAGAAAATCGCCAAAGAGGGCAACAAGATTTACAAGACGAAGCCGTTCGAGTAAGCAATTTTTCTTAGATATCGATGTGGTGTGTTGTTTGCCTTCAATAATTTTATACAGACTGTATTCACGATCTTTTCAGCGACAGCTACCTGAAGGCCCACGAAAACGTCACCATCCTCTACGCGGATATCGTGAACTACACGCAGATGACTACAAAGCTGAAGCCGGTCACGAGATTGGTCGACACCTTGAACGATCTGTTTGGAAGTTTTGATGATGCCTCAGAGGTAACTAAAGCAAAACCAAAACCTCGCGTCACTTGGGGACAAAGTTTGCGCAGAGTGAGAAAATATTCGGAACTGCGAATTGTTTTAGCGTTGAACTCCGTAAAAGGCAACATGGTCGCGTGACCGTCCTCTCAAGTTTAGCCAAAATTAAGAATTACTTATAAATAGGATTTGTTTAAGATTCGTTGGAAAACCAGGCTTTTAAATAGATTCGTATACAAAGTTGTAACATCCTTTTTGATTTACAACGTTTAACTTTACATGCTGATTCACCAGGTTATTATATTTTTAGATTTACGAAAAGGTCGAATATTCATGTATTCCGACTATATAGTACAATCGCGCAGAGGTGACAGTGACTCATCGCTCCATGTTGCTTGAATTAAGTTTCTAGTAAATGTATGTCCATAAAATAATTCGATTCAGTCTAGGCGGGAAGTTTAAAAATTCTCGAGCGTGCAAATATTTTCCCGACGAAACTTTACGAGTGTATTTTTCGGCAATCGGTAAAGACAACTGGAAATTTGTCATTAAATTTATTTTATAAATAAAATGGATACAATCAAATCTGCTCTAAACTAAATCGAAATCGGAGACGGTCAAAACCAGATACAAGCAGGGGCGGCTCGTTATATGGAGCCAAGGAGCCATGGCACTACCTCCAGTTTCGAGCTCAGCAAGAATTTTTAATTAATTCTTAAAATTGCGTGGTCGAAGATTTAGTGCATGTCTGGGACAAAATGTAAACGCACGATAAATCGAAAGTATGCATAAATCATATTTTCAGCTTGTTTGAATTCGGCTGTTTGAAATTATGAACCTTTACTTTACAACTCAAAATAATCTTGGACTATGAAGATTAATCGTTCTTTCTTTCTTCAAAAAAGGTGACCAGCACCCCCCCCCCCCCCCATAATAAAAGTGCCATCAACATGTTCCACGAGCCGCTACTGAGTGAATTGTTTTATTTGAATTATTCAAAATGTATCTACTAAATCTAAAGTTGTCGAAACTTCCGGCACAAAAGGCGAAACAATAAGGTGATCCCAACAAAGTTAATGGTTTTATTTAAATTCTTTTTCAAATTAGTTTCACTTTTTTGAACAATTTAATCGAAAATTAAAGAAAAATTTGATCCTATTAAAAAAAAATGGAAAATTATTTTGAACAATAGAGTGATTTTTGAGGCTAATTTAAACCATTTTCTTACTAGAATATTCTGCATTTTTTTATTATTAAGAATGTATTTTCGATTATTTTTTTTTGTGTAAATTTTTGATCATTTGGCCTAAATATTCTTTATTTTGACCTAAATTTTCGATTTCACTGTTAAAATTTTCAACGATTTGGTCCGCATTTTTTATTTTTCTCGACGAATTTTTAATTTTTAAATTTTTGACCTGTATTTTCGAAATTTTTGGTCAAAATATTTTAACTTTTAGCCTAAATATCCTTTATTTCGACCTAAATTTGGGAGTTAATTGTTTAAATTTTCGACTTTTTGGCCCACATTTTTTATTTTCCCGCCGAATTTGTAGTTTTTACATTTTTGCCCGTATTTTCGATTCTTTTGGGTCTAAATTTTTGATCTGTTGACCTAAATATTCTTTTTCCGCTACCGACAACGTAAATAAGCATTGCATCCATGGTTACAGGTGCCGTAAGTGGCTGATAACATTCGTGGTATTTGTTGTCCTTGGCGACGGAACTTAATTTTTACTTACGGACCTAGGAAAATAATAAACAGAAACGTAACGCTCCAACATATATGCGAGCAACACATTTTCGTCTATACTTATAGCATCAGCATCCTTTTTACATAACCACTGCTCAAAAGAGTCGTAACAGGGCACATACCTTTTTCGATTTTGCCGGTAACAGGTTCTAACACGCAATATTCGCAGCTTCGTTTGCATCCATGCCCGCAAAAACTGTCACTGGATGACACAAACAAACAAAATTCGACATTGTTTTCTCGGTTGCGGGGATGCCATAGGACGCATAGGTGACTATAAAAATTTGAATCCCAAATGTTACAAGCCGTATTTTAGAATATTTTCTGATCTTTTTTAAGTATTATATTTCCGGTAGCGGAAAAAAATTAATAAGCAACACGGAACGTAATGACAATTAACATTTTCGGCAGGCGACAAGCCTCGGCTCCGCCTCGGCTCGTATTCGCCTACCTCAAATGTTAATACGTCCTTACGTTCCTTGTTGCTTAAATAACTATTATTTTGACATACATTTTTTATTTAATTGTTAATTTTTGGTCCGTATTTTTTATTTTTCGATTTGAAGATTTTTGACCTGCATTTTCGATTTTCTTTTGGTTTAAATTTTTGATCTTTTGCTCTAAATACTCTTTATTTTGACCTTTTGAAATTTTCGATTTTTTAGTCTGCATTAATTATCTTTAGGCCCAAGTTTTCGATGTACTGTCTAAACTTTCGACTTTCTGGCCAACATTACAGATTTTTGTTATTTTTTAAATCTTTTGGCCTAAATTTGTCTTGGTGGCTGAATGGTCAAACCTATGACAAAAAATAAAAATAAATAAATAAATTTGCCTTTATTTTGACCTAACTTTTCGATTTGATTGTTAAAATTTTCGATTTTTTGGCCCCCATTTTTGATTTTTCGTTTAATCTGCATTTATTATCTTTAGGCCCGAGTTTTTGATGTTTTGTCCAAATTTTCGACTTTTTGACCAACATTGTGGTTTTTTTTTTAAATCTTTTACCCTAAATTTTTCTTTGTTTTTTTTATTTGTCCGTTAAAATTTTTCTTTCCTTGGTCCACCATTTTAAACCATTAAAGTTTAAACTATTTTTCTTTATATTGGCCAAAATATTCGATTGGTTTGTAGAAATTTTCGATTTTCTCTGTCAGCAATTTTACCTTTACGCTTGTTTTCGATGTTTTGTCTAAATTTTCGACTTTTTGACCAACATTGTAGAATTTTTTAAAATCTTTTACCCTAAATTTTTCTTTGTTTTTTTTTATTTGTCTGTTAAAATTTTTCTTTCCTTGGTCCACCATTTTAAACCATTAAAGTTTTAACTATTTTTCTTTATTTTGGCCAAAATATTCGATTGGTTTGTAGAAATTTTCGATTTTCTCTGTCTGCAATTTTACCTTTACGCTTGTTTTCGATGTTTTGTCTAAATTTTCGACTTTTTGACCAACATTGTGGATTTTTTTAAATATTTTGCCCTAAATTTTTCTTTGTTTTTTTTTTTATTTGTCTGTTGAAATTTTTCTTTCCTTGGTCCACCATTTTTATTTTTAGGCCAGAATTTTAGATTTTTGAAATCAATTTTTTATCGTATATTTTAGATTTTTGGTCTATTTTGTATCCTATATTTTAGATTTTTTAACTTGGATTATTGATTTTATTTCGTGAGTTTTTTATTTTTTGCTATTATTTTCGAATTTCTGGTCAGAAACTTATTTTTGGAGGCTGAAAGTGGCAAATTATTTTGCTTCTATCTAGGTTTTTGATTTTTTTGTCTGCGTTTTTTTATATTCAGATCAGGATTCTGTGGCCCACATTTTCGATTTTTTGTTCCATTTTTTTATTTTTCTTTATTTTGGCCAAAATATTCGATTGGTTTGTAAAAAAATTCGATTTTTTTTGTCTGCAATTTTACCTTTACGCCCGTTTTCGATGTTTTGTCTAAATTTTCACCGTTTTAGGCTATATTGTAGATTTTTGGTCTAAATATTCTTTATTTTGACGAAAACATTCGATTGGTTTGTAGAAATTTTGGATTTTTTGTCTGCATTTCTTATCTCTCCGCCTGAGCTTTTGATTTATTGTCTAAATTTTCACATTTTTAGGCCCTATTGTAAATTCTTACTTTCTTGGCCTATATTTTGTATTTTCGATTATTTTGGTTTCAATTTTTGGTCTTTTGGCCGAAATTTTCTACATTTCATACATTGATTTATCAATTCTTTGTTGATTTATATGTAATTAGATGTCATCATTAGAATTAGATTTAGTTTATTTCTATACTTGTGTCATACTATCAACTGTATTTTAAATAAATAAATACATACATTTTCGATTCGATTGTTAAAAATTTTGATTTTTTGGTATACCACTTTTTGGGTACGAATTTTAGATTTTTGGTCTTAATTTTTTATTTTGTACCATATTTTAGAGAGAGAGAGACAATACATTTATTGAGACACTTTTACAAATGACCTCAACAGGCAATTGACCAGAGTTCTTTCAGCCTTCATATTTTAGATTTTCTTAACTTAAATTATTGATTTTATTGTGTGAATTTCTTTTTTTATTTTTGCCACTATTTTCGAATTTGTCGTTGAAACTTATTTTAAGCTAAAAAGAGTTATTTTTGGGGCTGCAAATGGTTAATTATTTTTGTTTTGCTTTTCAATTTTTTTTGGTCTGCATTTTGATTTTCAAACCAGGATTTTTGATTTTTTGGCCGATATTTTAGATCTTCGGCTGTTTTGTTCAAAATTTTTGATTTTTTGGCCAAAATATTCGATTGGTCTAGGAATATAAATGGTTCTTTGTTTCTTCAAAAAAGGAGGAGTATTGTATAAGTGGCTCTACCATCAACATGTTCCACGAGCCGCCACTGGATACATGCACGTGAATTTTGAGGTTAGAATAGAAGAGAGAAATGACATACGTTGCACTTTACATATCCGCATACGTTTCCTATTTCATTTCGTTTTTCTTAAGCCTGCGAACGGGTATAGATATTTATCCAGACGCGATTATTAGATTGAAAAAGCATGAGTCACTGTCACCTCTGCGCGATTGTACTATATTTCATTTCAATTCAATGTTTTAATGCATCAGGAAATGTGAGGTTTTCCATTTCCAATCCTAATTTTTATGTTAGTATTTAAAACCTTTGATATTATCTCTAGGAGCTGAAGGTGCTGCGAATCAAATTTTTGGGCGATTGCTATTACTGCGTCGCTGGTTTGCCGCCCGAATCCATACCAAACCACGCCGAAGCCTGTGTTGATCTGGGCTTGAGGATGATCGAGATTATTAAAAAAGTAAGGTAAGGTATGACACGTTTTTCCGAAACGTACATTTACAAATCTCCGTTTTGGTTATTCTTAGGGAAAGTAGAGAATTAGAAATCGATATGCGGATCGGAATACACACGGGAAGCATCGTGGGCGGCATCATTGGTATTTCAAAATGGCAGTACGACGTCTGGTCCAGAGATGTCTTCATTGCTAACACGATGGAATCGACTGGAAGTCCGGGGTATGCAGTTGAATTCAATTCCTATTCGCATAACCGCATTCTTCCACTGTTCACAGAAAAGTTCATATCACGAAAGAAACAAAGGATCAACTCAAGAAATCGTACAACATAGTTACGGCTAGTGTTAAAGAGAAGGATAAAGAGAAATTGGAGCAGTATGATATTCTGGAAACATATCTTATCTCCCCCGAGGTGATTTTACATTGTTTTGATCAAATATTACTTTGATTTTGAATTACTGTTTTAGTCAAACTGAAATTATATCTAAGTAACTTTGGCAACTTTTAAGTCGACAGCAATTGTTTTTATATGTTAGTCGAGTCACGGGAGTTAATAAACATTTCCGTTGGCATAAATTTATTTCAAAATTTAGGAAAAAGGTGTGTTCTAAGTAACTTCGGCAAGTTTTAAGTCGATAGCAACTGTCTTTATATTTTTTTCGTGTGAGTAAGTTATTGAAATTTTTCGCAAATTTACGCCCCGTTTGCATAAATTTATTTCAAAATTTAGGAAAAGAATGTTTATGTTTTTTTGAATATTTATATTTTATATATACTCATGGTATGGCCAAGGTAGCAGAGGTGGTAATACAGATAGGTACGGTCACCTACCTATATCGCCACCTCTGTTATAGTCTGTTCGATAGAATCGTAAAACGGTGGGTCCGCCCTGATGACCGACGTACCCTCAAAGAAAAGGTTTTGGTGGTTCGTCTAATTGCATCCCATACATTTATTACTGTCATTCGCTCCTATTGGTATACGCACTTTTACACCTTACACCAGTACTTCTCAACAAAGATTGGATTGAGATAAAAAATATTACGTCCCCTACTTGCCGAGCTCCGACCCTCTTTTACGACCACAGCCGCCAGATTCCAGAGACCAGGCTATACCTCGGCCGTACCATGAGTCCCAACAACTGTGGCAAGACTTGAAACCTAATTTTTCTTCAAATTAGGAACGGCCTGAAAATAAAACACCCGAACCATCGAGAAGATCGAAAGTGCTGCTCCCAATTCTCAGTGAGGATAATACGAGAAGGGATACCATCATCCAACCGCCGCGGTACGAACGCCGACTGAGCGGTTTTCCCAACGAACGAAGAACTAGCGGTAATCCAAATTTGGAACGAAGGATGGCGGCAAACGCGACGTCGGAACGGAGGATGAGCGGAAACCCGAATTTGGGTCGTAGATTAAGTCTGAATCCCATTGTAGAGCGCAGGATAACCCTCTTGCAATCATTTAGGAGCGATAAGAGGAGGACGGCTTTCATGGACAACAATATCAACAGATACCACGAAAGGCTGAAGAATACCGACAACAAGTTGAAAGATGCCATCAAATCAATGCCGCTCTCTAAATATGAGTAAGTTTTATTTTATCTGTTATAAAGTACGAGAAAGTATTGGGATCGTGAAAAATTTTTCAATTTTTTTTTTTTACGGAAATATCCGTTTTGAGGTCCCTCGGGCGATTTCAAAGATTTCTGGGAAAAAAATATTTGTATCTGTGCGCGCTGTTTCTTAAAAAACAATTAAGTAATTAATAATAATTTGAACATAAGTTTTAGTGGAATCGCAAAAATTTGCAGTTTGTATCAATTGGTTTTATATTTTTTTTAAAGCAACTTTAAAATCATGCAATTTCCAAATTTAAACGCTGCTGATTGTAGTACATTTTTTTTTGGAAATCCATACATGAAATAGTTCTAGTTTTTCTAGAATATTGCTACTGCAATATTCTAGAAAAACTAGAACTATTTCATGTATGGATTTCCAAAAAAAAATGTACTACAATCAGCAGCGTTTAAATTTGGAAATGACCCTACTGGGTCATTAACATTAAATTTGAAAAATTTGCAGTTTGTATCAAGTGTTTTTATATTTTTTTAAACAACTTTGAAGTTATGCAATTTCCAAATTAAAACGCTGCGGATTGGAGTGCAATTTTTTTGGAAATCTAGGGTTGAAATAGTTCTAGTTTTTCTATAATATTGCAGTGGGATCGATTTACATTACGTTTCAAAAAATTTGCAGTTTGTATTAACTGTTTTTATATTTTTTTAAAGCAACTTGAAGTTATGCAATTTCCAAATTAAAACGCTGCGGATTGGAGTGCATTTTTTTGGAAATCTAGGCTTGAAATAGTTCTAATTTTTCTAGAATATTGTAGAAGGATCTATTTAGATTACATTTGAAATATTGCAGTTTGTATCAATTGTTTTTATATTTTTTTAAAGTAACTTTGAAGTTATGCAGTTTCCAAATTAATGCTGCGGGTTAGAGCGCGATTCTTTTTGGAAATATAGAGTAGAAACGTTTTTAATTGTTCTATAAAATTGAAGCGTAATCGATTTAGAGTAAATTAGCAAAATTAGCATTTTGTAGCAATTGTCTTTACATTTTTTAAAACAATTTCATAATGTGTAATTTGCAAATTGAGTCGGGGAGTATTAGTGTAAATTTTAAAAATCTAGGATAGTAATGTTTTTAGAGTAAATTTGAAAAATTTGACGTTTCTATCAATTGTTTTTATATTTTTTTAAAGATCTCAAATTTGCTATTTCTAAATTGAAACGCGGCTGACTAGTTGAAATATGACTTTTTGAAAATTTCGAGTTGAAATGTTTCTAGATTTTCAATAAAATTGAAGCACAATCAATTTAGAGTAAATTTGCAAAATTCTAATTTTGTAGCAATTGTTTTTACTTAAAAATTGTGCAATTCTCAAATTCAATCGTGGAGAGTTAGTGTGAATTCTTTTGGAAATGTAGGGTGGTTATGTTTCTAGTTTTTTTAGGAAATTGAAGCAACATGTATTTAGTAATTTGCAAAATTGTTTTTTATAGCAATTTTGATTTAACGAAATTATTTTACAAAAATTATTCAAAATCAATTGGGGCTAGCTAAAATATTTACATTATCAAAAAATGTTTTGAAGTTAACACTTCTGGATCTTGACAATGTTTGTAACACAGATTAAAATTTTTATTTTTACTGCGTGTAAAAGTGTTGTATTATAAATAACTATTATACCATCAAATCGAAGAAAGTAACACGATGGCCACATCCCCTTTTTTCATTTAATTGCTTGTTATGCTACCGACGAGAAGTTAGCTATACATTTTCAGCCTTATTTTTCCCGGCGCATTCACCAAAGGTGGATACAATTTTTAATTTTTGTTTATGCAGTACTTTTCTGCAGGTGTATTTAGCAAATACATACTGTCAAAAAGCCGTGAAAACAATTTAAAAAATCGAGGAGCTTAAATGGGTGGCATTTAAAAAAAATCGTAAATCAAAATGGGCATCGCAAAAAAAATATTTTATTTTTGCAATGCCTCTGTAAGTACATTTAACAATTACAAAATTATAAACTGTCAAAAAACCGTGAATGATATACTTATAGTTTTTTTTACATTTAAAATAAATCCGTGGCTGCCGCATTAGTCAAAAAAAACATTGCAAAAAAAAAAAATTTGCAATGCTTTCTTGCAAGTAAATTTAACAATTACAAACTATCAATAAACCGTCATCGATACTACGTATATATTTTTTCAAAATTCAACAGAAATCCGTGGCTATCGCATTAAACAAGGACATTGCAAAAAAAACTTGCAAATATAATTTATATCTTTCACGGTTTTTTGAGAGTTGTAATTGTCAAATATACTTGCAAGAAGGCATTGCAAAAATAATTAATTTTTGTTCAGTTTCGAGTGTCAAAATGTCAAAAACTTGGGAAAGATTTTTTTTTTTGTCTTTTGAATCAATTTGAAAAGATTTTTCTATATTTTCTTCACTTTGCAAGTAGTTTAAATTCATAATGACAATAAGTTTACTTCTCTGGTGATTATCTAAAAAACTAGTGATAAAGTATTTGGGTCATTTATAGAATTGTCTAGAAAAACTTTTTTCGATTAAATTTTCAAGTCTGTGGCAATTGTTTTTCTATATATTTTCTCCACTTTTGAAAAGTTTAACTTCAGAATGACAATAAGTTCAGTTCTCAGATGATTATCTAAAAAAAACTAGTGGTAAGGCATTTGGGTTATTTATAGAATTGTCTAGAAAAACGTGTATTGATTAAATTTTAAAAGTCTCAAGTCCCTGACAATTGTTTTTCTATATATTTTCTTCACTTTCCAAAAGTTCAACTTTGTAAGGACAATTTATTTTATTTATATATTTATTTATTGGTTTGTATTTATGGGTTCATTTAGTAACACTGAGATTACTGTTCCTGTTGTTTATGTTTCTTATATTACTACATGCCACTTGGGTTAATATTTACTTTTTCATTTACCTATTTATATGTTTATATTTTTTATATGTAAAAGATTATTACATTATTTTGTAGAAAGGTGATTTTCCGTAAATAAATTAAATTAAAGTACTTAAAGTACAATAAGTTCTGTTCTCGGATGATTATCTGAAACCATTGTTTGGATTGTAGGATAGTGACCACCCACCACCCTCGAGTTTAATTAAATTTTAATTATAAATGTTGATTTTATCAGTTCTTGTCAATCTTAGTTTTTCTATTAAAAGTATAATGATTTTTTTTTATCTAAACAGAGTTAAGCCGTAATTCAAGTTGAAATGATGGGCGGTGAGTGGGTCCTATCCTATCCTCCAATCAGTTGATCATAATCAGAGTTTTACAATTTTTATGAGAAGCAAAGTCAACATTTTTTTTTATTTTCTGGATCTTCACCAAAAAATATATTTTTCGGTTCAACATATTGCATTGTAGGATAGGACCCACCTACCACCCCTACGTACAATTTAACTTTAATTACAGCAATTAAATTTGATGTAACTATTACCGTTTCATAATTATGAAGTAAAAATTAAAATAATATTAATAGTTTTTCTTTTTTCCCGAAAAAAAAGATTTAAAGTTGAAACGATAGGCTCTACCCCCCTCCAATCAGTTCATCATAAGCAGAGTTTTACATTTTTTATGAGAAGCAAAGTCAATTTTTTTTTATTTTCTGGATCTTCACCAAAAAATGATTTTTTTGGTTCAGCAACCCACCAACCTTGAGTACAATTAAACTTCAATTACTTTAATTAAATTAGCAGTAACTATTATCGTTTCATAGTTATAAACTAAAAATAAAAAAAAAAATTATAGTTTTTTTTTCCGAAAAAAAAAGAAATTAATTATGAGAAATGAGTTAAGCCGCAGTTCAAGTTGAAACGATAGGAGGTGGGGGGCCCTACCCCACCCTCCAATCAGTTGATCATAAGCAGAGTTTTACAATTTTTATGAGAAGCAAAGTCAACATTTTTTTATTCTCTGAATCTTCACCAAAAAAATGTATTCTTCGGTTCAACAGGTTGCATTGTAGGATAGGGACCATCCACCACCCTTGAGTACAATTAAACTTCAATTACTTCAATTAAATTAGCTGTAACTGTTATCGTTTCATAATTATAAACTAAAAATTAAAAAAAATAATAATAGTTGTTCTCCCGAAAAAAAAAGATTTTATGAAAAATGAGTTAAGCCACAGTTCAAGTTGAAACGATAAGCAGTGGGTGGGCCCTACCCCACCCTCCAATCACTTGATCATAAACAGAGTTTTACAATTTTTATGAGAAGCAAAGTCAACTTTTTTTTTGATTTTCTGGATCTTCACCAAAAAAATCTATTCTTCGGTTCAACAGGTTGCATTATAGGATAGGGACCTCCCACCACCCTTAAGTACAATTAAACTTCCATTATTTCAATTAAATTAGTTGTAACTATTATCATTTCATAATCATAAACTAAAAATTAAAAAAAAATTAATAGTTTTCTTTTCCCGAAAAAAAAAATGAAATGAATTATGAGAAATGAATTAAGCCGCAGTTCAAGTTGAGACGATCATGGGTGCGCCCTACCCCACCCTACCCCACCCTCCAATCTGTTGATCATAAGCAGAGTTTTACAATTTTCATGAGAAGCAAAGTCAACATTTTTTTTATTTTCTGGATCTTCACTAAAAAATGTATTCTTCGGTTCAGCAGGTTGGATTGTAGGATAGGGACCACCTACCTCCTTTAAGTACAATTAAACTTCAATTACTTCAATTAAATTAGCTGTAACTATTATCGTTTCATAATTATAAACTAAAAATTAAAAAAATATTAATAGTTTTTTTCCAAAAAAGAAAGATTTTATGAGAAATGAGTTAAGCCACAGTTCAAGTTGAAACGCTGGGCGGTAGGTGGACCCTACCCCACCCTCCAATCAGTTAATCATAAGCAGAGTTTTACAATTTTTATGAGAAGCAGTCAACTTTTTTTTGATTTTCTGGATCTTCACCAAAAAATGTATTCTTTGGTTCAGTAGGTTGGATTGTAGGATAGAGCCCACCCACCAATTAAATTTGCTAACTATTATTGTCTCATAATTATAAACTAAAAATTTAAAAAAAATGAATAATTTTTTTTCGGGAAAAAATTTTATGAAATATTTTCAAACAAAAGATGTTCATTTTTCATATTTAAAAATATATTAGAAAAAAAAACAAGAAATTTTACTAAAAGCTTTTCAGTTCTTTGGATTATTAAGTTCAAAGTTTGACGTTAATTGTTGTATAAGTTTTTGAGATACGGTGCGCACAGACAGACAGACACACACACACACACACACACACACACAGACACAATTTTTTTTTTTCAGAAAATTTTATTTATGCAGTCCGATGCATAAATAAAATTTAGAAATCGCAACTTTTGGTGGATGCGCCGGGTCATATATGACTGGAAAATAATGACTAACTGCTTGTCGATTCATCTTCAAAATGAATTGCCTATGTTCTTCGGTTTGTTATCAAATTTAATCTTTAAAAAGTCAGTCTAAATCTTTATTCGGAGCAAGTACTTGGCCCTTTTTTAAAAAAGAATGACTTGATTGGCGGTAATGGCACATTTTACATGAATGTGTGCCATGGTTACATTTTTGATAAATGACAATTTTTAAACATGTGCCTCAACGCGTCACTGGTATATCTTGTGCCACAACCTGCGTTTGTATAATGATAGGTCCGAAAATTGTCTCCTATCGAAAGTTCTTTCCACAATCAATTTTTCAACACTGTTCGTCTTATATTACAATTTAAAAAATCACGAAATAAAAACCTTTACTAAAAACCGTGAGATCAAAAAGTCAAAAATAGTTGGCAGCACATTTTCTGAAAATAGGGTTCAATGTTTAAAAAGCAGCTATTCACTTTCTTGATAAATAACATGTTATATAGAATTAGAGAATTTTTAAGTACTTATTAGTACTTAAGAATTCTGATACATATTAGAAAAGTCAGTAGAAAGTTTAACATAAATGGTAAGTAGTGTTATCTAACATAATAATAAGTACTTATTTGTACTTATTATTATGTTAGATAACACTACTTACCATTTATGTTAAACTTTCTACTGACTTTTCTAATATGTATCACTATTGTATACATCTGTAGAAATAAACTGTTAATTATTATTATTATTATAAGTAATATTATGTTGGTTGTCTGGAATTCTCAAAACCTCAAAAAAACCCAAGATGCCAATATAGACAAAACGCAAGCACACTGCACTGGAGAATTCAAGGCAGCATATAATTTGAAAAAAAACGTGCTGCCAACTATTTTCGACTTTTTGATCCCACGGTACATGTGTGAATGAATTTTATATTAACTCGTGCTTTTTTCAGTCAATGGTTAAAAGCATCCGACATAAACCCGATGCTGCTGCTCTTCAAGGATTGGAAGAAAGAGTTCCAGTACATGCTCCAGCCCGACCCGCTCTTCAAGTACTACCTGGTGATCGAAATCGCCGTCTTGACCTGCATCATCGCCATCCAGAACGTCAGCATGCCGCAGTGAGTGTCCATTAAGTTAACGATCTATGTGAATTCCAAGGGAATCGCACTTTCAGCTGGGAATGGACCACCCTCCTCGAGCTCTGCACCACCGTCTTCATCGTCATCGTGCTGCTGCCTCTCACGTGGACGCATTACGTCTTCAACAGTAGGAAGAGGAAGAAAAGCGTTTCCGACAGTAGCAGGACCAGCGTGGATAGCGCTTATAATAATAATGACGATAACAACAACGATGACTTGGACGTGATCAGTTATTACGAAGCCTACGATTTAACGGAGGGCGATGGCGACGTGAAGGTGAAGGTGCCCAAGAATCCGGCGCTGAAGTTTCTGTACAAGGCTTCGGAACAGGTGGCGAGGAATGCTGTGCTGAGGACCGTTATTTATTTGGGGCTGTGCAGCGTTTTCACAATTTGCGTTTTTACTGAAATGGTAGGTTGCTACGAATTTTTAATTTTAAGCGATGTAGTTTATTGAAGAATGGTGCATAGCGTAAAATTAACATAAAATGTAGAAACGCCAAAGTGGCGGAATCTATTGCCTGAATGCTGTACTGACCAAATCCGGATGGCTTTAACAGCGACAAGATATGGACATTGCCAGCGGCGGCAAATATAACAATATCAATGTGAACATTAAATATTGTTCCCCCATCAGAACACCTACAGACCGGTTTCGACCTTTCAGTCTCATAGTGTAGATTTGGTTCAGTACAGCATTCAGGCAATAGATTCCGCCACTTTGGCGTTTCTACCTTTAACGGTGTTTGGAATACTTATATTCCAATAGTAATCTCCGTTTCCCCATCAACAACTAACTACACTGATGAGACCTGAAAGGTCGCAACCGGTCTGTAGGTGTTCTGATGGGGGAACAATATTTAAGTTAACATAAAATGTTTCCGCCCACATGTATAAACAAAAGTACACTTAAAACTTTGATGATCCTTATTTATATCCTTCAGTAATAAGTATTAATGCATTTTTAAAAACATCCTTCATGTAGGACAACTAAAAGATACAAGCATCTAGGCCGTCTAATTGTAGGCCTAATTCCAAATCTGTATATCGCTGAAGCGGCAATACCGTCTATCGCACATTTGCCAAATTTGAGAGGAGAGACAAAAAAGTAATTTGTAGCTTTCTGAAAAAAGATTATGTACTACAATCTTAATTTTGGTAAAAATGGCGGTTAGGCCGCTTCGTCAACGATATGGAACCCATTGCAAGTAGCTGTAGTACTACAGCGGCGGCTCGTGGATTTCCGTAGAGAAAGCTTCTCGTGCTGCATCACTTACTCTTATGGAGGAAGCAAATATTCCGTTTTGGCCAAATTTTCTTCCATAGCCTCCACGCCGAACATCCATGAGCCGCCGCTGTGGTTCTAACTCCTAAGTAACTTACAAATTTAGTTTAGGTCGCGTTATTTTTTTGGACAACTTATCTGTATTTTGAATATAATTTTGTTACAGCTGCATTGTGATTATGACAACAAAATCGCACCTAGGATAGCGGTTTCCAATTCCAATTTCGGAAGCAATAAGCAATTAGCAAAAGATACTACTTGTGTGATACCATGGGTGAGTATTTTCAATTGCACATAACTTTCAGGATTTACAAGACACATTTTATTTCAGCACATGACGGAAACGTGCATTTTAGCCATCGCCATGAACTTCCTATTCCTGCGCATCCATCTATGGCTGAAGCTAATTTTCAGTTTGGCCGCCGGAAGCATCTATTCTTTCGGGTTGTGGTACTTTACTAACGAATATTATGAAGTAAGTTTATATTATACGATTTAACATTAATTTTGGATAATTATGAAATGACTGTCACGTGTTTTTTGGATGTTAAGCCGCGTCCTCACTGAGTCACTGAGTCGACATTGTCGATCGACTCTGTCTATCGACACTGTCGACCAACAAATCTTCAAGACTTCACCTGTCCACACCAAGTAGACAGAAAGTTTGTCGATCAGTCGAAACGAAAATGTTTGATGAAGAAGACGTGATTATTGCTTGTGCCGCATTTGTTATTATCGCGTCTAAAAAAAGAAAATATTCGCGTAAAAGAAAATTTTGGGTTCGACCAAGCCTGGAAAGTAGAAATCGGTACAGCGGTAATAATCTGATAGAAGACTTAAAGAGGGACGATATCGACATATTGAACCTTGAATACAGATGTAAAGGTGGTTTTGGAAATTTTTTTCGAATGTCGGGAAGTGAATTTGAATATTGAACGTCCACACTCTGGATTCGACTCGACTACCCTTTGATTTTACCGACAGTTTATGGAAAACCAATCGACATATTTTGTCGATCGACGAAGTCGATTGACGCGTACACACCAAGTCGACAGTGTCACGTTTACACTCTGGATTCGACTCGACTGCCCTTTGATTTTACCGACAGTTTATGGAAAACCAATCGACAGGTCGATCGACATATTTTGTCGATCGACGAAGTCGATTGACGCATACACACTAAGTCGACAGTGTCGATAGACAGAGTCGATCGACAATGTCGACTCAGTGAGAACGCGGCTTTAGGAATTTTTGCATTGGTTATAGATATGTCTTCCTTTTTGTGGAAAAGCTTTTAGATTCTCGTCGGATTGATTTAACTCATTAAGAGTGACGGTTCGCAGGGTGACTCATGGTACGGCCGTGATAGCAGAGGTGGCAATACAGATAGAAGGGGCAGTTGCAAAGACGGCGAGCGGCGTGTATTACCACCTGTGCTACTTCGGCCGTACCATGAGTCACCCCGCGAGCCGTCACTGCTTATTAAACATGTGTAAATTGGTCTCGTTTATCTAGTTTGCATGTGGGTTATCTGGTGGATATATTTATTGCTACCAGTGGTGTGCAAACTACTTGTATTTTCATTTCCTACCCCCTATTTTGTATGAGATTTTGTCGCGACCCCTGGGTAAACCTGCAACCTCCAGATTCGATCCCTGTCGGAAGGATGTTCGCACTTTTGGTCCAGTTATATACGAATTATTTAATACATTATTTGTACGCAAATAATAATTCATTTAATTGTATTCTAAACAAAACTTCGTAAATGGTGAGAATTAATTGATAAATTTTTATATTTAGACCAGAATTTTTCATTTTTTGGTCTGTATTTTAATTTTAATTTTAGATTATTTACTTAATTTTATATTTTTGCTGTTTGATAATTTCTTGTTTAAAGTTTTTCACATTAACTTAGAAAAATATAGTCATCAGGGAATTATTTTACGCCTTATTTACATGAGATTAGACTAAAATCTAGAAAAGATAGGTTTATAGTTTTTTTATGTTATTTATAATTTTGAATGAATTCTAAGCAATTTTGGAAGTCGACAGCAATTGGTTTTATATTTTTTTCGAGTAGTGAAAATGATTCCAAATTGGCAGATTTTTACAATCTTATCACATGAGATTGGATTTAAATCTAGAAAGGGAAAGTTAATAGTTTTTAGAGAATTATAATCTTTAATTAATTTTTAGTCATTTTGAAAATTTTTAAGTCGATAGCAATTGGTTTTATATTTTTTTCTAATAGACAAAATTATTACAAATTTTCACATTTTTTACGATCTATTCGCATGAGATTACATCTATAGTTTTTCATGTAATTATAATTTTGAATGGATTTTAAGTAATTTTGGAAAATTTCAAGTCGATAACAATTGTTTTCAATTTTTTTTGATTAGTCAAAATTATTACAAATTTTCACATTTTCACGCTCTGTTCATATGAGATTAAATTAAAATCTAGAGGAACGAGGTCTTTAGTTTTTCATGGAATTATAATTTTGAATGAATTTTAGGTAATTTTGGAAATTTTCAAGTCGATAGCATTTATTTTCATATTTTTTTTGATTAGTCAAAATGATTAAAAAAATTCACATTTTTAGCCTCTGTTCTCATGAGATTAGATTAAAATATATATAAAGAAAAATTCTATAGTTTTAGGGAATTGTTATCTTGAATTAATTTTAAGTAATTAAAACAAAATCAAGTCGGTAGCAATTGTTTTTATATTTTTTTTCAAGCAGTCAAAATATTAAAAGAATTCACATTTTATCGATCCATCCACACGAGATTATCCCAAAATTTGGAAAGGGGATGTATATAGTTTTTCTTGTGATTATACAATCGAATGCATTTTAAGTAATTTTGGAAATTTTCAAGTCGATAGCAATTGTTTTTATATTTTGTTTAGAATCGCCAAAATTATTACAAATTTATAGGTTCTATTCACGTGAGATTAGCACAAAATCTAGAGAGGAGAGTTTATTTTTAGACCTGGATTTTTGACTTTGGCCTATATTTTAGATCTTTGGCATGTATTTTCAATTTCTTTGTTTCAATATTTTTTTATTTTTGGGCCTGAATAAAAGTTTTCGATGTTTGGTCTGAAAGTTCGATTTTTGGCCTCTATTTTTTCAGACTGATTGATTTTTATGGGCCAATTTTTGATTTTTTGGCTAATATTTTCGAGTTTTTTTGGTGTGATTTTTTAATTTATTTGTTTATTGTCAAATAAATTTCTTTGAATTTGGTGACCCGCAAATGTTTTCTAGCGACCCCTCCAGGGGTCTTGACCCACGGTTTGCTCACCACTGTCCTAGACCATGCTGTCTTTTTCTTGTCTGAGACCTGTCAGATCCTGGTCAGATTTGTTAAAGTCGAGTACCTTTAACTTATTAACCCTTTGGGTTCCAAGGCTCTTTGAAAGACCATGGTTGAAAAACGCCAAAAACCGCAATAGTGCTTGTCTTTACCGATTGCGTAGAGGCCTGACAAAACATCCTCAACGGCGCAATCGCGCTCCTTAGGACTCAACGGGTTTAAGATTTGTGGAGTGGTCTCGTTTATCTAGTTTTTTCACGGGATGTCTGCTGAAATTTATTGATGTCTTTTGCTCATAAAATGTGAGCAGATTGGTCTTTCGCGAAGTGCAGGCCGCGATGATTTTTAGATGGTTCTCGAGCCCTTTAATTTCTAAAATTTAGAATGACGAATTACTAAAAGTTTAATTTAAAATCAGCGCCCTCTGCAGTTAAAAAAATATGAATACGTAATAATAATAATAATAATACTGGGTCGTAATTAAATTAGTTTGTACTTTGAAAAGCAGCGTCCGTGACTTTCATTTTTAGTGCGTCCATAAAAATGTGATTATCAGATTTAACACTAGCTTCGAAAGGCTTGTGCAATAAAGAAACTGCGTGTGCAGTTGCACCATCCTGTTGAAATTATAAAATTTTCTTGAATTTCCTCAATCTATCAAATAGATAAATAAATCTTTTATATATCGGACCCACAAAAAAATGTATAATGCACCAACCTAACCAAAGGTTATTTGTGGTATCACATAACAGCCGACATTAAGCTTCCTGTATCACACGACAAAATCGAATGAAGATGGTGGCATATCGATCAAGGGATTCCAGTAATGGTTTGAATAAGACGAATCTTATGCACTAGTCACCTGAACGGCTTTGAATCGTTGGCACTTCGGACATCATTTGATATACCTGGTTATGTTGATACGCGTGGTTTTTCCAAGAAAATGTGGTGCGTATCCCATGCAGGTTGCCACATATACGAGCGTGACATACCGTGGATTCGTTAGTGGCAGCAATCAGTTTTTGTACCTGTTCCCGAGGAACACATTGTCGGATGTTCTCGCCTTCTTCCTCTTTCCATCAACTATTGGTTTAATGTAAGATGTCTTCATTGCCTGCTTTTAACTCTAAGAAAGCGATTATCTTCTTTAAGTCTTCATCCTTCAGACGAGTTTTGACGAATCTCTTCACCAGTGATTGGAGATGTTGTTATCTTTATATGCCGGATCTCATCTCGTATCTACGGCGACATTGCTCCTTCCTGGTATATTCGATCTCAGCCTGGAATGGCATTAACAGCAGTGCCTATCAAGCTAATCTTCCTTTAGGTATTTTTAGGTTTAACATCCATTTCAAGGATTGGTGGTCTCTATCTACAGTTAGTTTTGTTCTGCTGGGTTCGTAGTCTTGGTACCTTTCCCTCTAGCTTAGAACAGTTTCGATGGCCTCGCTAGAAGCGTCGGTGGCAAGTTTTCAACGGCTTGACAAAGAAGAGGCAGGTTTACCAGAGCGAGTTTCAATTTCTTTAATGCTTCAAAGCTTTCTGGCATGGAATTAACAGGAGTGCCTATCAAGCTAATCTTCCTTTAGGTACTTTTTCAACAGCCATTTCAAGGATCAAAGGACATCAAAACTAAAGTTTCCATCTGTCCTATGTTTCAGTATCAAATTGCGTGGGAAAGATTTTGATAATCCATCAAACTCTTTCTTATATTATTTCAGCAACTGTGGCCCAATAACCCATATGATCATAGTTTCTTTATGAAACCGTCCAACATTTTTTTGTTTACATTTCCATATTATTATTTTTTTTATTTGTAAAACTATTTTCTTTCAGAACAGTGAGACTTACAATTATATGATGAAACCTTACGTGGCTCATATTCTTAATGTGGTTTATCTGACTTTTATTCTCCATCTGATAAATCGGCAATCGGATTACATGAATCGCCTGGATTATAACTGGAACAAGCAATTGATTGATGAAGAAGAGGAGGCCAGCAGGATCGGAGTGATTAACTACAACTTGCTCAAGAACATCTTACCTATTCACGTTGGTAAGTAAACTTAGCGAGGATAGAGTTCCACCTTCCCAAATTCCATCTTTACCCAATTTTCTATTCAACCCAGGGGCGGCTCGTTATGTAGAGCCAAGGAGCCATGGCACTACCTCTAATTTCGAGGTCGGCAAGAAATTTTTCCGTTCTGGAACTGCAATAATTTCTGGCTCCGCTCATGCGCACGACGACGACGTGCACTTGTTAGTCGTATTTCCGCGCCATCTATGAATGAAATTACCGAATACGCCTTTTTGCTCATGTAGTATAGAGGGCACATGAAGATTGTCAATTTTAGCACTTGAAAATGTCTTTTTCGGCACTTTGCATAGTTGAAAATTGTCATTTTTGACACTTGAAAGTTGTCTTTTATGACAGTTGAAAATGGTTATTTTTGAACATTGAGAATTGTCATTTATGGCACTCGAAAATGATAATTTTTGATAGTCAAAAACTCGTTTTTGACACGAAAAATATATTTTCCTGCACATGAAAACAGTTATAAATGGTAATTTTTGACATTTGAAAACTGTTTTTTTTGACACTTGAAAATGGGCATTTTTGACAGATGGTAATTGTATTTGTTGTCAGCTGAAAATTGCCATTTTTTGGCAGTTAAAAATAGTCATTTTTGGCACTTGAAAATTGTCGTTTTTGACAGTTGAGAATGGTCATTTTTCAAACTTGAAAATTTAATTTATGGCACTCGAAAATTATATTTTTTTGCAGTTGAAATGATCGTTTTTGACAGTTGGAAAATTTTATTTTCTTGCACTTAAAATTGTCAATTTTGGTACTTAAAAATGTCTTTTTTGGCACTTGAAAATGGTCAGTTTGCACAATTGAAAATTGCCTTTTTGACACTTAAAAATGTCCATTTTACACTTTTGGTAATTGCCTTTTTTAACAGTTGAAAATTGCGACATTTGGCAATTAAATTTTTCATTTTTGGCACTTGAAAATTGTCGTTTTTGGCAGTTGACAATGGTAATTTTTTAACCATTTATGGCATTTGAAAATGATAAATTTTGACAGTTGTAAAATGTCATTTTTGGGCACTTGAAGATTGTCAATTTTGGCACTTGAAAATGTATTTTTTTGCACTTGTTGATTGTCAAGTTTGGCATTTGAAAATATATTTTTTGGCACTTTGTACAGTTGAAAATTGTCATTCTTGACACTTGAAAGTTGTCTTTTATGACAGTTGAAAATGGTCGTTTTTGAACCTTGAAAATTGTCATTTATGGCACTCGTAAATGATAATTTTTGACAGTTTAAAACTATCGTTCTTGACGCTTGAAAAATGTAATTTTTGGCCCTTGAAAATTGTGAATTCTGATTTTTTTTTGCACATGAAAATGGTTATTTTGCATAGTTAGAAATGGCCGTTCTTGAAACTTAAAAATCTGAATTCACGGCACTCGAAAATGATAATTTTTGAAAGTTGAAATGATCGTTTTTGACACTTGGAAAATATCATTATTTGCACTTGAAAATTGTCAATTTTGGTACTTGAAAATGTATTTTTTGGCACTTGAAAATGGTCGGTTTGTACAGTTAAAAATTGCCTTTTTGACACCTAAAAACGTTTAGTTTAGACTGTTGGTAATTGCTCTTTTTAACAGTTAAAAATTGTGACATTTGGTATTTAAAAATTTTCATTTTTGGCATCTGAAAATTGTCGTGTTTAGCAGTTGACAATGGTAATATTTGAACCATTTATGGCATTCGAAAATGATAATTTTTGGCAGCTGGAAAATGTCGTCAATTTTGGCACTTTAAAATATCTTTTTTTTAAATGATTGTCAAGTTTGATCTTTTGAAAATGTCTTTTTCGGCACTTTGCACGGATGAAAATTGTCATTTTTGACACTTGAAATAGTTATTTTTGAACCTTGAAAATTGTCATTTATAGCACTAAAAAATGAGAATTTTTGACAGTTGACAACTATTGTTTTTGACACTTGGAAAATGCCATTTTTTGGGCTTGAAAATTGCGAATTTTGACTTTTTTGCACATGAAAATGGTTATTTTGCACAGTTGAAAATGGTCATTTTTGATAATTGAAAACCGTTTTTTTGCCAATTGAAAATAGGCATTTTTGACAGTTAAAAATTGTCATTTTTGGCACTTGAAAATTGCCGTTTTTGGCAGTTGAGAATGGTCATTTTTAAAACTTGAAAATTGCCATTTATGACACGCGAAAATGATCATTTTTGACAGTTGAAATGATCGTTTTTGGCAGTTAGAAAATGTCTTTATTTTGCATTTGAAACATGTCAATTTTGGTACTTGAAAATGTCTTTTTTGGCACTTGAAAATGGTCAGTTTGTAGTTGTTTTTTAGCACTTAAAAATGTTCATTTTAGACTGTTGGTGATTACCTTTTTTAACAATTGAAAATTGCGAAATTTGGCAATTAAAATTTTTCATTTTTGGCACCTGAAAATTGTCGTTTTTCGCAGTTGACAATGGTCATATTTTAAACCATTTGAAAATGATAATTTTGGGTAGTTCGAAAATGTCATTGTCAATTTTGGCAATTGAAAATGTCTTGTTTGGCACTTAAAAAGGAGGTAATGTTACCAAATACAATTGATTTTCTTGGACGAAGAACGATGTTACAGATTAAATGCGGGCTGTGTTTTGTCTTTATTTAATTCTTTTAGTGCTTCTGCAACAAGTAAACGTTTTTAATGGTCGATTTTTCTTTCCTCGAAAAGGAGGCGGTGAGATATATTGTGTATGCTAAGTGGCTCTACCATCAAAATTTTCCACGAGCCGCCACTGATTCAACCAATCAATGATGGTGTCAATATTATACGTTTACACTTGCAATTATCTTCTCACAAAAGCGGCGGCTCCTGGATGTTCGGAGAGGAGGCTACGGAAAATTTGTCCAATACAGCAGCGGAATATTTGCTTCCTCCATAAGAGTAAGTAGTACAGCACGAGCAACATCTCTGTCTTAGCGTCCTCTACGAAGATCCATGAGCCGTCGCTATTTCGAAATGTCCTTAATAATTACTTTTCTTGGTAAATACTTCAAAACTTGCAAAAAGGCTTTATAATGAAAGGTTGTTAATAAGGAAACCATTAAAAGAAACTGAGCGAGGTAGGGTCCCTAGAATTCCCTCGTTAGCCATTCACAATTTGTAAAAAAGGCTTTAGAAGAAAAGGTTGTCAAGGAAACCATTAAAAGAAACTGAGCGAGGTAGGGTCCCTAAAACTCCCTCGTTATCCATTCACAATTTGTAAAAAGGCTTTAGAAGAAAAGGTTGTCAAGGAAACCATTAAAAGAAATGAGCGAGGTAGGGTCCCTAAAACTCCCTCGTTATCCATTCACAATTTGCAAAAAAGGCTTTAGAAGAAATGGTTGTCAAGGAAACCATTAAAAGAAACTGAGCGAGGTAGGGTCCCTAAAATTCCCTCGTTATCCATTCACAATTTGTGAAAAAGGCTTTAGAAGAAAAGGTTGTCAAGGAAACCATTAAAAGAAACGGATCGAGGGAGGGGCCCTAAAATTCCCTCGTTATCCATTCACTATTTGTGAAAAAGGCTTTAGAAGAAAAGGTTGTCAAGGAAACCATTAAAAGAAACTGATCGAGGGAGGGTACCATCATCCCACCTCCCCAAATTCCATCTTCACCGAAGTTTCTATTCCACCTATCAAAAACTATTATCTATATGCTAGTTCAATGACGTACGCTTACGCTTCTTACCGTTTCATAAACTTTTCTTCTCTTGAAATGATCTTTTCTTACTATTCTTGAAATCAATTATTCTCTTCAAAAAAAACTTATAAAGGTTAGATCGAATTTTATGATTTCAGCTAAACATTATTTAAACGTTAACAGAAGCAAGGAGTTATATTATGAAGAATACAAGAGTGTGGCGGTGATGTTTGCTTCGATAGTCAACTACAAAATTGAGAACTTGGGACCCATCAAATTTGTAGAGTTGATGGATCAGATTATATGCGACTTTGATGAGGTAGGAGCAAAACGTTTTGCTTATTACAGAAAAATTGCTTATATGCTATGTGACTAAATGACAGCCCTTAAGGCTAACAACACAACTATTATATTCTAGTTCTGAATTTCGCAACTCTTTCAGCTTTTGCTGAGTGATGCTTACAAGGGAAAAGTGGAGAAGATCAAGTTGGCCAATTGGACTTACATGGCGGCGTGCGGATTGGTGCCAGGTTTGAAGAGGCTGAAGACTGAGGACGAAATCGAATCTGGAGAACAATGCGTGGTCACCCTTCTGAAATTTGCAGTTGGCATTCGGAAGAGTTTGAAAAAGGTCATAGGGGAAGCGCAGCAGGACTTTAAATTAAGAATAGGTTTGTACTTATAGGTTAGGTTTTCCATCAAACTTTTACATTCTGGTAGTGTTTCTCATACCTAAGAAATACACCACGTTTTTGCTTACTTTTTGGGCGGGAAATTGAGAAATACTGTTCTGGTATCTAATAAGTTTGCATTTTCGGTGTTTAGATTGATCTGACCTACGAAGATTTCACTTCGTCATGAAGTCAGGTTAATTTCGAAATTATGACCGTAATATTAGGGGAGCCCACGATGCTAAATGGGGATTTACTCGAGGGTCATAGAGACCTATTGGGTTGCAAAGCTTAGATGATAAGAAAAAAATGTTATATAATATATACCTTTTCATCGATGGGGGATTTTTAAATATGTCAAAAAATACTGCTGCATGGACATGTGTAAAATCTTTGTGGGCACTGTCGAACGCTTTCCCGTACTAAATTAGAGTAGATTTCTATGTTTATTAACAAGACCTTTATTTGTAGGTATTTGTCATGGCGAAGTAACAGCAGGCGTAGTCGGATCCAAGAAACCCCTCTACGACATCTGGGGCGACACCGTCAACATGGCGTCCAGAATGGACAGCACCGGAATAGCGAACAACATACAAGTCACCGAAGTGACGGCGAATTCCCTGCGCAAACAAAGCATAAGATGCGAATTCAGAGATTTCATTTTCGTCAAGGGAAAGTCGAAAGACAAACCCAACATACCCACATACTTCGTGTCACTGGACGAAAACGACGATTTGATAATCAACTAAATCAAAAATAATTTTCTGTGATCGACGACCAAAATTGTAAAGTTATATATTTTCCAACTGATGATACGAGAGGAAGGTATTTTTTAGAAAACGTTTTTTGAACACGACCAAAATGTGAAGACCATCGTGGGGTGGAATATATAATTTTTACGTTGGTGTGAATGCGAATTTACTCATCATTATGGCTGTACTTATTTTGTTTTAGATAGCATAACAATTATAGTTCGTTACATGATCGGACGGTTAAGGGCAAGAAGTGCGAAGCGCATACTTCTCGCCAATTCAAAATAATTAAGAGAACCGTCAGTGTTTCCGAAGGTTCAGAGTTTATTGAGCTGGCATTTTATCAACATCAGTTATTAGTTGTAAATATATTTGTTAATTAAAGAGGAGTTCTATAATCAAAAATGGAAATCTTTGTTACTTGCAGGTTCGCTAATTATAAAATGTAATTTTTTTAATGTTAGCATTTACTTCATAAGTATCATTTAACTTGATTATATTACCACTATATACATTAAGTACTCTTGTGACCGCACGCTTGCATCAATTCACTACTCGTGACTATAGTTTCGACTGAAAGATTGTCATTATCAATTTTTGGCCAAGGGGAACCAACATGTTTCCACTTTCACCAAGTGATCAATGAGAAACAAGTATATGACGATGTTTCCACTTTTTGGAGTTTTTTTCACTTTTGAGAATGAACCCAAATTTCGTCTACAATTCATAACAACTCTGTCCAAAAATTTTGACTTACCATGTTGAAATGGATTGTTGTCACTTTCAGACACCAGCATACCGTATAAAATACGTTCAAACTATTTAATATTCGCTTGAGATGAATTCGCTGGTTTTCCTGTATCAAATCTTATGTAGCATCAGTTTTATATTGCTGACACCGAAATTGGTCTCAGCTCTTTTCTCATCTTTTTCTATCCTTTTTTACACCACATTTATTTGTAATGGAACCGGAACGATACCAATCTTCAACATGATAGCTCCTTCAAAGAAAGTTTCTTGGTTGCTCAACAATACCCGATTTTGTCAAAATGCAAATTTTCTTCCTACATGGTGTTTTTGTAATGTTGGAACAGGAACTATACTAATCTCCAAATGTTGACACATCCTTCAAAAAAAGTTTTTTGGTTTCTGAACAACGCCCGATGTTGTCAAAATGCATTTTTTTCCTACATGGTGTTTTTTTAATGTTGAACAGGAACTATACTAATCTCCAAATATTGACAACATCCTTGAAAGAAAGTTTCTTGGTTTCTGAACAACACCCGATTTTGTCAAAATGCAAATTTTCTTCCTACATGGTGTTTTTGTAATGTTGGAACAGGAACTATACTAATCTTCAAATGTTGACACATCCTTCAAAAATAGTTTTTTGGTTTCTGAACAAAGTCCGATTTTGTGAAAATGCATTTTTTTCCTACATGGTGTTTTTTTAATATTGAACAGGAACTATACTAATCTCCAAATATTGACAACATCCTTGAAAAAAGTTTCTTGGTTTCTGAACAACACCCGATTTTGTCAAAATGCAAATTTTCTTCCTACATGGTGTTTTTTTGATGTTGAAACAGGAACCACAGAGTGTGTCAAGTTGGCACCCCAATGAAGAGTTCTGATAGTTCTGAATAGAGTTCTCAATTCCTTTTGATGTATCTAGAAGTACTATCAACTTTTTAAAAAGAGTTCTGTCAGGAATTTTTTGAAAAATGGAGTGCCAACTTGACACCGCACCCCAACATTGTTATCTAATAGTTCTGAACTAGTTTTAAGATGTGTTTGAGTTAGTATTATAGTTCCTGATACTTTTAAAAAAGAGTTCTGTTGAATTTCCAGAGATAAAAATTTTCAAAGTTGGAAATTCGAAATATTCAAATTCATATTACTCACTTAATATTGGTCGAATCTAAATATCTCATAACAACTTTGGATAGAACTCACAAAGAACTACAATCAGAACTATCCGGAACTATAAAAAAATTTTTTTGAAAAAAGTCGCGAAACAAAAAAAAATTGAGAGTTCCAGGAGTTCTGAGTTAATTTTCTATTTGTACTCATTGAGTACAATAATTCTTTATTATAAACAAATTCTATACAATCACGATTTATGGCATTTTTAAATAAATTTAAAATTCGATAATAGAAAATTAAATTTTGAGAAGTTTTTTTAATAGTTCTAGGAGTTCTGATTTGACTAATGGGTTGTACTCAAGGAGTTCTAACGAAAACTCGAATGGCAAATTGCGATTAAATGACAAGAAATGGGTATTTTCAAAATTTAATTTTCTATTATTGAATTTTAAATTTATTTAAAAATGCCATAATTCGTGATTGTATAGAATTTGTTTATAAGAAAGAATTATTGTACTCAATGAGTAGAAATATAAAATTAACTCAGAACTCCTGGAACTCTCAATTTTTTTTTCTTTTCTGACTTAAAATTACTTTCAAAATGTTGATTTTTTTTTAATAGTTCTAGGAGTTCTGATTTGACTTATGGGTTGTACTCGAGGAGTTCTAACGAAAACTCTAATGGCAAATTGCGATTAAATGACAGGAAATGGATATTTTCAAAATTTAATTTTCTATTATCGAATTTTAAATTTATTTAAAAATGCCATAAATCGTGATTGTATAGAATTTGTTTATAATAAAGAATTATTGAACTCAATGAGTAGAAACAGAAAATTAACTCAGAACTTCTGGAACTCTCATTTTTTTTTTGCTTCGCGACTTTTTTCAAAAAAATATTTTTCATAGTTCCGGATAATTCTGATTGGTGTTTCCTGTAGTTCTTTGTGAGTTCTATCCAAAGTTGTTATGAAATATTTAGATTCGACCAATATTAAGTGAGTAATATGAATTTGAATATTTCGAATTTCCAACAGAACTCTTTTAAAAGTATCAGGAACTATAATACATATCTTAAAACTAGTTCAGAACTATTCGATAACAATGTTGGAGTGCGGTGTCAAGTTGGCACCCCATTTTTCAAAAAATTCCTGACAGCTCAATTTTACAGAACTCTTTTTTAAAAGTTGATAGTACTTCTAGATACATCAAAAGGAATTAAGAACTCTATTCAGAACTATCAGAACTCTTCATTGGGGTGCCAACTTGACACACTCGGAACCACGCTAATCTCCAAATGTTGACAACTTTATATTATAATTATATAAATTGCCTTATCAGATAACCCCTTATTTTATCGAACCAAATTTTACACCTTGTACTTATTTTCACAGTAAAGCCAGGGGCGGCTCGTTGTATAGAGCTAAGGAGCTATGGCACTACCTGCAGTTTCAAGCTCAGCAAGAAATTTAATTAATTCTTGAAACACTTTTTTGCTAATTACTTTGGTCTAGGAAGATACATCGTTCTTTCTCTCTTCAAAAAAAGAGAGGAGGGGGTATATTATATAAGTGGCTCCACCATCAACATGTTACACGAGCCGCCACTGAGTAAAGCCACTTGAATTTGTTTATTCGCAACGACCAAGGCCAACTTTTTACCCCTAGACCCTCGTAGGTGCAAAATTTTTGTACTCTTCTGGTTATACCAAAACCGCCCATACGAAAAAAGTGTGAGTGAAATGTTGAGCCAAGTAACAATATCTGTTCATTTTAGTAGAATACGATTCTACTCTAAAACTTTAATTTTTTGCACGTCAAATTATGAAACAAACTATAGTTAAATTAGATACACCATTAATTCATTTTTCAGTTTGAAATATTTTCCTAAAAGTCAAATTGATTTAGTTTTTTTTTAATATCTGATATAATCAAAGATAATACACTCTATGGCAAATAAAAAAAAAAATTGAGTCAAGCAACGTTGGCCCGGGTCTGAAGTTGGATGGGTGACCGGTACCATTCGCCATTGGGATTTAATGGTGCTTCAGAATGACGGGGGCGACCCTCTGAAGTAACAAGTTCAGTTACAGACCCACAAATATAAAAAAAAAACACGACTGAAGGATTTTGTATTCACATGGACAATAAAGACGATTACTATTATTATTTAAATAAAACAGTTTCTTTGTTAATATCACACTTTATTGTTTAGTGACTCGAGTTTCGATCATAAGCTGATCATTTTCAAACTTAAAGTAAATTAAATTACAATAAACACACGTATTTATGCGGAATGGAATAAGGAGGAGAATACTAGGTCGACCTGGTCGTTAATTATGGGGAAGTCCGGATTACGCTTCGCTTTGTGGATTTCTAGGGATTCGAGTAGGTCCATTTTCGGGCCTTTTTCTGCGAAGTGGATTATTTCAAGTACATCATCTTCAAAAGTATGTCGGTTCTCAATTAGGTGGTTCGCGAATGTTGAATTATTTTGGTGTAATCGGAAGGATCTTAAATGTTCTTTTAATCTGATTTTAAAGTTACGACCAGATTGCCCTATGTACACTCCTTTACAATCTTTGCATGTTAGTTTATAAATGCCTGATCTTTCTAATTTATCTATCGGAGTTTTGGAATTAAAAATAGAGTTACAAATTTGGTTCGTTGTTTTAAATGCTACATTGATATCATGTTTTTTTAGAATATTGCGTATTTTTTGGCTAACTTCACCAAAAAATGTTAATGACCTGTAAGTTTTATTATCTATTTTTGGCCCTGCGTATAAAGTTTTACTGAGGTTATTGTTACGTTGTCTTTTAATTAAGTTATCTATTGTTTTGTTTGTATAGCCATTATTATGTGCTAAGCTGTAAATCGTTTGTATTTCGTTCTTATAGCTGGTTGCTGATAACTAAACAATAAAGTGTGATATTAACAAAGAAACTGTTTTATTTAAAGTTCCAAAATGTATCACGAAGTTAACGCCTCAACCATCAATCAACTATTATTATTATCTCGCAATTTTAGTTAGGCAAATTGTGTAACAACTTGTCAGCGATAATATTTATTGAAGCGGTTGAGACACTTGTAAAGCTACGCGCACACTTCTCGGAATCGGACGGACGGCACGCATCGGCCAAAATTGTTTAACAGTTGTAAACTAGTCAACGCACATTTATCCGTTCGTTTACAACTGTGTGAAGCAATTTTTATCCGATGCGTGTCGTCCGTCCGATTCTGACAAGTGCGCGCGTAGCTTAGCTCGATTGAATTACTATTGAATGAAGATCGAAAACAAAAATGCAGTCAAAATATTTTCACGCGAAAACCCAAACATTTCTCAAATTTTAGTTCATCAACATCCGATCCTGAATCAATTTGACTTTTTAATCATTGATGTATTTCTTTAATAACTATAACAGTACAGGTGTAACAGTGTAATATATATTATTGTAAATGTTGTCTACATGTACAAAAGTTTTCGTTTTAAGTTAACTTTATAAGATATACACTATTGAATCAAAAAAATCATTTGTAATGAATTCCATTTTTAATGTAAGTTCACACTGGCATTTTGTATATTGCATTTTTATTACTTTTTTATGATGTAACGTTGTACGGATAATTTATTTAATAAAAATAATTTTAAATTTCATCATGTACACTTTGAAGACGCCTGCTGACCTTGGTGTAATGACCAGTTTATTGCGATTAGTTATATCTGAGCATCTGCAATATTTTTCTTACGGTACGTCAATAAAGTTTAACATTTTATCACTGACTACAGGACGTTAAAGTCGAACTTTATTGCCAGCATCGCGGGTGGCACTAGAAGTACTATGGGCGGCATTAAAAGTACTTTGACTACCGCGCAAAGTGGCATTAAAAGTACTTTTAGTGCTGCGTACAGCGGCATAAAAAGTACTTTAAGTACCGCGTACAGCGGCAATAAAAGTATTTTGAGTACCACGTCCAGGGCAATAAAAGTACTTCGAGTACCGCGCAAATCGGCATTAACCCGTTTTTTCCCGGTGTTCCAAAAATGGAACATAAGATTTATTCCCGAATTATAGGAAAACGTGTGGTCGCACGAGTTTTTTTGCGTAGTGCACTTATTCTACACACAGGTGCCTTAAAAAAACTAGATGCATTATTACATTATGTTTTAATCATTAGTATTTAACCAATACCAGTAAATTAGAATAAAAGTAATTCGGGAAAAAACGAGTTAAAAACAAATACGGTACTTTGAGTACCGCGTACAGCTGCATTAAAAGTACTTTGAGTACCGCGTACAGCGGCATTAAAAGTACTTTAAGTACCGTCTTCAGCAGCATTAAAAGTACTTTGAGTACCACGTACAGCGGCAATAAAAGTACTTTGAGTACCACGTACAGCGGCAATAAAAGTACTTTGAGTGCCGCGCAAAGTGGCATTAAAAGTAATTTGAGTACCGCGTTACAGGACGGCAAATGTAAGTTGGCTAGACGCGCAGAGAGCAAGCGAAAGCTCTCTCTCTACAGCCAGCCGAGTACAGTCTCTGTAATAAGCAAGCACATATTCTTCGCGTGCGCTATTCATTTACAACTCTATCGGGCGCTCTTCTCCACATAATTAATGCACTGTCACTTTTGAAAATAAATGTACCAGGCGAGCGAACTCTTCACGAAATCTATCAAGAGCGCCCTTCGAAGGTTCCGCCCACAATTTTGCCACTGCGCAACGGCAAGTTACGTTTGCCGTCCTGTACAGCGGCATTAAAAGCATTTCAGCCAATGAGATGCAAGGAATAAAACTATAACTGGAAAAAAAAATAAGAGAGGCAAATATTCTAGCATCGGATAAAGCTTGTAGATAAGACGCAGCACTGGCTCGTGAAAATTCGGCAGAGGAGGCTGCGAAAGAAAACGGTAGCCCAATTGTTGCTTTCTTTCTACATATAAGGAAGTGTTCAAAGCAGCGGCGGCTCGTGGATGTTCAGCGAGGAGGCTACGGATGAAAATTTTACCAATACAGCAGCGGAATATTTGCTTCCTCCATAAGAGTAAGTAGTGTAGCATGAGCGGCATCTCTGTCTTAACCTCCTCTTCTAAGAAGATCCTCGAGCCGCCGCTGGTTCAAAGATGCATTAACTTCACTTCTCTCTCCTACTGGTAAGGTGTATTATACAGTATGGTCAAAAAGGCTGGAATACCTGAAATATCCTGCAAAATATTTTTTTGTGGGATCACAGAGTATTTTATTCTTTTGAAATACTTTAGAACTATGTACAGTGGCGTACCTATCAGATTAATTGAAAACATATTAATATTTTTTTTTTTTTTTGGGATCACAAAGTATTTTAAATTTGCTAACTTTTGAAATACTTTATAACTATGTACAGTGGCGTACCTATCAGATTAATTGAAAACATATTAATAATTTTTTTTTTTTGGGATCACAAAGTATTTTAAATTTGCTGTCTTTTGAAATACTTTAGAACTATGTACAGTGGCGTACCTATCAGATTAATTGAAAACATATTAATAATATTTTTTTTGGGATCACAAAGTATTTTAAATTTGCTATCTTTTGAAATACTTTAGAACTATGTACAGTGGCGTACCTATCAGATTAATTGAAAACATTTTGGATACCGCATTGATAACCACTTATTTTACCCATGAAATAACGAATATAGTTTTTTGGAAACTATTTTGCCCTTTGAATAACGAATATAAGGTATTTTCAGCAACGGTTTTTGGCTGATACGATACGTGATTTATTTCAATATTAAATATTTATCACGTTGTTTATAAATGTATCTATTAGATTAATTCAAAACATTTTGAAACTGCTGTGCGGGTTTGCCTTTTAAATCTATTAAAATCTAGTGAACTAGCTTAAAGTAATATAGCCTTTAAAACGTTTTGTGTAGAAAAAGTTCCGAAATGAAGCCTGAAAAAAAACGTCCCAAAATAAAGTCCCGAGAAAAAAGGCCTGAAAAACGTCTCAAAAAAAATATCTTGAAACAAACTCCTGAAAAAAATCGTTAAAAAACGTCCCCAAAAAAAATCCTGAAAATATTCCTAAAAAAAGTCCTTAAGGAAGTCCTGAAAAGAGGAGGCCCGAAAAAGGTCGTGAAACAAAAATCTTGCAAAAAGTTAAAAAAATTCTGAATTTCTTGGAAAAAAGTCCTAAAAACAAAGTCTTGAAAAGAGACCTGAAAAAAAGTCATAAAAAAAAATCCCAAAAATAAGTTCTGAACAATCAGTCCTAGAAAAATTTGTGAAAAATCCTGTTAAAAGTCCTGAAATCCTGAAAAAAAGTCCCGAAGGAAAGTCCTGCGAAAAAAGGCCTGAAAAACATCTAGAAAAAATATTTTGAAAAAGCCTTGAAACAAAGTCCTGAAAAAAATCGTTAAAAAACGTCCCCAAAAAAAATCCTGAAAATATTCTTAAAAAAAGACTTGAAAAAGTCCCAAAAAAGGTCCTCGAAAAAAAAGTCCTGAAAAAATCCTAAAAAATGTTCTGAAAAAGTCCAGAAAAATAAATAATAACGCCCATTTTTATTTATTTTCATCTACTCTACAAAAGTTTAAGTCGGGTTTATCAACAATAAATTTAATGTTTTTATATAGGCTGTAAATCGGTATTTATGTTTCGTATATTTTTTTAATTATTGCTAGTTATAGAACATATAAGAAGTTTATGTTTTTTTTTTATAAAAAAAAGGTGTAACTGTAAATAAAAATTAATAAACCTAAAAAAGTCTTTAAAAAAGTCCCGAAAATGAGTTCTGAAAGAAAAATAAATCCTAAAATGTAATAATTAATTTATATTTTAAACTAATGACTGACTTATCATTTTAAATAGTATAATGTATAATCTGTTTAGTGCGTAGGATTTTTTAACATATAACAATTATATTTTAGAGTAGGGATTGCTCTCGATTATTTATATTTTAGAATTTGTATTTTAATGTAAGCTGACGTATACAACTACTAACAATGTTACATGTACATTTAAAACAGTAGCAACGTAAATAAATATGATTTGATTTGATTGAAAAAAAGTCGTGAAAAACTCCTGAAAAAGTCTTGAAAAAAGTGTCATAAAATAAGTCCTGAAAGAAAGTCTCGAAAAAAAGTCCTAAAATAAGTCCTTAAAAAAATAAAAGTGAAAAATAAGTGTCCCTATAAAAAATCCTGAAAAAAGTTCAGCAAAATAAACGTCAATTTTGATTTATTTACATCTACTCCGCAGAAATTTAAGTCGAATTTATCAAGAATAAATTTAATGTTTTTATATGAGCTGTAACTCGGTATTTATGTTTAGTATATTTTTGTAATTATTGCTAGTTATAGAACTTGGAAGAAGTTTTTTTTTATATAAAAAAGGTGTAACCGTAAATAAAAATTAATAAAACTAAAAAAAGTCCCGAAACTAAGTCCAGAAATAGAGATCTTGAAAAATAAGTCCTGAAATAAAGATCTTGAAAAATAATTCCTAAAAAAAGTCGTGAAACAATCCTGAAAAGTCTTGAAAAAAATGTCATAAAATAAGTCCTGAGCAAAACGTTCTGAAACAAAGTCTCAAAAAAGTCCTGAAATAAGTCCTTAAAAAAATAAAATTTAAAAATAAGTCCTGATAAAAAAATTCTGAAAAATACATAATTACGCCAATTTTGATTTATTTACATCAACTCTGCATAAATTTAAGTCTAGTTTATCAAGAATTAATTTAATGTTTTTATATGGGCGTAACTCTGTATTTATTATTATTGATATAATTAATATATTGTTTTTTAATTATTGCTAGTTAATGAACTTAAGAGAAATTGTTTTTGTTTATATTTTGTATAAAAAAACGAGTAAACGTAAATTAATTTTTTTTTTTAAGTTCTAAAAAAGTCCCGAAGAGAAGTCTTGAGGAAAAGGTCCGAAAAAAGTCCCGAATAAATGTGCTGAAAAATGTCTTTCAAAGTGTCTTGAAAATAAGTCCAGAGCAAATAGTCACGAAACAAAGTCTAGAAAAAAAAGTTCTAAAACAAGTCCCTGAAAAAAAAAATTAAAAATAAGTCCTGATAAAAAATTCTGAAAAAAAGTCCTGAAAAATAATAATAGCGCCAATTATGATTTATTTTCATATACTTTGCATAAATTTAAGTCGGATTTATCAAGAATAAATTTAATGTTCTTACATGGGCTGTACTTACGTTTAGTATTTTTTTAAAATTATTCCTAGTAATAGAACTTAAGAGAAATTGTTTTTGTTCACATTTTGCTTACAAAAGGTGTAACCGTAAATAGAAATAATTTTTTTTTTAAAGTCCTGACGAAAAGGTCTCGAAAAAATCCCGAAAAAGTGTCCTGAAAAAGTCCTGAAAAATAAGTCCTAATAAAAGTTCAGAAAAAAGTCCTGTGAATAGTCCTGAAAAAAAGTCTTGAAATAAGTCCTGAGAAAAAAGTCCAGAAAAGAGTCCTGCAAAATAAGTCCTAATAAAAGTCCTGAACAAATTTCAGTTAAAAGTCTTGAAATAATTCCTGAGGGAAAATTCCCGAAAATAGTCCTGCAAAATTAGTCCTAATAAAAGTCCTGAACAAATTCCAGTTAAAAGTCCTGAAAAAAAGTCTTGAATTAAGTCCTGAGGAAAAAGTCTCGAAAAATATCCTGAAAAAGTCATGAAAAAAAGTCCTATAAAAAAATACCGAAAAGGAGTTCGGTAAAAAATTTGTAAGAAGAGTCCCGAAAAAAGTCCTGAACCAAAAGCCTTAAAAAAAATAGTCAAGAAAAGAGTCCTGCAAAATAAGTCCTAATAAGTCCTGAATAAATTCTAGTTAAAAGTCCTGAAAAAAAAGTCTTGAAATAAGTCCTGAGGAAAAAGTCTTGAAAAATATCCTGAAAAAAGTCATGAAAAAAAGTCCTATAAAATAAACCGAAAAGGAGTTCTGTAAAAAAAATCGTGAGAAGAGTCCCGAAAAAAGTCCTGAACCAAAAGCCTTCAAAAAAATTCGTCAGGAAAATAGTCCTGCAAAATAAGTCCTAATAAATCCTAAACAAATTCCAGTTAAAAGTTCTGACAAAAAGTCTTGAAATAAGTCCCGAGGAAAAAGTCTCGAAAAATATCTTGAAAAAGTCATGAAAAAAGGTCCTATAAAAAATACCGAAAAGAAATTCTGGAAAAAAATCGTGAAAAAAGTACCGAAAAAAGTCCTGAACCAAAAGCCTTAAAAAAAATTAGGCAGGAAAGGTTTTGAAAAATGTACGGAAAAAAGTCCAGAAAAAAGACCTGAAAAAACGTCATGAAAAAAGGCCAGAAAAAAAACTTGAAAACAAAGTCCTGAAAAAATGTCTTGAAAAAGTTCTAAAAATAAAAAAAAATCACGATCACACTACTTTTACGAGAAAGTAAAATTGTCTATTATTTTCTACCTCGGGAGTGAATTTCATTTTGGAATGAATATTTATTTATTTATTTAAAATATATACGGGAAATCCCGTTTAACAAAGAAAATATAATTTGTATGTGTGAAAGAAAAAAATAATACAAAATTCTAATATTAAAATTAAATTTAAATAACAATCACATTGACGTGCGATAGAATACGTTCGAATAGCAATTATTACTGGGTCACTAATAACGTCAAAAGATTCAAGTTTGGAATTTATTGTTTCTTTTTTGGATTTCAGATATTCAGACAGGATAAGTGATTTTTCAAAGAATATTTCGCAGCAAATTTGATACATTTTTCATATAGTAAGTTTAGTTTTATAGCTGAAACTCTTAATTCGATCCATTTATTATTTTATTATTAAAAACCAATATGATGATCACATCCAAAAATACTGTATCTATACATTAATAATTTATTGTACATACAGTGTGTATCAGCCAAATGGAATAAATTCGATAATAAATAAATGGGGGCGTGTTCGAAAAAACGCTCGGATACGTCGATTAGTATTTTTAGTTGCGCATTTTTTCCAACAAAAACGTTTTATACAAGATGTGTCATGTAGCAGAGGCCAATACCAACTTTCTTATTTTAAATGCGACACCCTGTATATTATTCAATTTTTAGATTGTTCAGAAAATTCTAGACATATTTCATGTACCATGTCCTATACCTATCTTCAAATTTTAACACACACGTACGTGTGGTGTCAATTTGAATTATTTCAAAAATCCTACGATCTAATCATTCCGTAATTCTCTCACTAGTGGATAATGAACAACATTACTCCCCTCAAATGACGGCAGTAATTCGCTTATTACACCCAATTTTGGATAACCATCTAACATTACACTAACAAATATTTGCATTATATACAATTTTAACAATATTTTACTCGTATATATTTGTATTTTTCTGTATTTGGGTTCGTCCGTTATAAGAAATAAATTATTATTATTATTATTATTATATTTTGATTCACATAGAAATATGCAATGTAGCAATATGAAACTGACGCCAACGGATAAACGGAATCAAGTAAGAATGTAGACAAGAAAAACGAAGGGCAGTTAGACAGACGAACATTACCGGATTTTCTTTGGTGGCAATATTAAAAAAAATGTCGAAGAGTTTTCGATTTTATCAAGACACCCTTTAATTCGTTTCTGAAGTGAGTCACTAAGCTGCTTTGCCTCTAAATAGTGCACTTGAGATTTGTGCCCATAAAGTTCCAAAACGGCTTGAGTGGTCTTCCCATATTTTACTCGGATTATTGGCTTGCAGATGGATTTGTGTGACTTTACAACGATTACTCTATTAAATACCACTGCACAGAAAATTATCAATAGCTTGGGTAATATTTTCACTTTAATTTATTTTCATAAATGATTTCTTTTTTAAAGAAGGTGCAGATGTGTAATTATTTATTACGAATGTGGTAAATAACTAAGTGATCAAAAAATAATGTCAGAAAACGCGAAATTAAATTGGATTTTCTTCCTAAAAAATAAAATGCTATCTTGTGTTGGTTTTAGATAATTTTATTATGGATTAAAGAAAAACACTAAAAAAAAGGAATCTT
This sequence comes from Ocypus olens, assembly GCA_910593695.2. Classification (NCBI taxonomy): domain Eukaryota; kingdom Metazoa; phylum Arthropoda; class Insecta; order Coleoptera; family Staphylinidae; genus Ocypus; species Ocypus olens. The sequence continues at coordinate 46,844,631 of OU343049.1, forward strand.
TCTTCACAATAATTTCCTTAATTTTCCGTCCGCACTAAGTGACAAAAAAAATAATGTCAGAAAACGCGAAATTAAATTGGAGATTTTCTTCCTAAAAAATAAAATGCTATCTTGTGTTGGTTTTAGATAATTTTGTTACAGATTAAAGAAAAACGCTAAAAAACAAGGAATATTTCTTCACAATAATTTCTTTAATTTTCCATCCGCACTATTTTTAAACGAAAATTAATTCATCATTTAATCATAAAAACTATGTTTGAGTACTGCTTTGTAACATTTAAAACGACAGCTATTATAATATTTAGGAAGAATTCCATGCCTTGAAACGAATGCACCACTTTCAAGAAAAATCTTGAAGGAATCTAGAAACGGCTACAGTTTCCAGAAGAGGCTAAAATGTACAATAGTTGTGAAAGCTTCACTTCAACTTCATATTAATATAATATAATATCTAGTCCACAGCCTCCCACGCTAATCACCTAAAGAGATGTGATTTTAACATTTACATTCCAAAAATTTGGCATTCCTTGTTCCTTACTCTCAATGATTAGTTCAAAAAATCATACTAATTAATGATTAATTGCATGTTGCGTTTCCAATTTGGCTGAGATACGCTTTTGTGAATGAATAAACTTCTATAAATAATAGACGGCGGCATACAGTCTATGACAGTATGATAACAATGTTGCTGGGCGACCGCAAAATTACTAAATCTTTCGACCACCACATCCACAAATAAAACAACTTTATTTGAACCAAATTTGCTGATTCACTGATATATAACCGATGTTCTTTAATTAGATCACTTTTCGATTCTGGGCCGGAAATCGAATTTACGTAACTCTCAGTTTCTGGTAAGGAAGGAAGGATACCATTCGTAAATATTATTGTATTACTGACGCGGATAAATTATATTAGGCAGCTTCCATGTCGTAGGTTTGGGGGAGGGAGGGGTCAGTGGAATTGTGACAGTCTATTGTCCCACGATTAAATTCAAAGGTGTATGGTGTGACGTTTAACAAACAATCTTTGATATCATTTGCCTTCATTTTTTTTTAAATACAATTGTTATGACAAAAGTTTCGACATACTAAAATTTCAGCCAAAAGGGCCACGGCTGGAGTTCACTTCGAAGGATCTTTCACTCGGACCAAGTCTAATTCGTACACCAACATTTAAATAACTCTTTGGGTGGGGTCGTTGAGAGCACATAGTCGAAAATCGCCAAAAAGCGCAATAGCGCTTGTCTTTATCAATTGCGAAAAAATCTCAACAGCGCAATCGCGAGTTAAATATTGAACATTTTTCATTAATAAATGTGTTTCATAAACTCCTTGATTTTCGAGAAAATTAAATGTAAGTTATTATCTGTCATTAAGAAACTGTAAGGGTTACATGACAATTATTTTAACAACTTCTCGAGCAAAAGTTTGTTTCAAAGTAAATGATAAATATAAAAAATATCACAAATATTAATCATAAAAAATTGGATTAGATCCCCTAAAAAGGTTTACTGGCGTAATCTGGGGATCTTCTCTATTCAAACGATCTCTACATCGAACATAGTAATTGTTTTTATATTTTTTCGCATCAACAATTTTTCATACATTTACTCCGTGTTTGCATGAAATATCGCAAAAGCAATCAACTGAATTTATTGTAATTTTTCTCAAAATCAATCTTGAATTAATATTGAGTGATATTGAGAAGTTTCAAGTGAGTTACAATTGTTTTTATATTTTTTTCGCGGCATCAAAATGATTACAATTTTTATAAATTTATATCGTATTTGCATGAAATATCGCAGATGCTATTAACGAAATTAATTGTAATTTTTCACAATATCAATCTTAAATTAATATTGAGTGATATTAGGAAGTTTGAAGCGAATAGCATCTTTATATTTTTTCGAGTCAACAAAATTATTACAATTTTTTTATAAATTTACACGGTGCTTGCCTGAAATATCCCAAAAGCTATTGACAGAATGTATTGCAATTTTTCACCAAATCATTCTTGAATTCGTATTGAGTGATTTTTAGAAGTTTTAAGTAAATATCAATTGTTTTTATATATTTTTCGAGTCAACGAAAATGTAACAATTTTTTATAAATTGTATTTGCATGAAATATCGCAAAAGCAAATGATAGAATTTATTATATTTTTTACAAAATCAATCTTAAATTAATATTAAGTAAGTTTTAAGCAAATATCAATTGTTTTTATATTTTTTTTTCGAGTCAACGAAATTATAACAATTTTTAATAAATTGTATTTGCATGAAATATTGCAAAAGCAAACGATGGAATTTATTGTATTTTTTTACAAAATCAATCTTAAATTAATATTGAGTAAGTTTTAAATAAATATCAATTGTTTTTATATTTTTTTCGGGTCCACGAAATTATTACAATTTTTAATAAATTGTATTTGCATGAAATATCCCAAAAGCAAACGATGGAATTTATTGTATTTTTTACAAAATCAATCTTAAATTAATATTGAGTAAGTTTCAAGTAAATATCAATTGTTTTTATATTTTTTTCGAGTCAACGAAATTATAACAATTTTTAATCAATTGTATTTGCATGAAATATCGCAAGAGCAAACGATGGAATTTATTGTATTTTTTTACAAAATCAATCTTAAATTAAAATTGAGTAACTCTGAGAACTTTCAAGTGAATATCAATTTTTATTAAATTTTTTTCAAGTCAAAAAACTTTTTACAATTTTTCTGTCTTTGAGTGAATGCTATTGACGGAATGTTTTGTATTTTTTTACCAAATCGTTCTTGAATTAATATTGAGTGATTTTGAGAAGTTTCAAGTGGATAGTAATTGTTTTTATATTTTTTTCGCGTCAACAAAATTATTACAATTTTTTCATAAATTTACACCGCGTTTGCATGAAATATCGCAAACGCTATTAACGGAACGTATTGTACTTTTTTACCAAATCGTTCTTGAATTGATATTGAGTAATTTTGAAAAGTTTCAAGTGGATAGCAATTGTTTTTATATTTTTTTCGCGTCAATAAAATAATTACAATTTTTTATAAATTTACTCTGTGTTTGCATGAAATATCGCAAAAACGATTGACGAAATTATTTAAAAATTTTCACAATATAAATCTTAAATCAATATTGAGTGAAGTTTCAAGAGAATAGTTATTGTCTTAATATTTTTTTCAAGTCAACAAATTTTTTTACAATTTTTCATAAATTTACAGTGTGTTTGTATGAAATCCCCAAAGCTATTGTCGAAATGAATTGTAATTTTTTGTAATATCAATCTTAAGTTAATATTGAGTGATATTGGGAAGTTTCAAGTACAGAGAAATTATTTTTGTATTTTTTTCGCGTCAACAAAATAATTACAATTTTCCATAAATTCACTCTGACTTTGCATGAAATATCGCAAAAGCTATTGACGATATCAATTGAAATATTTCACAATATAAATCTTGAATTAATATTGAGTGATATTGGGAAGTTTCAAGGAAATAGCCATTGTTTTTTTTTTTCGCGTCAACAAAATAATTTCAATTTTTCATAAATTGACTCTGACTTTGCATGAAATATCGCAAAAGCTATTGACGATATTAGTTGCAATTTTTCACAATATAAATCTTGAATTCATATTGAGTGATATTGGGAAGTTTCAAGAGAATAGCCACATTTTTTTTACAATTTTTGATAAATTTACACTGTGTTTGCAAGAAATCTCCAAAACTATTGACGAAATGAATTGTAATTGTTCGTAATATCAATCTTGAATTAATATTAAGTGATATTGGGAAGTTTCAAATAGAGAACAATTGTTTTTGAATTTTTTTCGCGCCAACAAAATGATTACAATTTTTAATAAATTTACATTGTCTTTGCGCGGCATATTGCAAATGCTATTGACGGAATGTATTGTATTTTTTCACCAAATCATTATTGTGTGATTTTGAGAAGTTTCAAGTGGATAGCAATTGTTTTTTATATTTTTTTTTTCGTGTCAACAAAATGATTACAATTTTTCATAAATTTACACCCTGTCTTTTTAATTTAACGCTATTAACGGAATGTATTGTACTTTTTTACCAAATCATTCTTAAATGAATATTGAGTGATTTTGAGAAGTTTCAAAAATAGCAATTGTTTTTTTTCGCGTCAGCAAAAAATTACACCGTGTAATTTTAACATTATTAATGGAATGTATTATACCTTTTTACCAAAACATCCTTGAATGAATATTGAGTGATTTTGAGAAGTTTCAAGTGGATAGCAATTGTTTTCATATTTTTTTTCTAGTCAACAAAATGATTAGATTTTTTTAATAAATTTACAGCGTGTAATTTTAAAGTTATTAATGGAATGCATTATACCTTTTTACCAAAACATTCTTGAATGAATATTGAGTGATTTTGAGAAGGTTCAAGTGGATAGCAATTGTTTTTTTTTCGAGTCAACAAAATGATTACAATTTTTCATAAATTTACACCGTGTTATTTTAATGTTATTAGCGGAATGTGTTGTACTTTTTACCAAATCATCCTTGAATGAATATTGAGTGATTTTGAGAAGGTTCAAGTGGATAGCAATTGTTTTTTTTTCGAGTCAACAAAATGATTACAATTTTTCATAAATTTACACCGTGTTATTTTAACGTTATTAACGGAATGTATTGTTCTTTGTTACCTAATCATTCTTGAATGAATATTGAGTGATTTTGAGAAGTTTCAAGTGGATAGCAATTATTTCCATATTTTTTCGAGTCAACAAAATGATTACAATTTTTTATAATTTTACACCGTGTTATTTTAATGTTATTAGCGGAATGTGTTGTACTTTTTACCAAATCATCCTTGAATGAATATTGAGTGATTTTGAGAAGGTTCAAGTGGATAGCAATTGTTTTTTTTTCGAGTCAACAAAATTATTACAATTTTTTATAAATATACACCGTGTTATTTTGAGTGATTTTTTCTTTCGAGCCAACAAAATTATTACAATTTTTCATAGCCCATTGGAATTTTTTTAATTCGACGTTAAATATTTATACTTAAAGTTTTATATATTTTCAATTGTTTATTATTTCTTTTATAATATAAAAAATAGGAAATCAACGCGAGGGTCATACAAAGCCTTTATGGGCCAGTGTGTGATCGGCGGGTCATAAGTTCGCCGCCACTGTTATAGAGGCTTGATTTTTGGGATGTCGAACACTACTAGATTTTCCGAAAAAAAATAAAATTAGAAGCAATGTACACCGCAGACAATTAATTATTGAAAAATCAAATGGAAATCATAAAAATATATACATCTTTATTATTGAAAAATTAAATTTTAATTTTAATTTGGTATTTCGGTTATAACTTTATAAAATCAATTGGCTATTGTTTGAGAAAGAAAATAAGTTCGTTTTCTAGAGTTAATTTTCTAATTCGTAACCAATTTCTAAAAACTACCATTTTTAAAAGTTTATGATTTGAATTTTGCTATGCTGATTGCGCCTAAGATTATTCCCCTCTATCGTCATGAAGTTTATAGTTTTTCTGATTTTTTATACATGTACATATCTAAAAAAGAATTTGAAAGTTTTTGATCTTCGGATTTATTTATTTATTTTTTTTTACTTGGAGCTTCCGCTAACCTAATTTTGAAGAAAAATCCGCAACGAAAATGGTTGATTAATATCACCAAGATCTTAAATTTGACATATAATCATGTCATTAAAATAAGCCAATTTTGGGTAAAAAAATAATAAAGTGCTAATCCCATTTTTGGACAACTTTTGAAAACGTTTATTGTATTTTGACTGCGTTTGTAATGATATTACTTACTCCAAGAGTTTATAGTTTTTCTGATTATTAATACATGTACATGTCTACAAAACAAAACAAAATTTAAGTTTTTGATCTTCGGAGTTTAAAATTTTTTACTTGGAGCTTTCGCTAGCCTAATTTTGTAGAAAAATATTCAACAAAAATGGTTAATTAATTTCACCAAGATCTTAAATTTGACACATATAAATCATTAAAATCGGCAAATTTTGGGTAAAAAAATAATTAATTGCGTTTTTCGTTCTTTTTTGGAACTTCAATTTCAGGTTCTCGCTCTTCAGCTATTTTTTCGAGTGTAACTTCTTTGGCTAATGGGATTTCCTCGATTTCCTCAGCTTTTTCCTCTGTTTTAGGCACAGAAGGTTCCCTAGGCGCAACTTTCGCTTCTTCTATTTCAGATACAGAAGATACTTTAGCTTCAATTATCGCTTCTTCTATTTTAGAACGTTTATTTTATTTTGACTGAGTTTGCAACGATATTACTTACTCGAAAAGTAATATCGTTACAGACAAACGCAGTCAAAATAAAGTAATCATTGTTCAAAAAACTAACTAAACTAAACTAAACTAAAAACGCAGAAATGGAGAATCGTAGTTTTGAATGACTTTTGGACGAAACTTTAAAAGTAAACAGTATCTTTTTCAAGTTCTGTATTTAATATTTATATTAGGATATTGTTTTAGGTTATCACATATTATTTTGAATTGAAATCATCTGATTTGAAAATGGGGAAAATAGTGGGTAATTAAATTATGCCACCGTTTACGGGCCACAACAAATACTAAACAAAAATTTGAAAGTTTCTAAAGAGTTATTCCCTCAATAACACGAATTGCATGCAAAAATACACCTTTAAAGTTAAATAAATCTTGGTCAATTAGTCAAGAAGTTTTTTTTGTTTATTTTAAACTTGGTACGACTTAATTTTGTATTATTGATTGCGAACAGTTAGAGCATTCATAAATCAAGATATATTTCGTCTTTATGTAACTTATTGAACAGACCATTGTTGGTAATTTTTATGTTCAACATTCACTACTGAAAAGCTAAAAGAAATTCAGCCGAGGTGCAATTTGTGCGGAAGTGTAATCTAAATAACACCTTCCTTTCAGATAACGCTTGAGGAATACATGAACCCAACTTATCTCCAGCCCATAAGCTGATAAGATAACTGTGCTAAACTCTCTTTGATTTAATTAATTTTTCGATGAACTAAATTTAGCCGCATTTCTTAACCCAATCCAACACAATCCGAAAAAAAAACTCCCTCGTTTACAATTAGAAGCCCGGGTTTATAATAAACGTGGCAAAGCTGTAATCCACTTAGGCAAATCTATTTATGCGAAGCGCGGAAATATGTTTGGAATTTTGAAAAATGAATCCGATAATGGGCTTACTTATCGATGATGAATGCCCGATCTAAAATTGTATAAGAGGAAATGGTAAGTTATAAATAGTGGGTAATTGAGCTGAAAGAAGTAAGTGATTGCCGAGTTACGAGCTGTTGACGATGCCACTCTCCAACGAGCGCTGACAGCCACTCTCGTAAGAACTTCATGACGAGGCCAAAATCGCTTCTGATAATTCGTGTTTGATATGAACAAGAACTGCACACATCCAGGCGACATTCACAGACAGACAGCGATTCTGCTTACGTTTGCGTGCATGGACTAAATTCATTTTTATTTCGCGAGGGAGCAACAGCATCTGCGCGATTTTTCGATGCTGCTTACATTGGAGTTACAAGTTTCCAGAATAATGTAATTTTTACTTTAAACGAAAGTAATGGAGTAATGAAAGTTAAATCATGGGCTGTTTATTTATTGAAAGGAAAGTGGAAGCGCCAAAATTTGGAAAAATATACTTCTTCGTTTTAATCCCTGATAGTGGATATTAATTGTGGAAATGCTTTGATTGCATTTCGGTTTTCAAGAAGAACTGAATATTTTGATAAAATTTTGCAAGACAAAAGAATTTTTTTTTTCGCGATAACTTTGTTGTTTATTAATTTCATGAGAGCAAAATCATGTCTTATCATCATGATTTGGTGATTTTGCTCGAGTTAAATTTTAGAAAACAACAAAGTTTAAGTGAAAAATTTTGAAGTTTTTCCTGGATAAATATTAAACTTGAGTGGTTTTTGGCATGATAAAATAACGCACAATTTTTAGTTTTTATTCCGACTAGTTTCGACTTGTAAATCATTTTGTAGAAGACAACGTGCCTTATTTTATCAATACCTACTTTAGAAATTGTTTACCCACGTGTCAAATGAGAACTGAATTCTACAAATAAACAATTTGTATTCGTTTTTAATTTTAATTCCGTCACATAGACTAATTTCTCTACCCAACCAAACAGACTTCGAATGATCAATTTTAACACGCATCGCTCGTTCCAAAATTAGTATCACACTGTATAACCCAATGCAAATTGTAAATTTTTGAACCACAATTTTGTCTCTGGTCTAAAATCTAAAGCATTATCGTTTCAACGTTGAATAGATTTTTTTTTCAGATAAAGACGATGATTGTCGATTCGATTAAAAATACCTATCTTTCCTTTATTCCTGGAGAAATGTGGGAATGTTTAGTTTCACGGTAAACATAATCAGAAGGTGAATCATGGCAGGTGTTTACGAAATTAATCCTCTGGCGGACTGTTGAACTGTTTTAAGAAATGTGAAACATTCAATAACAAAATTGCTGATAAAGATAAATTAAATCAAAACATACTAGTCCATGCGCTATAGAATTGTATTTTCTTTTCAAATAATTCAACGTGTTAATTAAGAGAGCATCTTTAATTTGTTTCCAGATTTTTGCAATAAAATAGTTCTTATCCTTATAGCATTTATATACGCGAATATCTTGTATTTTCATGCAACCCATAAGTTGCATCTAAGATTTTCGCTAGTAAAAACTGCATTTGAATTTTTCGGCAAAAAATTCAAGGAAGGTTGCCTCCAATTTATTTATTAAATAAATGCAATTCAAATTTTTATTTTTTTAAATAAATTAAAATAAATACTAATTTTCAAACTTGAATTTTCCTTTTATTAAATAAAGCATATTGTTCAAACAAGGACAGAAAGACCTATGGTCGATAGCCCAGACAGACTAACCAAACTATAGTATATTGTACAACAAGCATATAATGATGGCTATTAATAATTATAATTTTTCCGTACATCCATTGCATCTTGAATCAATTTTGCAGGAATCTTGGGCATATGTGGCTATAAAAAACTCAAATCCAAAACAAGTTGTAATTGGTTTTTAAAATTTGCCATTAAGAATAACTGCATTACAAAATTCTACTATATTTATTTAATTTTTTCGAAACCTCTTTAATGACTTTTAATACATTTTTCAGGAATCGTTTAAGTAGCTAGAATACAAAATAAAAATTTAACAGCAGATTATTAACAGTTTTTTTTTGCATCGTCATTGAAAGTTCTTGTTTTCCAAATTGCGACACACAGGTACATACAGTAGAAAATACAAATTGAACAACGAATTATTAACAGTTTTCTTTTCGGAATAGTCATTCAAAGTTCTTGTAATCCTAAATGCGTATGTTTTAACTTGTTTTTTTCGAAATCCCGTTTCAGGCAGTAGCGGTTTCGGGGGGGGGGGGGTAATGGGGAGATTACCCCAGCCAACCCCCCAAAAATTTTTCGCTTATCAATTTTTATTGTTAAAAATTACATATTCCATATTCTAAACAAATAATATTACCGGTAAATTTTTAAAACACTGGAAAAGAATAGGAAGATTTCACGGAACAGGTGTATAAGAGAGGAAGGACCAGTTTATTTATCTTTTTTTAATAACCCCCCACCCCCCTAGACTAGTTGGCTGAAAACGCCCTCGGTTTCAGGAAACATTCTACGTATAAATTAAATAAAGACGAAACTTATCTAATGCTTCTGCAACAAGTAAGTATTTTCAATTATAATTTTTGTAGATGTAACTATAAAAAAAAAGAAAAAAATCTGAAAAAGATTAAAAGTTTTCCCGGAATTCTTCTTTAAAGTCATTGCTTTGCAAAATGCCAACTTTGAACTCGATTTTCCTAATTTTCTTAAAATCACCCTTATAAGTTTTAATTTTTTTTTTCAGAATTTTTTTGGATATATGTAGCCTTAAAACAAAAGAAATATCCATTCAAAAAATCATTGCTGGTTTTCCGGAATTTTTCATCAAATTAATTTCTTTGCATAATGCGAACTTCATTATATTTCCTTAAATTTCTCGTAATCCCGTTCGTAAATTTGAATGAAATTTTCAGGAAATATATTAAACATGTGTCTACAAAGCAAACAAATCCAAAATTGGTTATAACTAATTTTATCGAAATTTTCCATGAAAAATCGACGCTTTGCAAAATGTGTACTTTCGACTAGATACGAGTATAATTAATTTTCTGGAAAACTCGTTAAAGGCTTACTGAGCTAAAAAAAAATAGACATTTGTAGCTTTTAAGTAAAATAAAAATCTAACAAAAGATTGCCACTATTTTTTTCGGAATTTTCTATTAAAGTAGTTGTTGGCAAAAAGCGAACTATTGACTAGATTTCCATAACTTCCCGAAAACGCCCCTATAAATTTGAATAAACATTTTGAGAAAATATTTTGGCTACATGTAGCCTTAAAACAAAAGAAAAATCCATTCAAAAAACATTGCTAGGTTTCTGGAATTTTTCATCCAATGCACTTCCCTAAAGTTCCTGTAATCCCTTTTACGAATTTGAATCAAATTTTCAGGAAATATATTAGACTAGCTACAAAGCAAAAATAAAATCCAAAACTGATAACTATACTCGGCACACCGAATAGGTGGTATGGTCACGTTGCGTTCACCCCGCGTCCTTGTGATAGTTCGTCGAGACGTTATGAAAAGCCTGATTCACACAGCCTTGCCACATTTTAATTCTGTGCCGGAAATATAAATCTTTCTACTTTAACCTATTTCCACTTCCTAATTAATTGTAATTGAAAAGGGCTGATTTAAGGATAGAATAGAACGTAATCACTACATTTAAATAAGACAGAAAAACGAGAACACATGGCATACAACGGGCGTGATTAAAAATTTCGGCTGCGTGATATACACTTCACATGCGTTTGCGCTGACCGATCAGCGAACATCACGCGAAAATCACGCAAACCCATAATACCACCGATTCGGTGCGCCGAGTATAGTTTTATCGAAATTTTCCATGTCAAATTGGAGCTTTTTTAAGATATATTTAATTTTCTCGAAAACTCGTTAACGACTTTTAGAAAAATTTTCAAAAAAACATTTAAATATTTGTATCTTAAAAAAATCAAAAAACCCAACAAAATATTGCCACTATTTTTTTTAATTTTCCACCAGTCATTGCTTTGCAAAATGTAAACTTTCGACTAGATTTTCTAATTTTATCAAAACCACACCGTGAATTTTAATTATTTTTTCAAGAAACATTCTGTACGCACGGAATATTGTGGCCAAAATACGTGATCTCAAGTGAAACTTCTTAAACGTCACGTATTTTGGCCACAACATTCCGTGCCGTGTTGTGTGATTAACCCTATACAACTAAAAAAAAAAACTAAAAAAAACTATCGCTAATTTTCCGAAATTTTTGTAAAAGTCGTTGCATTGCAAAATCCGAATTTTGACTAGATGTTTTTAAATTTCTCGTAATCCTATTTATGAGTTTGAATCAATTTTTCAGGAAATATTTTAGACATATGTAGCTATTATATAAAACCAAAATCTAACGACAGATCATCTCTAGTTATTCCGCAATTTTCTATCAAAGTTGTTCGCAAATTGAGAATTTTTGACTTAATTTTCTCGAAATCCCGTTGGTAAATTTGAAATTAATCAATTTTTGAGAAATCACTATAAAACAATAGAAAAATCTAAAGAATGAATATGACTAGTTCTTTATGAATTTTCCATCAAAGTCGTTGCTTTGTAAAATGCCAATTTTTACCTAGATTTCCTTAATTTTTTCAAAACCATCTCTATACTTTTTAATAAATTTTCAGGAAACATTCTAGAAATATGTAATTTTAAAACAGAAAAAATCTAAAAACAAATCATCGCAAGTTTCCCGGAATTTTCCCTCAGAATCGTGGCTTTGCAAAATGCGAGAGTTTATATAAGATAAGATAATTTTATTTCTGTTAAGAACTTATACAAAGTTATACACAAGTCAATACTGGTAAAATAATTAGTTAAAATATAAAATGTAAAATATTTATGTACGCATAGATTATATAATTTTATACTTGGAGTTTTAGGTTTAAATGACTTAAAAATTCACTTCGGGTTCTCACCTTCAATTGTCATTTACTCGAAAAATTTCCTATGTAAGATGTCAACATTTTTATACTTCCAGTTTTTTTTCTTTTACAATGAAACGATCTCTCAAAATCAGCGGCGGCTCAAGGATTTCCGTCGGTAGGACAAAGACAAAGATGTCGCTCGTGCTGCACTACTTAGCAAATATTTCGTTTCTGTTTCGGTCAAGTTGTCTTCCGTTGCCCCTCCGCCGAAGATCCACGAGCCGCCGCTGCTCAAAATCAAGAACAAAAATAGGGGGTTGCCATTTAAAAACAAAATGGATGACATCATTACTCAAAAACAAATTATCACTGAAAATCAACTTTTAAGCTAAAATGTGTATTTTTATCCAAGAATTCGAGGATTTTTTCCAAAAATATTTTATTTCGGTTTTACTGAATATATTGCATACTTTAGGCGCGCAAATACAAGAAAGAGTAAGGAGGGCATTGTCTACAAACAAAATTCTAGATATTTCAGTTCTTTTAAGCCGTAAAAGCCTTTAAGTCTTAAAATACGTGTTTAGGCTGTGAATACTCTTGACTAGATTTTCTTAAATTTTGCATAATCCCGTTTGTAAATTCGAAACAGGTTATAACTAGTTCTATCGAAATGTTCCATGTTTGTTTTGCTATTCTACAAAATACATACTTTTGAGTGGATGTATTAAATTTTCTCCAAAACTCTTGAGGAAATTTAATAAATTTTTCAGAAAATATTTTAGACCAAAAATCTAACACCAGATTCTTACTAGTTTTTTTTTTTTAAATTAAAGTCGTTGCCAAACTCTTGGCTAGATTTGTCAGTAATCCGAGATAAATTTTAATACATTTTTCAGGATACATTAAAAATATATGTAGTTATAGTTAAACCCTTTTAAGAAGCCAACTGAGATGATTAACGCAGAATTGACCACCCTCATCTTAAATAGTTGGTATTTTGTTACTTTACACTCATAAATGTTTACAACTTTACCAAAATTGTTTTTATTTGTACTGGGAATTTTGGGGCCCCAAAAATTGTAAAACTTATGCACACTTAGAATAACGGTGTTCAAATTTGCACTGACGGTGACAACTTTACATTTTTTTTTAAATTTTTATTCCAAAACTTACTATTAAAAAAACGAAAATAGTTTTGCTCCATTGTATTCAATAATTCAATTTTCCATTGATTTAAAAACGATTCAAGGGATATCGATTTGGTTGACTTCGTGAGGGGTGGGATGCATATTTAGAAATCAAATCTAAATAGTTATTTGTGTAAAATGATAGGTTTTGGTCCGAGGGTGAAAATTGCTGAACGCGAATAATTAAATTTATACAAAAGAATGAAAATACTCATAGTTTCCTTGATATGCTTAATTCTGTACGTAACAATGGTAATAGGTGTCAATAAGAAGAGCCATTTGTAAAGTTTCTACAAAATTTGATGTCAGTGTCGGTGTTTGTGTGATTTAAAATTGTTAGAAATTTACGCCTCGGCAAATAGTACTACATTAAATTTGATCCCGGCTATTAGGAAAAGTCTTATTATCAGTGACGGTTCGCAGGGTTTTTTTCTGGTACGGCCGAGGAACAAGAGGTGGTAATACGGATAGGTAGGGTCAGTTGCAGAGACGGCTGGCGTACCAGAAAAAACCCAGCGAACCGTCACTGCTTATTATTATTAATTATGTACGTAAGTAAGAAACAATCAATATTTTATAGCCCGCCCGCTAATCCAATGTTTTTTTCGCGCTAGGGCGTAAAGCTCTACTTTACACGCGCAAATTTGGTCTGGACTTTAGGACTGAGAGTAGAAAAAATATTTTTAGTTTCCTAAGAAACTGTTCACTGTTTATTTTGTTCCCCATAGTTAACTACTATATTAGAAGAGGGGGTAGGGGGCTTCAGCAACCGCAAATTTCTTAGATAACTATTTCATTTTTAAAAATAGATATTATGAAATCTGTATTTGGGATTTTTATTTTATTGCTCGGATTATAATAACTCGTTATCTCTTTGCGGTCGGATAATTTTACACTATAACGAAAACTACGTTAAATCATCAGAAACTTTTATCATCCTTACGCTCTGAGAAATTTCAACGATTTCGGGGTATCCAACAAAAACATACCAATGACAGGTTTGCTAAAAATAATAATTTATGCAGCACGTTATAAATCTGCAAATGGTTGATTCTATGAAATAGAAATAGAAGTTGGTGCAGAACTTGCGCCTTCAATAAATGCATGAATTAGTCGGAGGTCTACAACATTTTACACCAATATCTTTAGCAAAACTTCGGAAAATTCTAGTTGACGAACCAAATGTTGTTGAGACGTTGTTGTAGGTAGGTCTGATATAATCAAATATCGAACTAATAGGTACTTCCAAAATTCAGACATAGTTCCTACTTAGTAAGTAGTTCATATTGATGGGTACAATTAAATTATTTTTTTCCGATTGAAACAATATTGAGTGATATTGCCTTAGTTACGATATGTTATAACACACTTATATTTCCCTAGGGAAATATAAACATCAAAAAAATGTCATTAGTTTGACATTTCACCAATTTATGAAACAACGCAAATACCAAAACAAGTCAACCATGATATTTACAATCAAGGCCCTTAGCAACGTTACCAATCCGATAAATTCAAAAATTTACAATCCAATATTTTCCCATTAACAGATCTGATTTTCAATCAGAAAGAAAATATTGATTACAACACGGGAAATATGAATACATTTAAACTATTCATATTTCCCTAGTTGCAATAATAGCTATTAAACAAGAAACAAGAGTTGCACAAATATAAAGAAATAAATGAAACAAAGATGAAAATGTAAATTTTGCATTTTCTGTTTTTACTTCCTTTAAAGGAACTGTGATGCGTGTTGAGAGATTGTGTGATGGAGGACACCCACCACCCCCGGTTTAAAACAAACACTTTTTTTTTGTTGTAGTATTTATTCAAGCAAATTCTTCTAAAAAAAATCATTTGACCTAAACGATGATTTTAGCTTGAGTATACATAAAAACAAAGGATTTTACTGGTTGGATCGTGTGATGTCACCTTCACCCAGTATACCAGCGGCATCAACAGCGCTTCGATCTAATTTCCAGTAATGACGCAAAATTGCCAAAATCTCTCTAATTGTATTTTGGGGTTCTCAAAAAGTGTACGTAAGTCAAAAACAAAACTTAGTTATACGCACTTACAATAATATGGTTTAATTTAGCATTCGCTGTGACAATAACTTTGTTTTTATTATTCCTATTTTTATTCCAAAATCTATCATTCGAAAAAACGAAAAAACTTTTGCACAACTGTTTGAATAACTTTTATTTAATTCATTTGCAACTAGTGAGGGTTTCCAATTTTTATTACTCAAATGTTTGATATGAGAGATTCAGAACATACAGGGTGTTTTAGAGCTCTGGGAACGGTCAATCACGTGCTTATTTTTCAAAATTTCGAAAAATGTTTTATACAAAAGTTGTTTATAATAGTGAGCTGCACGCCCTAAAAATATTTAAATTTATACTGGATGTCTCATAACAAAGTTACAGACCAAACTTATGTTTTTTTTTTAATGAAACACCCTGTATTTTTTGTCATTTTTGAATTATATGGAGCAAATAAAGGTGAGTTACTTCAATACTCCCTATACCTATTGTTTGCCGTTTTCGAAATATTTGAAGATTTGTTGAAATGCAAGGTCTGGGTGAAATTTTATTTTTGCCCCAGTGATTGACGTTGAACGATTAAAATCATTTTAATTATTTGCTTGAAGGTTCGAACTATAGAGCCAACCATGATTTCATGCAAAAAATTATACAGGGTGATAAAAAAATGCGGTATAAAAACCCAACTTATAAAGTTGAATAACTTTGTTTTTTCAAATGACACACCCTGTATTTAGTAACGTATTCTCAAGTAGAATCCAACTATATTAAAAAAATAAGAAATTAATTAAAGTAATTCTAATTCCAATCTTTAGAAACGATGCATTTGCAAAAGTAAATCTTTCAAAGTATGTTTTCATAGAGTATTTAACAAGTATTCTTTAATTAGAGTTCAATTATGTTAACATATTTTCACAAGAGTGTAATGTGAAAAACTTCACCGCCGAAGCTTCACCTCGTCTATAGCCAGACAAATATAGTATTTGCTGGAAATCAAAGGAAGGAAAAATAGAAACCATTGTTAATATATTCTTTTTTTTTCTATTTAAGTACATATCTTTTCTTATCGTAAAATGGTTTAGTATAAGAGACACAAATTTGTATAATATAAAATAAAATAAAGTTGATATCGTTAGGGAGCATGTACAGTATGTCTAAACAAAATTCTTATCAGACTCAACTTTTTTTTATTTCCAATGGTAATTCCTACGTGCCACAAATTAAACGCCTTTGACATCAAACATTTAAACAAATAACTTTGAATTATTGGATTGATGAGGTTGTTACTTGATAACAAAACGCGGATATTAAAATTTCACTTATACTACAATTGTTTCGCCACACGGTGGCTTCATCAGGCAGATGAACAAGATTGTTTAATTCAATTCAATTGTATTCACTGATTGCCACTTTGGTACATAAAATGCTGTACATATAGTTTTACAAATTATTTTACATATAGTGGATGTGAACGTCAACATGTTTATCTGCCTGATGAAGCCTCTGAATGGCGAAACATTGGTAGCAATGCCTCTACATGTTATAAATAAAATTCTAACTTTCGTGTTTTATTATAATTTTGTAAAAACAAAATATTACCTTGTGTGAAATTGTATAATTTCCCTGCGGATTAGAAAAGTAATATTTTGTTTTAAAAGTTATTGTTTAAATGTGTAACGCAACTTCGTAGGTATAGGCCTACAAATATCTTGTGTCACATTGCGCGGTGATCGTCTTAAATTTCAAGAGAGGGGGCGCCGAAAACTCATCATTATTCAGCGAACTTTACCCCCACGTGACACCAGATATTTGGAGGCTTATAAGAAAATGTTTTTTGTAATACCACAAAAAATCATACTCTAAGACTATTCAATATAGAAATATCCTTAACTCTGATAAGAAAATTATTGCAAGTCAATTATATAAAATAGCACAAACATTGATATTATAATATTTACAATTTTTTACTTACTTTGGTATTTAGAAATAAAAAAATAACAAATAAATATATTTACAAAATTAATTTTAAGAAACTAGATGCCGATTGGGGATTTTTTACGTATTATGGTAACATGAGTAAGATTCTTTGGTTTGCTTAAATACTGTATTTCACGTGATGCTCGTAAAACGTGTTCGCCGTGTTGGCAGCAGTGGGCGACGGCACCGACGTCGGGATCGAAGGCGGCGGCGTTAAGAAGGGTTTTCTGTCACACTGCATTGGTTGGATTGCACCCGAATTCCTCATCACTGAAATAACAATGTTTAAATTATATTAATGGTAACAGAATTGAGTGCCAACACTCAAAACTAGAACTGAAGAAACAAAAATTGCATCCGGCGCAGCGCGACGATTAGAAAAATGGTGAAAAATGTATATGTGTGGGAAATGGGTAGAAATTTTTTTAAATCCATCCAGAATGAATCTGACATCTCACTAAAACAATTGCCATTTTACAAATGGAAACGAACTGGCAAGACTTATAACCAGAAATGAAGAAACGAAAATTGCATTCGGCGTTTGGAATAATTGTCAATAATCAAATTGTGCGAAAAATAGCTTCAAATTCTCAAAATGTATCCAGAATTAATCTATTTTTGACATTCCACTAAAACAATTGACATATTGCAGCTATGAACAAAATGGCAACACTCAAAACTAGAACTGAAGAAACAGAAATTGCGTCCGGTGATTACAAAAATTGTGAAAAATATATACGTTCGGGAAATGAGTTCGAAACAAGTTCAATTTTTTTAAATCCACCCAGAATTAATCTATCTTTGACATTCCTTTAAAACAATTGACATATTACAGATGGAAACAAAATGGCAACTCTCAAAACTAGAACTGAAGAAACAAAAATTGCATCCGGCGCGGCGATTAGAAAAATTGTGAAAAATGTATATTTGCAGGAAATGGGTTCAAATTTTTTAAATCCATAAAGAATAAATCTACCTTTGACATTCCTCTAAAACAATTGACATATACAACTGGAAACAAACCGGAAAGACTTAAAACTACGACTGAAGAAACGAAAACTGCACTCGGCGTTTAGAAAAATTGTGAAGAATTAATTTGAACAGAAAATAGCTTCAAATTCTCAAAATACATCCAGAATGAATCTATTCTTGACATTCCTCTAAAACAATTGACATATTACAACTGGAAACAAACCGGAAAGACTCAAAACTACGATTGAAGAAACGAAAACTGCACTCAGCGTTTAGAAAAATTGTGAAGAATCAATTTGAGCAGAAAATAGCTTCAAATTCTCAAAATACATCCAGAGTTAATCTATTCTTGATATTCCATTAAAACAATTGACATATTACAGCTCGAAATAAAATGGCAACACTCAAAATTAGACATTGAAGAAACGAAAATTGCATCCGGCGTTTAGAAAAATTGTGAAGAATCAATTTGAGTGGAAAATAGCTTTAAATTCTCAAAATCCATCCAGAATTAATCCATTTTTGACATTTCACTAAATCAATTGACATATTACTGCCCGAAACAAAATGGCAACACTGAAGACTATAAACTGAAGAAACGAAAATTGCATTCAGAGATGAGAAAAATTGTGAAAAATTAATTTGAGCCGGAAACGGGTTCAAGTTTTTAAAATCCATCCACAATGAATCTTTCACTGGCATTCCACTAAAACAATTGACGTATTACAGCTGGAAACAAACTGCTAAGACTCAAAACTAGAACTGAAGAAACGAAAATTGCATCCAGAGTTTAGAAAAATTGTGAAGAATAGATTTGTGCGGAAAATAGCTTCAAATTCTCAAAATCCATCCAAAATGAATCCATTTTTGATATTCCACTAAAACAATTGACATATTACAGCTCGAAATAAAATAGCAACACTCAAAACCAGACACCGAAAAAACGAAAATTGCATCCGGCGATTAGAAAATTTTTGAAGAATCAATTTGTATGGAAAATATCTTCAAATTCTCAAAATCCATCCAGAATTAATCCATTTTTGACATTCCACTAAATCAATTGACATATTACTGCCCGAAACAAAATGGCAACACTCAAAACTAGAAACTGAAGAAACGAAAATTGCATTCAGAGATTAGAAAAATTATGAAAAATTAATTTTTGCCGGAAACAGGTTCAAGTTTTTAAAATCCATCCACAATAAATCTATCATTGACATTCCACTAAAACAATTGACATATTACAGCTGGAAACAAACTGCTAAGATTCAAAATTCATCCAGAATTAATCCATTTTTGACATTCCACTAAATCAATTGACATACTACTGTCCGAAGCAAAATGGCAAAACTCAAGTCTAGAAACTGAAGAAACGAAAATTGCATCCAGAGTTTAGAAAAATTGTGAAGAATAGATTTTTGCGGAAAATAGCTTCAAAATCCGTCCAGAACTAATCGATTTTTGACATTCCACTTAAACAGTTATTATATTACGGCTCGAAACAAAATGGCAACACTCAAGAGAAGAAACCGAAAAAACGAAAATTGCATTCGGACATTAGAAACATTTAAAAAAAATATTTTTGAGTGAAAAAACTTCATTTTTTTAAATCTATCCAGAATTAATCTATTTTTGATATCCCGCTAAAATAATGGATATATTACAGCTAAAAACAAACTGTTTACCATCAAAACTAGAACTGAAAACACGAAAATTGCATTCGGCGATTAGAAAAATTTTGTGCGGCAAATACTTTGTAGTTTTCAAAATCCATGTAGAATTAAACTATCTACGACATATCCTAAATTGACATATTGTAGCCGAAAAAAACAAAATGCCAACACTCCAATAGGTCCGATGGACCAAATTATTCCTGAAATTTAAAATTTTTAATTTTCGGTTTAAAAAATTGAGCCCAAAACTCATTTGTGGCACAAATAATTGTTTTTTTTTTAAATTTGAAAATTTTAATCAAAACTCTACACTGGGGTTGCGAACTTGGCAAATTAAAATCGCAGAGAGAAACACATGTATTTCTCAAGTACAAACCACACTAACGCACCTTTTCGAGTTTGTAAAAAATGTTTAGTTTTAACGTATTTGAAGTGTTGGCAATACTTGTTTGACATTTTTTTATGGGTAGAAACGCCAAAGTGGCGGAATCAGCAACTAACTACACTGATGAGACCTGAAAGGTCGAAACCGGTCTGTAGGTGTTCTAATGGGGGAACAATATTTAATGTTTACATTTTTTTCATTTCATATTTTTCGTTGGAGGAAATTGTAATTTTTTACTAGTTCTGAACTATGCGATTGAAATCATTTATTACCCTATTCAAAAAATTGACAGCTCAATTTTACAGTTTTTTTTCCAAAATTGAGAAACTATTCAAAACTCTCAGAACTTTACATTGGAGTGCCAACTTGAAAAATTGGAATCGAACAGAGAAACTCGTATCTTTCTCAAGTAAGAACCACAACGAACGCACCTTTTGCAAAAAATGTTTAACCGTAACATATTTGATGTTTTGGCAATACTGAAATTTTCGCATTTTTTTTATTTCATATTTTTCGTTGGCGAAAATTGTAATTTTTGACTTGTCCGAAACTATTCGATTGTAATCAATTATTATAATATAATAATAATAATAATATAATTATAATTATAGGTGTTATAATTATATTATTGTAAACACTTTGTAGAAAAGGTGTAACCGTTTATTAATAAATAAATAAATAAATTATATCCCATTAAAAAAATTACTTTTTGCCAAAATTGAAAAACTATTCAAAACTCTCAGAACTCTGCATTGGAGTGCCAACTTGACAAATTAGAATCGCACAGAGAAACTCACCTCATGAATTAGAGGTTAACACTACTGGGTCCAAAAAAAATGTAAAAAGGAGAGAGCTGAAGAATTCAAAGAAAAAACCTGAAAAAAATGATAATTCTGATTAATCAGATCTTAATTGTGAGAAGAAATCTGGAAGAACCGCCGATAGTAATAATGAAATTTTCGAAGAATCTAGTGACGAAAGTCTGAAAAAGAAATCTAAAAATAAAAATGCCACGAATACCAATAATTCTGTTGGTTCGGAAATTAGGAAGAATAAAATATCCAAAAAGAAGAATACATTTTTTCTTCAGACGAAAGTGAAGAAAGTGAAGATGTTTTTTTTTACAAAACCAACGTGTTTATAGATGTTACAATATTGAAAAAAAAGAATGAAAAACATAACTTAACTTTGTAAAAATTAAATGTGGATATTTTTTAACTTGATTCTCATTCATCACTTGATGAAACATGATTTAACATTTAAAAAAGGATTGAATTTAAGAAAAATCACTTGGTATGTTTCACTTATTGAATTATTTATTAAACTAGTCAGAATAAATAATTCAATAAGTGAAACATACCAAGTGATTTTTCTTAAATTTAATCGTTTTTAAATATTAAAAGTGGAGTTTATTTACAATAATAAAATTAGTAAGGCTATTTTTGGGTAACCGCCATCTTGGATTTTAATTTATTGTAATTTTTAAGCTTGGCTTTTCAGACCAAATGACGTTAATAATATATTTTTTTTATATCTTTCCTAGTTATGATATTTGGTATTTAATTTTTTTAATATTTTTTTTTTGACTTAGGCATGAACCATTCAGTCACGATCAGGTTATTATTTATGTATTTAATTTGGGATGAGTAAATGAACAAATAAACAAATGAATAATGTCAGACGTATACACAACCAAGGCGAACACTTCTCGATCCCCGAAAAATCTTTCGCCCGGGCTGGGATTCGAGCCCACACGGCACGCGGTTCAACCGGCACAAGTACCCATTACACCAAAGGGCCGCCCAATTTTTTGTTTTTAATAACCTTTCAAAATTAATATACAGGGTGCCCGGATTTCGCAGGGACAACATGAGCAACTTCTGTTAGAATACTAAAAATTTGCACAAATCAAATTGGTGTTATGAAGTGCCAATGAAAGTGTTAAAATTGCCATGCAAATTGGTTCAAGCCGCATCTCGGTAGCTTGGATAGCAGAGAAGTTACGGCAAATGAAAAAAATTGGGAGATTTTGTTTTTATTTTTATTTTGAACAAGTGGGCCATGACAAGTGAAATTTGGGGGTGGATTCTTAATGAGCTCTCAAACCTGCACCTTTTTGCTAATTTGACCATCTCTCTATCTCTTCAAATACAGAAATTGCCTATGGTGTCCCTACGAAATCCGGGCACCCTGTATATTTTTTTACAGAATCTGAGTAAGCAGATTTAACTGTACAATTTACACGATTTTACAATATCTCTATCATTAATAATAAAACAGTTACCCATACTGTCCTAATCAATTTGGGGCATCCTGTATAACAAATCAAGTACCGTTTATCAAAGGAAACTTTGTACATACTTATTTTGAAAATATTAAGGAGCTCTAAAGCGTGCAGAAAATGTTCAATACATAAAGATATAAGAATGTTGTTAGCTCAAAAAAATAAATTCAGTCGTTTATCAATGGACCATGAGATCGATAGGCGGTTGGATGAATACAGGGGCGGCTCGTTATCTAGAGCCAAGGAGCCATGGCACTACCTGAAGTTTCAAGCAAGGATTTTTAATTAATTCTTAAAGCACTTTTTCTCCAGTTACTTTGGTCCAGGAAGATAAATTGTTCTTTCTTCAAAAAAGGAGGGGGGTGTATATTGTATAAATGGCTTTACCATCAACATGTTCCACGAGCCGCCACTGATATTAAGTACAGTTATTGAAAATCCAAGAGTTGTGAATTTTTGAAAATTTTAATTTTCGAATTGTGAAATACTAGAGCAAAAAAATAAAAAATAAATATAAAATATAAAAAAATTAAATTAGATTTGCAAATCATCGTTTAATTAAATTAAGTGCAGCTTTTGAAAATCCGCCGATTATTTTGCGAGTTGTAAATTTTTGAAAATTTTAGTTTTCGAACTGTGTAATACTCGAACAAAAAAAATTTAAAAAAATATAAAACGTGTCGACTAAATTCTACAAAAATTAAATAAGATTTGCAAATCATCGTTTTATTAAATTAAGTGCAGTTTTTGAAAATCCACCGATTATTTTGCGAGATGGGAATTTTGGAAAATTTTAGTTTTCGAATTGTGTAATACTCGAGCAAAAAAAAATAAAAAAATATAAAACGCGTCTACTAAATTCTACAAAAATTAAATAAGATTTGCAAATCATCGTTTTATTAAATTAAGTGCAGTTTTTGAAAATCCACCGATTATTTCGCGAGATGTGAATTTTTGAAAATTTTAGTTAATACTCGAGCAAAAAAAAAAAAGAAAAATATAAAACGCGTCGACTAAATTCTACAAAAATTCATAAAAGTCATAAGATCAATAGCTCAGGTACCAACTAGAGGTGGGTAACTAATGAGTGAGCCGATTCAAAGAGTCAACTCTGAGAAGTTCGTCGCGGAGTCAAGCGACTAGTTTGGAAACTTTCAGGTCTTTTTGAGTCATGAAAAAAATTTTGGAAGTAAAAACTTTTTTTTTGTTGGATGAATACAAAGAGTATCAAACCTCTTTTTTTAAATTTGTTTAAATGTAATTTAGAATCCTCAATTTTTTGTGGTTTTAAATTTTAAATGGGGTGTTGGTGTAGTCGGTACAGGCGAGCGCTTGTGACTATTGCACCGCGTGCCGTGTGGGTTCGAATCCCAGCCCGGGCGAAAGATTTTTCGGGGATCGAGAAGTATTCGGTCGGATCCATGGTTGTTGTGTATACATCTGACATTACATATTCATTTGTTCATTTATTCATCCAAAAATTAAAAATACATAATTAAAATAGTCGATGTGATTGAATGGCTCATGCCTAAGTAAAAGTTAAAAAAAAAAATTTAATGTGGTATTTGCTATCAAATAAAGATGCATAATTAATAATAATTAAGTTAATATCACTCAGAGAAATAACAGGTTGCTCAGGTACAAACTAGAGATGGGTAACTCATGAGTGAGCCGACTCAAAGAGTCAACTCTGATAAGTGAGTCGCGAAGTCAAGCGACTAGTTTAGACATTTTCAGGTCATGAAAACATTTTTGGAAGTGAAAACCTTTTTTTTTGCTGTCCACTGTGTTTTCGGGGTAAATTTTAAAATTATGGAAGTGAGGACCTTTTTCAACGCAAATTGGTATTTTGTTTTTATGACCTTTTTTATAGCTCTTTCCACTTCAAAGTGAGTCGACCCTTTTTAATTATTTTAGATCTTCACTTCATGATGAGTTGACTCGTAAAAGTACTTTTTCAGGTGGAAATGTAATTTTTACATGGGAGTCACGAGCTGATTCCCGGAGTCGACAGTAAGTAAGACAGTTTATTATTATTATTATTATTATTATCAATAGCTCAGGTACAAACTGGAGGTGGGTAACTCATGAGTGAGCCGATTCAAAGAGTCAACTCTGAGAAGTTCGTCGCGGAACAAGCGACTAGTTTGGAAACTTTCAGGTCTTTTTGAGTCGTGAAAAAAATTTTGGAAGTGAAAACTTTTTTTTTGTTGGATGAATACAAAGAGTATCAAACCACTTTTTTAAAATTTGTTTAAATGTAATTTAGAATCCTCAATTTTTTGTGGTTTTAAATTTTAAATGGGGTGTTGGTGTAGTCGGTACCGGCGAGTGCCGGTTGCACCGCGTGCCGTGTGGGTTCGAATCCCAGCCCGGGCGAAAGATTTTTCGGAGATCGAGAAGTATTCGGTCAGGTCCATGGTTGTTGTGTATACATCTGACATTGCATATTCATCCGTTCATTTATTCATCAAAAAATTTAAAATACATAATTAAAATAGTCGATGTGACTGAATGGCTCATGCCTAAGTAAAAGTAAAAAAAAAAAAAATTTTATGTGGTATTTGTTATCAAATAAAGGTGCATAATTAATAATAATTAAGTTAAAATCACGCAGAGAAATAACAGATTGCTCAGGTACAAACTAGAGATGGGTAACTTATTAGTGAGCCAACTCAGTCAACTCAGAGCAGTGAGTCGCGGAGTCAAGCGACTAGTTTGGAAATTTTCAGGTCATGAAAACATTTTTGGAAGTGAAAACCTTTTTTTTGCTGTCCACTATGTTTTCGGGGTAAATTTTAAAATTATGGAAATGAGGACCTTTTTCAAGGCAAATAGGTATTTTGTTTTCATGACCTTTTTTATAGCTCTTTTCACTTCAAAATGAGTCGACCCTTTTTAATTATTTTAGATCTTCACTTCATGATGAGTTGACTCGTAAAAGTACTTTTTCAGGTGGAAATGTAAATTTTACATCGGAGTCACGAGCTGATTCCCGGAGTCGACAGTAAGTAAGACAGTTTATTATTATTATTATTATCAATAGCTCAGGTACAAACTGGAGGTGGGTAACTCATAAGTGAGCCGATTCAAAGAGTCAAGTCTGAGAAGTTCGTCGTGGAACAAGCGACTAGTTTGGAAACTTTCAGGTCTTTTTGAGTCATGAAAAAATTTTTGGAAGTGAAAACTTTTTTTTTGTTGGATGAATACAAAGAGTATCAAACCACTTTTTTAAAATTTGTTTAAATGTAATTTAGAATCCTCAATTTTTTGTGGTTTTAAATTTTAAATGGGGTGTTGGTGTAGTGGGTACAGGCGAGCGCTTGTGCCGGTTGCACCGCGTGCCGTGTGGGTTCGAATCCCAGCCCGGGCGAAAGATTTTTCGGGGATCGAGAAGTATTCGGTCGGATCCATCGTTGTTGTGTTTGTTCATTCATCATCCAAAAATTAAAAATACATAATTAAAATAATCTATGTGACTGAATGGCTCATGCCTAAGTAAAAAAAAAAATTAACTGAGGAATTTGTTATCAAATAAAGATGCATAATTAATAATAATTAAGTTAAAATCACTCAGAGAAATAACAGGTTGCTCAGGTACAAACTAGAGATGGGTAACTTATGAGTGAGCCGACGCAAAGAGTCAACTCTGAGAAGTGAGTCGCGGAGTCAAGCGACTAGTTTGGAAATGAAACCCTTTTTTTTTTGCTGTCCACTGTGTTTTCGGGGTAAATTTTAAAATTATGGAAGTGAGGACCTTTTTCAAGGCAAATTGGTATTTTGTTTTCATTTAAAAGTGATGACCTTTTTTATAGCTCTTTTCACTTCAAAATGTCGACTCTTTTTAATTATTTTAAATCTTCACTTCATGATGAGTTGACTTGTAAAAGCACT
This sequence comes from Ocypus olens, assembly GCA_910593695.2. Taxonomy (NCBI): domain Eukaryota; kingdom Metazoa; phylum Arthropoda; class Insecta; order Coleoptera; family Staphylinidae; genus Ocypus; species Ocypus olens. The sequence continues at coordinate 46,871,168 of OU343049.1, forward strand.
TTTTCAGGTGGAAATTTAATTTTTTTAGTCGACTCCTTTTCAGAGTAATTAACAAATTAAAAATTAAACAAAAAAAAATAATTTCGCCATCTCTAGAATAAACCATACGAACGCACCTTTTTGAGTTTTCAAAAAATCTTAACATTAATTTCAGAGTTTAGAATTTCTAAAATTATTTAAAAAATCACCAACCACAAATAAATAACTCTTATTAGTGAACTTTCATTATTGATCGCAATTAATTCACATTTTCTGTTAGTGAAAATTAATCCGAAAATCGAATGATTTGAAAATCGATTATTTATTCGAATGATCATTCGAATGATTATTCGAGTAATCATTCGAATGATATGAAAATCAATTATTTATTCAAATGATCATTCGAATAAAAGTTCGACTAATAATTCGAATGAATTAGTTAGAATTATAATTCGAATCGGGAATCGAGTGTTTTTATTTTTTTAAGTGCGATAGACATATCGGAATTATCACTCAAATTATTGTGACTTAAAGACTAAAAACAGAACTCCGGTTTTTTCATTAAAATCGTTCATAAATACTTGTGTTCTGATTTCAGCAATATATCATAATAAAATTATAATATAGAATATATTGTAAACAATATCAGAGTACTTCGCAGTAACGTTTCATGGGAAAGATATCCTCTAAGTTTTAAATGATAATCGATTATCGTCATTCGAATGATCCCATCACTAAAAATTATAACTATTGATCATTTTGGTCTATTTTTTGGTAATTAGATTCTAAATCTGTACGAAAAAGGAAGGAATGCATTGTCGGAGGTGTCATCGGCCACCCAGTTCAAACGGAATGTTAAATGGTTGTCAGACGCTTGTCGAAAGCTCGCACGTCATCTGAAGTTACAAAGATAACAAACTTTTTTCCACGCTTTCGCCCGAAAGCGCCGTATCGGATTACAAAAACGCAAACGAAAGACTTACAATTATCCCCCGGATTCGGCGAGTTGATCCCGTACTGGTAACCGTAATCGACGGCCGCTGGAGGTGGGCTGATTCCATCCGGTTGATCTTGAATGGGGCTGATGGGCGCCTTCATGTAGTTAGAAGCTTGTTCTGAATAGGCAGGTAGGAGCGATGGTGTCGACCAATCTCTGTCGCATTGCTGGTAAACCGGGTAGTCCGAGTACGTGGGGTAATGGGAGGCGGACACCGAGGAGACCTGCGTTGGTGGGGTGTTATAAGAGCAGGTAGAATAATCCTGGGATTGGATCAAGGATTGGTGGTCGTAGTTCGGGTTCTGATTGATCGGACACCCGGGGATGTTGTTGAAAAAGGTACCTGGATACTGGGGCTTCATGGCCTGACATTTCCTGCGGAATCCGCGGGGGCGCCGCCTGAACGAACCTTCCTCGAACATAAACTCGCTTGCGGGATCGATGGTCCAGTAATGCCCTTTGCCCGGCCTTCCCAATCCTTTAGGCAGCTTGATGAAGCACTCGTTTAACGAAAGATTGTGGCGCACCGAGTTTTTCCATCCTTGATACGATCCGCGGAAGAACGGGAAGCGCTGCTGCAGGAAACTGTAGATCTCGCTCAAAGTCAGCCTCTTGGTCGGCGAGTGCTGGATCGCCATCACGATCAACGCTATGTAGGAATACGGGGGCTTCTCCTGCCTGCGCATCCCCGACTTCTTCTCCGAGCTGCTGGGCTTGGTGTCAGAATCCGGAGCGGTGCTCTCCGGGGTGGCATTCTGCTCCTCTAGCTGTTGCTGCGTTGACAATATCACGGTATGCTCGTGCTGGTGCAGGTGCAGCTGGTGAAGATGCTGCTGGATGCTGATGCTCTGGTGCACTTGAGGCAACTGACTGGACCCGCTGACCTCCGACAACTGCTGTTCCTTCATCATCCCGTTTGCAGACTCAACCAGTAAACATTTACTTGATAGTCCAAACAATTTAATCTTCAATGACTTAGTAGGCCGGTTATATTACAAACATTTGATACTCGTAACGAGTTGTATATACACAAATATTGTATATACAAACAGGCGCGCGACGATTCCGTACACAATTTACTCTAGCCTTTATATACAAATGTCGAAGCCGGTGGATTTTTAGTGATATTAAAATATTTAAATGCGGTGGTTTTGCGGTACGCGAACTTTTCGAACAGTCGTCGGCGGGTCCGTGAGCACGAAACACTGAGCGCGAAGACTACTCAACTTTTATGTTGTCTGACTCGAAGCGTTTATCTTTGAAACTAAACTATGTGTGTGCCGAGTGGCTCAGCCTTTGCTGCGTGTGTGCGCCCGTATGTGAGTGTGTGTGAGTGCGTCTGTGTGTGTGTGTAGTGGGATGCTACTTCATATTCCCCTCCTCCACCGCGTTTCCTTTAGAATTGATCACACACTCGAAAAAACCAAAATGACGCAATTAATCATTCCCATTAAAGTCGTCAAAAACATAAGATATGAATATTCGCAAATGTTGCGATATACAAATTTTGCTGTCAAATCAAAATCTGAATAATATATGCGCGTACTCGAGTATCTTGAAATTAATGTTTTGGCAGCAGAAGTGCGTGTAGGAGCAAACGTGATTTTTGTTAGTTGAAGATGAGACACAGCTAGATTTATAAAAAAATATTTGTTTTAAAACAATTAACGTTTCGAAAAAAAGATTAAAACAATTGCAGCCGACTTCAAACTTTCCAATATTACTTCAAATTAATTAAAGATTAATACCGTCGAGTAACAAATCGGGTGTTTTTAGTGTATCGCTAAGTTTTAGAACAAATTCACGTGATGAGAGCTTTAATTTACAATAAATAAAAGTAATTTTCGTAACTCGACAAAAAATATACATATGCGCAGAAGCATACTCTCGTCAGAAAAGCACAGAACGGGGTTTTAAGTACCTGTGTGTGAAGAATTTTGATAAAGAAAGGGATTTTACACACAAACTTTAACCTCTCGTCATTCACGACCAGTGTTACCAAGTCAGCGGAAAATTTTGAATCCGAATCGCGGAATCATTTTCGTTTTAGCGACTGGCGGATTTTCTAACGGAATTATGTTGGATTGTTGAGAAAACTAGCGTAAGCTAGTAGATGTTCTGTGATTATACCAGTGGCGGCTCGTGGAACATTTTGATGGTAGAGCCACTTAGTATATAATATACTTTTTGAGAAAAGAAAAAAAAACGATAATTGTTGCAAAATTATTGTTGACGCAAAAAAAAATATAAAAACAATTGACATCCACTTGAAACTTCACAAAATCACTCAATATTAACTCAAGAGTGATTAGGTAGAAAATTCCTATACATTCCGTTGATTGCTTTGCCGATTTTTTATGTAAATTTATGAAAAATTGTAATCATTTTTTGTTGACGCGAAAAAAATATAAAAACAATTGCCATCCACTTTAAACATCACAAAATCATTCAATATTAACTCAAGAGTGATTAGGTAAAAAATTCCAATATATTCCGTCGATCGCTTTGTCAACTTTTCATGTAAATTTATGAAAAATTGTAATCATTTTTTGTTGACGCGAAAAAAATATAAAAACAATTGCCTTCCACTTTAAACTTCACAAAATCACTCGATATTAATTCAAGAGTGATTTGGGAGAAAATTCCTATACATTCCGTTGATTGCTTTGCCGATTTTTTATGTAAATTTATGAAAAATTGTAATCATTTTTTGTTGACGCGAAAAAAATATAAAAACAATTGCCTTCCACTTTAAACTTCACAAAATCACTCGATATTAATTCAAGAGTGATTTGGGAGAAAATTCCTATACATTCCGTTGATTGCTTTGCCGATTTTTTATGTAAATTTATGAAAAATTGTAATCATTTTTTGTTGACGCGAAAAAAATATAAAAACAATTGCCATCCACTTGAAACTTCACAAAATCACTCAATATTAACTCAAGAATGATTAGGTAGAAAATTCCTATACATTCCGTTGATTGCTTTGGCGATTTTTCATGTACATTTATGAAAAATTGTAACCATCTTTTGTTGACGCGAAAAAAATATAAAAACAATTGCCATCCACTTTAAACTTCACAAAATCACTTAATATTAATTCAAGAGTGATTTGGGAGAAAATTCCTATACATTCCGTTGATTGCTTTGCCGATTTTTTATGTAAATTTATGAAAAATTGTAATCATTTTTTGTTGACGCGAAAAAAATATAAAAACAATTGCCATCCACTTGAAACTTCACAAAATCACTCAATATTAACTCAAGAATTATTAGGTAGAAAATTCCTATACATTCCGTTGATTGCTTTGGCGATTTTTCATGTACATTTATGAAAAATTGTAACCATCTTTTGTTGACGCGAAAAAAATATAAAAACAATTGCCATCCACTTTAAACTTCACAAAATCACTTAATATTAATTCAAGAGTGATTTGGGAGAAAATTACTATACATTCCGTTGACTGCTTTGCCGATTTTTTATGTAAATTTATGAAAAATTGTAATCATTTTTTGTTGACGCGAAAAAAATATAAAAACAATTGCCATCCACTTGAAACTTCACAAAATCACTCAATATTAACTCAAGAATGATTAGGTAGAAAATTCCTATACATTCCGTTGATTGCTTTGGCGATTTTTCATGTACATTTATGAAAAATTGTAACCATCTTTTGTTGACGCGAAAAAAATATAAAAACAATTGCCATCCACTTTAAACTTCACAAAATCACTCAATATTAACTCAAGAGTGATTAGGTAGAAAATTCCTATACATTCCGTTGATTGCTTTGCCGATTTTTTATGTAAATTTATGAAAAATTGTAATCATTTTTTGTTGACGCGAAAAAAATATAAAAACAATTGCCATCCACTTTAAACTTCACAAAATCACTTAATATTAATTCAAGAGTGATTTGGGAGAAAATTACTATACATTCCGTTGATTGCTTTGCCGATTTTTTATGTAAATTTATGAAAAATTGTAATCATTTTTTGTTGACGCGAAAAAAATATAAAAACAATTGCCATCCACTTGAAACTTCACAAAATCATTCAATATTAACTCAAGAGTGATTAGGTAAAAAATTCCAATATATTCCGTCGATCGCTTTGCCAACTTTTCATGTAAATTTATGAAAAATTGTAATCATTTTTTGTTGACGCGAAAAAAATATAAAAACAATTGCCATCCACTTGAAACTTCACAAAATCACTCAATATTAACTCAAGTGTGATTTGGGAGAAAATTACTATACATTCCGTTGATTGCTTTGCCGATTTTTCATGTAAATTTATGAAAAATTGTAATCATTTTTTGTTGATGCGAAAAAAATATAAAAACAATTGCCATCCATTTTAAACTTCACAAAATCACTCAATATTAATTCAAGAGTGATTAGGTAGAAAATTCCTATACATTTCTCTGATTGCTTTGGCGATTTTTCATGTACATTTATGAAAAATTGTAATCATTTTTTGTTGACGCGAAAAAAATATAAAAACAATTGCCATCCACCTTAAACTTGACAAAATCACTCAATATTTTAATTCAAGAGTGATTTGGGAGAAAATTCCTATACATTCCGTTGATTGCTTTGCCGATTTTTTATGTAAATTTATGAAAAATTGTAATCATTTTTTGTTGACGCGAAAAAAATATAAAAACAATTGCCATCCACTTTAAACTTCACAAAATCACTTAATATTAATTCAAGAGTGATTTGGGAGAAAATTACTATACATTCCGTTGATTGCTTTGCCGATTTTTCATGTACATTTATGAAAAATTGTAATCATTTTTTGTTGACGCGAAAAAAATATAAAAACAATTGCCATCCACTTGAAACTTCACAAAATCAGTCAATATTAACTCAAGTGTGATTTGGGAGAAAATTACTATACATTCCGTTGATTGCTTTGCCGATTTTTCATGTAAATTTATGAAAAATTGTAATCATTTTTTGTTGACGCGAAAAAAATATAAAAACAATTGCCATCCACTTGAAACTTCACAAAATCACTCAATATTAACTCAAGTGTGATTTGGGAGAAAATTACTATACATTCCGTTGATTGCTTTGCCGATTTTTCATGTAAATTTATGAAAAATTGTAATCATTTTTTGTTGACGCGAAAAAAATATAAAAACAATTGCCATCCACTTTAAACTTCACAAAATCACTTAATATTAATTCAAGAGTGATTTGGGAGAAAATTACTATACATTCCGTTGATTGCTTTGCCGATTTTTCATGTAAATTTATGAAAAATTGTAATCATTTTTTGTTGACGCGAAAAAAATATAAAAACAATTGCCATCCACTTGAAACTTCACAAAATCACTCAATATTAACTCAAGTGTGATTTGGGAGAAAATTACTATACATTCCGTTGATTGCTTTGCCGATTTTTCATGTAAATTTATGAAAAATTGTAATCATTTTTTGTTGATGCGAAAAAAATATAAAAACAATTGCCATCCATTTTAAACTTCACAAAATCACTTAATATTAATTCAAGAGTGATTTGGGAGAAAATTACTATACATTCCGTTGATTGCTTTGCCGATTTTTCATGTAAATTTATGAAAAATTGTAATCATTTTTTGTTGACGCGAAAAAAATATAAAAACAATTGCCATCCACTTGAAACTTCACAAAATCACTCAATATTAACTCAAGTGTGATTTGGGAGAAAATTCCTATACATTTCTCTGATTGCTTTGGCGATTTTTCATGTACATTTATGAAAAATTGTAATCATTTTTTGTTGACGCGAAAAAAATATAAAAACAATTGCCATCCACTTTAAACTTCACAAAATCACTTAATATTAATTCAAGAGTGATTTGGGAGAAAATTACTATACATTCCGTTGATTGCTTTGCCGATTTTTCATGTAAATTTATGAAAAATTGTAATCATTTTTTGTTGACGCGAAAAAAATATAAAAACAATTGCCATCCACTTGAAACTTCACAAAATCACTCAATATTAACTCAAGTGTGATTTGGGAGAAAATTACTATACATTCCGTTGATTGCTTTGCCGATTTTTCATGTAAATTTATGAAAAATTGTAATCATTTTTTGTTGATGCGAAAAAAATATAAAAACAATTGCCTTCCACTTTAAACTTCACAAAATCACTCGATATTAATTCAAGAGTGATTTGGGAGAAAATTCCTATACATTCCGTTGATTGCTTTGCCGATTTTTTATGTAAATTTATGAAAAATTGTAATCATTTTTTGTTGACGCGAAAAAAATATAAAAACAATTGCCTTCCACTTTAAACTTCACAAAATCACTCGATATTAATTCAAGAGTGATTTGGGAGAAAATTACTATACATTCCGTTGACTGCTTTGCCGATTTTTTATGTAAATTTATGAAAAATTGTAATCATTTTTTGTTGACGCGAAAAAAATATAAAAACAATTGCCATCCACTTGAAACTTCACAAAATCACTCAATATTAACTCAAGAATGATTAGGTAGAAAATTCCTATACATTCCGTTGATTGCTTTGGCGATTTTTCATGTACATTTATGAAAAATTGTAACCATCTTTTGTTGACGTGAAAAAAATATAAAAACAATTGCCATCCACTTTAAACTTCACAAAATCACTTAATATTAATTCAAGAGTGATTTGGGAGAAAATTCCTATACATTCCGTTGATTGCTTTGGCGATTTTTTATGTAAATTTATGAAAAATTGTAATCATTTTTTGTTGGCGCGAAAAAAATATAAAAACAATTGCCATCCACTTGAAACTTCACAAAATCACTCAATATTAACTCAAGAATGATTAGGTAGAAAATTCCTATACATTCCGTTGATTGCTTTGGCGATTTTTCATGTACATTTATGAAAAATTTTAACCATCTTTTGTTGACGCGAAAAAAATATAAAAACAATTGCCATCCACTTTAAACTTCACAAAATCACTCAATATTAACTCAAGAGTGATTAGGTAGAAAATTCCTATACATTCCGTTGATTGCTTTGCCGATTTTTTATGTACATTTATGAAAAATTGTAACCATTTTTTGTTGACGCGAAAAAAATATAAAAACAATTGCCATCCACTTTAAACTTCACAAAATCACTTAATATTAATTCAAGAGTGATTTGGGAGAAAATTACTATACATTCCGTTGATTGCTTTGCCGATTTTTTATGTAAATTTATGAAAAATTGTAATCATTTTTTGTTGACGCGAAAAAAATATAAAAACAATTGCCATCCACTTGAAACTTCACAAAATCATTCAATATTAACTCAAGAGTGATTAGGTAAAAAATTCCAATATATTCCGTCGATCGCTTTGCCAACTTTTCATGTAAATTTATGAAAAATTGTAATCATTTTTTGTTGACGCGAAAAAAATATAAAAACAATTGCCATCCACTTTAAACTTCACAAAATCACTTAATATTAATTCAAGAGTGATTTGGGAGAAAATTACTATACATTCCGTTGATTGCTTTGCCGATTTTTTATGTAAATTTATGAAAAATTGTAATCATTTTTTGTTGACGCGAAAAAAATATAAAAACAATTGCCATCCACTTGAAACTTCACAAAATCACTCAATATTAATTCAAGAGTGATTAGGTAGAAAATTCCTATACATTTCTCTGATTGCTTTGGCGATTTTTCATGTACATTTATGAAAAATTGTAATCATTTTTTGTTGACGCGAAAAAAATATAAAAACAATTGCCATCCACCTTAAACTTGACAAAATCACTCAATATTTTAATTCAAGAGTGATTTGGGAGAAAATTCCTATACATTCCGTTGATTGCTTTGCCGATTTTTTATGTAAATTTATGAAAAATTGTAATCATTTTTTGTTGACGCGAAAAAAATATAAAAACAATTGCCATCCACTTGAAACTTCACAAAATCACTCAATATTAACTCAAGAATTAATAGGTAGAAAATTCCTATACATTCCGTTGATTGCTTTGGCGATTTTTCATGTACATTTATGAAAAATTGTAACCATTTTTTGTTGACGCGAAAAAAATATAAAAACAATTGCCATCCACTTTAAACTTCACAAAATCACTTAATATTAATTCAAGAGTGATTTGGGAGAAAATTACTATACATTCCGTTGATTGCTTTGCCGATTTTTCATGTAAATTTATGAAAAATTGTAATCATTTTTTGTTGACGCGAAAAAAATATAAAAACAATTGCTATCCACTTTAAACTTCACAAAATCACTCAATATTAATTCAAGAGTGATTTGGGAGAAAATTCCAATACATTCCGTCGATTGCTTTGGCAATTTTTCATGTACATTTATGAAAAATTGTAATCATTTTTTGTTGACGCGAAAAAAATATAAAAACAATTGCCATCCACTTGAAACTTCACAAAATCACTCAATATTAACTCAAGAATTAATAGGTAGAAAATTCCAATACATTCCGTCGATTGCTTTGGCAATTTTTCATGTACATTTATGAAAAATTGTAACCATTTTTTGTTGACGCGAAAAAATATAAAAACAATTGCCATCCACTTTAAACTTCACAAAATCACTCAATATTAATTCAAGAGTGATTAGGTAGAAAATTACTATACATTCCGTTGATTGCTTTGGCAATTTTTCATGTACATTTATGAAAAATTGTAATCATTTTTTGTTGACGCGAAAAAAATATAAAAAAAAACAGCTGTAAAATACTTGAAACTTTCTAATTTAAAATACAATAATTTTAATAACCCTCCAAAAACTCAAAATACCCCGTCTCAGGTTTTCAAGATAACCGACCGAGAACAGCGCTTAAGATTTTTTTAATTTGCACTTCTTCCGAGTGAAAAAAAATTATAAAAACAACTGCAACACACACTTGAAATTTTCCAAATTTACTCAAAATACAATAATCTTAATAACTCTCCAAAAAACTCAAAATATTGAATCACTGGTTTTCAAGATCACTGACCGAGAACAGCGCTTAAAGTCTTTTAAGTTTTACTTCTTCCGAGTGAAAAAAAAATACAAAAAAAACTGCAACACACTTTACTCAAAATACATTAATCTTAATAATCCTCTAAGAAACTCAAAATACCCTATCACTGGTTTTCAAGATAACAACACAAGACACAATTCTCTAAGTATTTTTCAAATCTGCTAATTTGTTCAAGAGATATATTCTCAAATAAATGCATTGCCATTTTTCTCGTCTCATAAAACTTTCGCAGGCATCGTTTTAACATTTAAAATGACAAATCAGTGTTTTTAGAATCAATTAAAAAAAAAATCTTGCTTCGTTTAAAATTAGAGGTAGTGCCATGGCTCCTTGGCTCTACATAACGAGCCGCCCCTGGAATATACTAAAATATTTGAGGAACTTTTGCAAGAGAAAATGCAGAAACTTTAAACATTAATTAAAAAAAAAATCATATTGTGCTTAAAAATTAACACATTTTCAAAAATTAAAGTTAGTTTTAAAAGTAATAAACTTGCTAAAATATTTGAGGAACTTTTATCATGTCAACATATATTTTCTTTTCAATTTTTGTTTTGTTTAAGTGTTCAACAACTTAAAACATTCATTTTCAAAAATTCATAACTTACGAAATAAGTGACACATTTTCAAAAATTAAAGTTAGTTTCGAAGGTAGATATTTTGTGGACTTTTATATTCAAAATAAAAATTTTTGTTCAATGTTCAACAACTTTAAATATTAATTTTCAAAAATTCATAACTCACGCAAAAATTGACACATTTTTAAAAATCAAAGTTGATTCTAAAGGCACATGTTTAGTGAATAGATAATATTTTTTGAGAAATTCCTAAAATACGCTAAAATATTTGAGGAACTCTTATCACGTCAACATATATTTTCTTTTGGATTTTTCTTTTGTTTAAGCGTTCAACAACTTAAAACAATTATATTCAAAAATTCATAACTTACGAAAAAAGTGACACATTTTCAAAAATTAAAGTTAGTTTCGAAGGTAAATGTTTTGTGGACTTTTATATTAAAAATAAAAAATTTTGTTCAAGTCTTCAACAACTTTAAGTATTAATTTTCAAAAATTCATAACTCAAAAATTGACACATTTTCAAAAATCAAAGTTGATTCTTAAGGCACATTCTTAGTAAATAGATAACATTTTTTGAGGAATTCCTAAAATATGCTAAAATATTTGAGGAACTCTCATCATGTCAACATATATTTTCTTTTCGATTTTTGTTTTGTTTAAGGGTTCAACAACTTAAAACAGTCATTTTCAAAAATTCATAACTTACGAAATAAGTGACACATTTTCAAAAATTAAAGTTAGTTTCGAAGGTAGATGTTTTGTGGACTTTTATGTTAAAAATAAAAAATTTTGTTCAAGTTTTTAACAACTTTAAATATTAATTTTAAAAAATTCATAACTCACGCAAAAATTGACACATTTTCAAAAATCTTAGTTGATTCTAAAGGCACATGTTTCGTGAATAGATAACATTTTTTGAGAAATTCTATCATATCAGTATTTTTTTTTGTTCGACAACATAATACGTTAATTTTCAAAAATTCAAAACACCCAAAAAATGAACACATTTCAAAATTCAAAGTTAATTTTAAAGCTAATCGAGGGTAGATGTTTTGTGGATATATTAAAAATATTTTTTTTGTACGAGTCTTTAACAACTTTAAATATTAATTTTCAAAAATTCATAACTCAAGCAAAAATTGACACATTTTCAAAAATCAAAGCTAATTTTAAAGGTAGTATATCTGTGGTTAAATTAAAATACTTGAGGAAATCAATTGTGTTTTGTTTAAGTGTTCGACAACTTAAAATATGAATTTTCAAAAATTCATAACTCGCGCAAATGACAAAACTCAAAGTTAATTTTAAATGTATTATGATTGCATCAGAGTTTTTAAGGAATTCAATCATATCAGTATTAATTTTTGTTGTTTAAATTTTTTTTTCTTCAAATATTTCAATCATATCAGTATTTTTTTTCTATTATTCCTTTTTTCAAATATTCGACATCTTAAAATGAATTATTTTAAAAAACTGTGTTTTTGAAATCTTAACAACCCTTCATTCTATAGATTGAAAATTAGCGCATTAGCAAAAAAAAAAAAGTTGTGAGTTTTTGAAAATTTTAGTTTTCGAATTGTGTACTACTGGAGCAAAAAATAAAAAAAATATATAAAACGTGTCGACCAAAGTCTACAAAAATTAAACTAGATTTGCAAATCATTGTTTTATCAAATTAAATACAGTTTTTGAAAATCCGCCAACTATTTCGCGAGTTGTGAATTTTTGAATTGTGTAATACTCGAGCAAAAAAATGAAAAACAAAATATAAAACTTGTCGACTAAATTCTACAAAAATTAAATTAGATTTTCAAATCATCGTTTTATCAAATTAAATAGAGTTTTTGAAAATCTGCCAATTATTTCGCAAGTTGTAAATTTTTGAAGATTTTACTTTTCGAATTGTGTATTACTCGAGTGAAAATTTAAAAAATATATATAAAACGTACCGACGAAATTCTACAAAAATTAAATAAGATTTGCAAATCATCGTTTTATCAAATTAAATAGAGTATTTGAAAATCCGCCAACTATTTCGCGAGTTGTGAATTTTTGAATTGTGTAATACTCGAGCAAAAAAATGAAAAAAATATATATAAAACTTGTCGACTAAATTCTACAAAAATTAAATTGGATTTGGAAATCATCGTTTTATTTTATCAAACTAAATGGAGTATTTTAAAATCCACCGATTGTTTCGCGTGTTGTAAATTTTTGAAAATTTTAGTTTTCGAATTGTGTATTACTCGAGTGAAAATTTAAAAAAATATATATAAAACGTGCCGACGAAATTCTACAAAAATTAAATTAGATTTACAAATCATCGTTTTATCAAATTAAATAGAGTTTTTGAAAATCCGCCAACTATTTCGCGAGTTGTGAATTTTTGAAATATTTAGTGTAATACTCCAGCAAAAAAAAATTAAAAAAATATAAAACTTGTCGACTAAATTCTACAAAAATTAAATTGGATTATGAAACGAAATGGAGTATTTTAAAGTCCAGCGATTATTTCGCAAGTTGCGAATTTTGGAAAATTTTAGTTTTCGAATTGTGTAATACTCGAGCAAAAAATTTTAAAAAAATATGAAACGTGTAAACTAAATTCTACAAAAATTAAATTAGATTTGCAAATCATCGTTTTATCAAATTAAATACAGTTTTTGAAAATCTGCCTATTATTTCGCAAGTTGTGAATTTTTGAAGATTTTAGTTTTCGAATTGTGTAATACCGAGCAAAAAATATAAAACGTGTCGACTAAACTCTATAAAAATTACATTAAATTTGCAAACCATTGTTTTATAAAATTAAGCAGGGACAGCTCGTTATATAGAGCCACTACCTGTAGTTTCAATCTCAGCAAGAAGTTTTAAAACACTTTCGCCAGTTACTTAGGTCTAGGAAGATAAATCCTTCTTTCTTTCTTCAAAAAAGGGGGTTTGGGGTGATATATTATATAAGTGGCTCTACCATCAACATATTCCACGAGCCGCCACTGATGAGAAGGAAGTATACAGCTCTTCTAGAAATTCTTCTCGACGGAATTTTGACTATTTTTTTAGTATTAAGTCGATGGCAGTTACGTTTATATATTTTTTTTTGGTTTGTCAAGATTATTACAATTATTATAATTTCACGCTTCGTTTCCAAAATTCCACAAAAAAATTATTTAATGAATAAAACGTCACCTTAATAAAAACATGTTTTTTTTCAGGAGAGTAGAAATTTCCGAAAATTACTTGAATATTTACGTTTATATTTTTTTTGGATTTGTCAAAATTATTACAATTATTATAATTTCACGCTTCGTTTCCAAAACTCTACAAAAAAATTATTTGATGAATAAAACATCACCTTAATAAAAATGTGTTTTTTTTTCAGGAGAGTTGAAATTTTCGAAAATTACTTGAATATTTTCATCTATTTTAATTATTTATTCATTTATTTCTAGTACTGAAAATTTTATCATTTTAAATGTTCGAACAACAATTTCAGTATTATTAAGAATTACAAAAATAATTTCAAAGCCCACTTCGTTTACACTTACGAAAGCAATTTCTCGAGATTTCACATTCCGTGTAAAGATGGCAGCGATTAATAGCGTGGGCGTTCGGGCTCATCCCAAAGGTGGGGCCTTCCACTTATGGGTGCTCCTGTATAAACAACCTAATCTTCATGTCAAAAAAAAAAACATAAAGACATAATTACCCGCAATTACATTCATATAAGCAAGTGCATTAATTAAACCGACCCTAAAAATAAAACTCTTGCGATGATTTAATTACAAACTAATTAAATTTTTGATGGTGATGGTATCACCTAATCTTAGCATTAATTGTGATGGCATGTCGTTTTTGTTGGATTTTAATTGTAATTACTTACAACTGTGCTTTTTTCAGGAAATAATCCGCCATTCTAGTGGGCGGAGTGAACGCCTGAAGAAGAGGGGAACAGCGCGTGGAAGCGAAGTGCGACGGAGAGTGGCTCATCGAGGATCATGTCAAAACAACAAATAAATACATTTTTTTTTCTTTTAGAAGGTCAACTGGCTCTGTAATTTACTGAGTTACTTTAAATTTTTTTGCAAGACAAAATTTTATTTTTTACATTGAAACAAGACTACGACCTTTTCCTTTTGAGAATGTTAATAGTCGTATGACAAAAATTAACGTCAATTGTTGACATTTTCTCTTGTCTATCAAACATGTCATTAGTATTTATGCACGCTCATCCTTCGTGAAAATTATAGCACGACGCGCGTGTGTCTGTTTATGGAAGCCTTGGATTTTTTGTTGGTGAAAATCTGCTGGCATCGTGTACTAACTACAGAAGCAATTTCCGTCCGTCTGGCAACTTTCAGTCTACGCGGGCATTGCTTCAACACCTTCGGCCTACACACGAGGAGAACATCCCCTGCTGTTCGTGTAAACATTCCGCCCGAAAAAACACCTCACGACTTCCCATAATGAATGCACGCCAGATTTTAATTGTGTAAAATTAGACTTGATTCATTTACACCGCCGAAAATGCCATATTTGCGGCGAATACAAATATTTTGATTCATTCATTTGATCTCGCACCAAAATGTTTTGCAAACTGCACCAATAATCAAACTTTTCTTAGTCTTAGTCTTACAGAGACTAGTCTGGTCCACCTGTCTTCCTCAATATTATTAAAGTTTTATGCCCGTTTGGTTGGAGGTATCGAATTGATAAGTCAGAATCTATGGATTGCTTATTAGTAAATTAAGTTTTGTAAAAACCCCCCGAGAACACAATTATTCTTTTAGACGCACTCATGCTAAATTACGCAGACTCTAATGTTTATTCACATTGTAGTCTATTTCTCCAAAATGGAGCACTCAATTTTAAAATTTATTACATAAATAATGATCGCACGTTCTGTGCTCGCAGCTAGTGCGTCATACGATCTTATTTTTTTTTATTTCAAAGAACCCTTTACGTCAGTGCTGGTGAAGAAATGTCAAACATCGCGCACATTAACACAAATGCTGAAAATGACGAAATTAAATGCTTAAAAAACTAACGGAGTCTTTGATGGATTCGAGTTCTTAACTCCTTAGCAACGAGTAAGGTTAAGGTACCTTTAACATCACTAGTGTTGTTATATGATATTAACGCAACTCGTTGCCATGGAGATATTGGCAAACAAACATGATTTCGCTAAATGTCCTGGCTCCTACGTGTCTCGTACTTTCAAACTTTTCTCTCGTAATGTAAAAACCTTCAAAACGTTACTTGTATCATAAATTACTATAACAATAGATTCCTTGACGGACTATGAAAAATGCCTAGCACAACGTCGTTTTGGTGGAGATATTGGTTTTTAATGTTTTGTTCTTGCGTGTTCGTCATTGAAAAAAATACATAACTCGACTGAAAATTGCTGCACATTCAAAAACCAAAATTATTTTAAAAGACCGACGTTCTGTGAAGTGATTTGAATGTTTGTAGAATTTTTTCCCGCGTTTCATATTTATTTTTATTTTTTTTTGCGCTGAGAGTTCGACATGAAAAATTCATAACTAGATGGAAAATTTTTGCATACTCAAAAACCAAAATTATTTTAAAAGATCGACGTCTTGTGAAGTGAATTGAATTTTTCTAGAATTTTATTCTTGTGTTTCGAATTAATTTTTAATTTTTTTCGCTCAAGTGTACATTGAAAAAGGTATATTTTCAAAAATTCGTAACTCGATTGAAAATTGTTGCATACTCAAAATCCAAAATTATTTTGAAAGATCGACGTCTTGTAAAGTGAATTGAATTTTTCTAGAATTTTATTCTTGTGTTTAAAATTAATTTTTAATTTTTTGCGCTCAAGTGTTGTACATTGAAAAAGGTATATTTTCAAAAATTCGTAACTCGATTAAAAATTGTTGCATACTCAAATTCCAAAATTATTTTGAAAGATCGACGTCTTGTGAAGTGAATTGAATTTTTCTAGAATTTTATTCCTGTGTTTCAAATTGATTTTTTAAATTTTTGCTGTCGAGTGTTGGACATTGAAAAAGGGATATTTTCAAAAATTCGTAACTCGGTTGAAAATTGTTGCATACTCAAAATCCAAAATGATTTTCAAAGATCGACGTCTTGTGAAGTGAACTGAATTATTGTAGGATTTTATCCCTGCGTTTCATATTAATTTTGAATTTTTTTTACTCGAGTGTGCGTCATTGAAAAAAATACATTTTCAAAAATCCATAATTTGACTGAAAATTGCTGCACATTCAAAAACCAAAATTATTTTAAAGGATCGACGTCTTGTGAAGTGAATTAAATTTTTATAGAATTTTATTATTGTGTTTAAAATTAATTATTAATTTTTTGCGCTCAAGTGTTATACATTGAAAAAGGTATATTTTGAAAAATTCGTAAGTCGATTGAAAATTGTTGCACACCAAAATCCAAAATTATTTTGAAAGATCGACGTCTTGTGAAGTGAACTGAATTTTTGTAGGATTTTATCCCTGCGTTTCATTTTAATTTTAATTTTTTTGCACTCGAGTGTGCATCATAAAAAAAATACATAACTCGACTAAATATTGCTGCACATTCAAAAACAAAAATTATTTTGAAAAATCGATGTCTTATGAAGTGATTTGAATTTTTGTAGAATTTTTTCCCGCGTTTCATATTAATTTTATTTTTTTTTTATTCCAGAGTTCGACATTGAAAAAAATACATAACTCAACTGAAAATTGCTGCACATTCAAAAACAAAAATTATTTTATCTTGTGAAATGAACTGCATTTTGTAGGATTATATTCTTGCGTTTCATATTAATTTTTAATTTTTTGCACTCGAGTGAGCTTCATTGAGAAAAACAGATTTTCAAAAATTCATAACTCAACTAAAAATTGATGCACATTCAAAAACCAAAATTATTTTGAAAAATCGACATCTTGGGAAATGAACTGAATTTTTGTAGGATTTTATTCCCGCATTTCATATTAATTTTTATTTTTTTGCACTTGAGTGTTGGTCATTGAAAAAAAAATTACATTAAAAATTCGTAACTCGATTGAAAATTGTTGCATACTCAAAATACAAAATTATTTTGAAAGATCGACGTTTTGTGAAGTCAATTGATTTTTTCTAGAATTTTATTCTGGTGTTTCAAATTAATTTTGAATTTTTTGCGGTCGAGTGTTGGACATTGAAAAAGGGATATTTTCAAAAATTCGTAACTCGATTGAAAATTTTTGCATACTCAAAATACAAAATTAGTTTGAAAGATCGACGTCTTATAAAGTGAACTGAATTATTTGAGGATTTTATCCCTGCGTTTCGTATTGGATTTTAATTTTTTGCGCTTGAGTGAAAAAAATTTAAAAAAAAACACTTTCAAAAATTCATAACTCTACTGAAAATTGCTGCACATTTAAAGACCAAAATTATTTTGAAAGATAGACGTCTTGTGAAGTGAATTGAGTTTTTTTAGAATTTCATTCTTATGTTTCAAATTGATTTTAATTTTTTTGCGGTCGAGTGTTGGACATTGAAAAAGGGATATTTTCAAAAATTTGTAACTCGATTGAAAATTGTTGCATACTCAAAATCCAAAATTATTTTGAAAGATCGACGTCTTGTGAAGTGAATTGAATTTTTCTAGAATTTTATTCCTGTGTTTCAAATTAATTTTGAATTTTTTGCGGTCGTGTTAGACATTGAAAAAGGGATATTTTCAAAAATTCGAAACTCGATTGAAAATTATTGCATACTCAAAATCCAAAATTATTTTGAAAGATCGACGTCTTGTGAAGTGAACTGAATTTTTGTAGGATTTTATCACTGCGTTTTATATATATTTTTTTTAAGTGAAAAATACATTGTTAAAAATTTATAACTCGACTGAAAATTGCTGCACATTTAAAGACTAAAAGTATTTTGAAAGATCGACGTCTTGTGAAGTGAATTGAGTTTTTAAAAGAAATTTATTTCTGCGTATTAAATTAATTTTTAAGTTTTTGCACTCGAGTGTTAATACACTTTCAAAAATTCGTAACTCGACTGAAAATTGCTGCACATTCAAAAACCAAAGTTGATGATCGCGTCAACCATTTGCATTTGTATTGCGTGATTTGGAAGTGTAAAACTGAAACCCGAAATGTGTATTGTTCATTTTTCTTCGATTTTTAGGTAAAAAAGAGGTTTTACTTTAAATAAATGATTATTTTTCTTTTCAGTTTTAACTTTTAACTTTTCAAACCCTTGAGCTGGCCATATTGACTTGTCTCCGAGGCCAATTTTTTTTTAATTTCTTTCTTTCTTTCTCTGTTTACAAAAAAAAAAACAATAGTTGATGAGCATTTTGTCCAACACATTGGTGTAAGTATTTGGTCTTAACCAATTCGCGCCCATGCTGCTTTGATTTAATCCCAGAGTTGATGAAAAATTACTTCTTTGTTGTTGTTACCTTTTTCTACGAAATATTATTTCACTGTCACAAACTTACCCATTTATGCAAAAAAATATGAAAAAAATATTCCATAGATGGCGCTAAAGGAATAATGTTTTTATTTTCTTTTTTTGCTTAAAACACATGTGGCGACCTGGGAGTGAATCGGTACAAAAGAAACAAAAATCGAATAAATAAATATTTTGAACATTTATTTTCATATATCTGTGGGATAATTTTCAATTTCAATAAATCATGATAAACAAGGCTGAAAGATCTCTGGAAATTGCCTGTTGAGGTTTTTTTGTAAAAGTGTCTCAATAAATATATTGTATTGATAAATATTGCTTAATTCACTCCCATATGTTTTTTTTTATTTTTACTAGGACGTAACACTTTATGACCAGACACAAAGTGGTTTTCAATTTTCGAACCTCTCTGCAAAGTACGAACAAACCACCCATGTTGACAAGGATGCGTCGGATGAGCTGAAACAGATATCCTTGAGATTTTAAAAAGCTGGCGTCGGGTTGAGTCAAAATATGTTTGAAGGAGGCACGTTTGTTTCCAAAATACCCGATAAGCTACGCCCACTTATCTCAAACTTAATTTATTCTTCTGAAAGAAATTTACGTAATTGATGCTACCGTCATAAAATTTTCATAATTATTTAATGTTTTGTAATCTACAGACTCATATTAACCCTTTCAGCTCTGGATTTTTAAATTTAAAAAACATTTTTTGTTAATTATTATTGATGGGGAGCTTCTTAAGACCATAAATACCAAATTTGAACTGATTTGATTAATTAGTATAGGAATTAATTAGTGAGGCTTTGTTGAAGTGATATCTAGTGATAAACAACAGAAATATGGATTGTCATAGTAAGTAGAGACATGTAAATGTTGCGGTGGCAATTGCCACCACCAGGGCCGAAAGGGTTAAGACGCACGTTGTACATAACGAAAAGTTTCGTGCTATTTTTTATCTGTTAAAATAAAATGAGAGATAAATCTAATTTTAGTTTAAAACCTACAAAAATGAAACAAAACGTGTTATTGAGGATTTTTTTTTTTTTGGTTGGAAACCGATTAATAAATAAGTAATTGTGGAGGCTTTCACTTCGTGATACATTTTGAAAAATTCAAATAAAACGAATAACTTTGTTGGTAATCCGATTAATAAATAATAAAAATGGTGATGTGATCATCATGTTACTTTCTCCCATTTGATGGTATATAAATAAATAAATAAATAAATAAATAAATCATCTTTATTTCTACAATTATAAATATAAATATATACAAAGTATAGAAAGAGGCGTCAGATTACAAAAACATACATAACAGTGTAAAATACCTAAACTAAAACAAGTTCATTCAAATTTATACGCAAGAAATTCATCCAAATTATATGGTTCTATTATTAGCAGTAATTCCACCAATCTACTTTTAAAGATTTTAACATCATTTTCCTCTTTCCACGGTTTAGGTAGAATGTTAAAAAATTTCATACTCCTGTACTCCGAGCTTTTTTCGGTTATAGTATATTTATGGATTGGGTATGAAAAATTAATTTTGTGCCGTGTATTGTGAGCGTGTGTGTGTTTATTATTTTTAAAAAGATGGTTTTGTTTCCAAACAAATAGCAAACAATCTAGAATGTATATTGCAAATACAGTAAGTAAGCGGTTAGTCGCAAACAAGGTCCTACAAGACGTTGTCTGCTTGAGACCTAACATGACTCTCAGTGTTCGCTTTTGTATTAGAAATATATTGTTCATCTGTGCAGAGCTACCCCAGTGCATGACACCGTATCTAACTATGCTCTCAAAGCTTGCGTGGTAGGCCATTTTCAATATAACGAAGTGAACACAGTCCTTTAATGCACGAAGCATGAAACATGCCTTACGTAGTTTGTTTGAAATATAAAGCACGTGCTGATTCCACTTTAATTTGTCGTCCACAAATACTCCCAAAATTTTTGCAGATTGTGTTAGTGTTAATTCATATTCTCCAAATTTTATATTAGGCGGGGTTGTGAAAGTTTCTTTTTTTTTAAATTGTAAACAATTTGTTTTAGACTGGTTTATCCGTAAACCATTATCTTTAAACCAATCAAATATTAATTTTAATATTTCTGCTCCATTTTGGCATAATTGAGTTTTATCGCTGCCCCTAATGACTACATTTGTGTCATCTGCATAGTTGATAATTGCCACATTTGAATTGATATTATTTGAAAATAAATCATTAATGTATATATTAAATAATAGGGGTCCCAAAATACTCCCCTGGGGCACTCCTCTGATAATCTCTAAGTCCCTAGATTGCTTACACAAACCGTTGTCTTTTTTAATCTCCACTACCTGCGTTCTTCCTGTAAGGTAGGATCTTAGCCATTCGTGAACCACCCCCCTAAATCCGTACAGGTCTAATTTTTGCAATAATAAGTCATGATTGATGCAATCAAATGCCTTGGAGAGATCAAGGAGCACCCCACAAGACAATTGTTCGTCCTCCATGGAGGAATATATAAATTTAGTAAAATCGTATAGAGCTGTGCTGCAGTTTTTTCCCGTTGTAAAGCCATGTTGGCTCTGCGATAGTATATTATATTTCTTTAAGAAAGATTTCATTTGCTTTATTACTACATACTCATAAATTTTTGAGAAAATGGATATAAGACTTATAGGCCTATAGTTTGATTCAATATTTGGGTCTCCATTTTTAAGTATTGGTACAACCTTTACTAACTTTAGTTGTGTTGGAAAAATTCCCTGCCGTAGCGATTCGTTTATTAAAAAGCACAAGGGGTCAATAATACAATCTAAGGGGATTTGAACTTGCATGGTTTATTTTCAATTTGAATTGTATGTACAAATTAAATGTACAATTGCCGCCACAAAAAATAGGACACCTTTTTGTATCTAGTGTGAATCAATTTGCTCTATACAGATACATTGACATTCAATGATTAGACATTAAAGTCCAATTTACTTGAGTAAATTTTAGAAAAAAAACTCTCGCACTAGATTACAATGATGTCTTACTTTTTATGGCCGCGATTGTACATGAAGTGTTTTGCAGATTCAGATGATACTGACGTCTGCAACGTCACAATTATCAAAGATGAAAATCAGAAAATGCGCGTGAGCAAGCCTCAAAAAAAAAATCGATAATGTTAAAAAGCTCCAATAATTGCATTTTGTTAATAAAAATGACGACTAAAAAAAAAAACACCAATTTTACACATTATCCAGACATTTGAGCTTTCGCCCAAATCAGGTGAGGCCGATAAATCAAGTGAACAGTTTCGGTTCTGTTGCTTATCTGGCTTCTGGCAGCAACACTAAGCAGGTATTTCCTTGAGTTATTAGGAGACAAGTGAAGAGATGGCTACTTAAAGTAAACGTACAAATTACAGATAAGGAACGCAGGAGGTGACAGACGAACGGCCCGAGATAGGCCCCCCCAAGAAAAGCTCTGTAAACTGTTAGAAAATTATTACAAACAAACGCGGATGAATTGCCATCGGATTATGACACAGTTTATAATAATCACGTTTTGTCACTGGGACGTAAATATTTGAAGTTGTTAACGGAAAACAGAAGGTGGAGTACTGCTGTAAAATGATTTTTTTTTTTATTATAAATTTATGAATAATCGCGATATTTTCAAGCGATTGGGACTGAAGTTGTACGGGTGACCGGTACCATTCGCCATTCACAGCGCTTCAGAGTAGAGCAGTGACGGTTCGCGGGTTTTTTTCTGGTACGGCCGAAGAAGAAGAGGTGGTAATACAGATAGGTAGGGTCAGTTGCACAGACGGCTTGCTGCGTGACCGCACCTATCTGTATTACTACCTCTTGTTTATCGGCCGTACCAGAAAAAAACCCGCGAACCGTCACTGGAGTAGAGTGAGTCGATTCAAAGAGTCGACTCATGAAAATGAGAATTTTATAATTTTTCGAGAAAATCTGAAAATATCCATGAGCACAGCCCCGGAGAATAAAGTGTTACATTTGGTCGTATGTGAAACGTTAAACGAAACTAGCAACCGGCTGCCGATGGATGTAAACAATGTCTTCACTGAGGCCGAGACTTTTTGCTATCCTAAATCGTGTGATTTACAACATCCGGGAACCAGTTTCATTGCAGCATTTGTGATCTTTTATGTCCGTTTCGACAGAGGAAATTTCATTTTACTCGACGCCGGACAAATAAAAATGAATTCGAATATGTGGACGCGACATGAATTCGAGTTTTGCTGCATCAAAGACGTGCCTATAACGAGAACAATCATTTTGATATAAAATCTAAAATTAAAAAAAATCATCATCACGATGGTACCTACAATAGCAGCTTTTAATCATAATAATAATAATAATATATATTTACGGGATTCACCCTGTACATTAAAGTATTAATTAGAATATAAAATATAAAATAAAATATAAAAATACAAAAATTAAAATTACAATTTAAAATTTAAAATTGCGACAACTTTATGTGACAAACAAACAAAAACAAGTTAAAAACAATATAATACAGTACGCTAGACATTACTTATGAACCCCCGCAAGAAAGTTGCAATTATTTAAATTTGACCAGAAACAAATACCGATAGATCTATTCGTGATAGATAAGATTTAACGTCTTAAAATACAAAAATTCATATGAATTCATATAATTTCTAAAATATATTAGATGTAGAAGGCTGTTACCATTAATTAATATACCTGATATTATGAACGAAAGGTTCCGACAAATTTGCAAAATTTAAACAATCGTATTTTATTGATCAATTTTTGACATTAAAATGTTCAAAATTTTAATAATAACTTTTCTGTTATGTATGTGTATGTTTACCGTCAAAAAGTGAATCAACTCTTACAAGACTTTTGAATGCTTCACAAATTGATTCATTTTTGGTAACTGTGAGTTTAACTATTCGGGGGGTTTCTAAGAGGGCACTCGAAACAAATATATAAATACATTTATTGGAAAAATTGAATATAACACAAAAGAAAAATATATTTTATAAATGCTCCCACTGGAATTTTTGTAAAATTCACGAAAAATTTATTCAAATTCATCAAGACTTTCTCGGGAAAATTTGGAAAATTTGTTAGAATGTGGGCGATTTTGCATGGACAATTCCGAAAAAACTATTCAACCCCTTTTTTGTTTTTTTTTTGACTTGGGCATGAGCCATTCAGTCACATCGATTATTTTTAATTTTTGTATTTTTAATTTTTGGGATGAATAAATGAACAAATGAATAAATGAACAAATGAATAAATAAACAAATGAATAAATGAATAATGTCAGACGTATACACAACAACCATGGACCCGACCGAATACTTCTCGATCCCCGAAAAATCTTTCGTCCGGGCTGGGATTCGAACCCACACGCGGTTTCTTTTGTTTAATAGCTACAAATTTCTAGAATAGTTTCTGAAAAATTTATTCGAATTCATCAAAAGGTTTTTCGGAAAATTAAAGAAATCTGGTGGAATGTACGCATTTTCTACAGCAGCCATTTTACACGGGAAAGTTTGGAAAACCTAGTGGGGTAACGCATTTTTTTATTTTCTTTTGTTTTACAGCTACATATATCTAGAATGTCTGGAATTTAGAAAATCTGTTAGAATGTGGGCGATTTTGCATGGGCAAGAAACTATTCAACCCCATTTTTAGTTTTCTTTCGTTTAATAGCTAAAAATGTCTAGAACAGTTTCTGAAAAATTTATTCGAATTCATCGAGGGTTTTTCGGGAAAATTCAAAAAATCTGGTGGAATGTGCGCATTTTCTACAGCAGCGATTTGGGAAATTTTGGGAAATTTTGAGAAAACTTGTGGTAACGCATTTTTCTTTGATTTTACAGCTACATATATCTAGAATGTCTTCTAAAAAACTTATTCAAATTCATCGAGGGGTTTTTGGGAAAATTAACAAAACCTTCTAAAATGTGTGCATTTTATAGCGCATTTTCTACAGCAGCGATTTTACATGGGAAATTTTGGAAAAACTAGTGGTAACGCATTTTTTTATTTTCTTTGGTTTTACAGCTATGTATATCTAGAATATCTTCTAAAAAACTTATTCAAGTTCATCGATGGGTTTTTGGGAAAATTAACACAACCTTCTAAAATGTGTGCATTTTATACAACAGCGATTTTGCCCGGAGAATTTCGGAAAAGTATTGATAACGCATTTGTGGATTTTTCTTCTGATTCATTGCCACAAACACATAGAATGTTTTCTAAAAAAATGTGGCCATCATGTTACTTTCTCCGACTTGTTGGTATCATTTATATTTACGCTTTCATGGTTTATTTTCAATTTAAATCATATTTTAAATGTATATCGAGTGTTTTGTAAACTCGGATGAAACTGACGTTTAAAACGTCAAAATTGTGAAAAATGTAAAATTAGCCAGCAAATACAAAAACTCAGTATACTCAAAAACTAAAGCGATTTCGAAAAAAACTTATTCCTTATAAGTTGTTCATTTTTGCATTATCTACAATTATTATTAAAATAAATTTGCTGTAACTATTATCGTTTCATAATTATAACCCAGAAATAAAAAAAAAATAATACATTTTTTCTCGAATAACAATGATTTTATGAAAAAAAATTTCAAACAAAAGATGTTCATCTGTTTGTTGCCTTTAATATTTGTTTAAATGTTTTTGTGATATTTTTCATATTTACGAAGATATTAGAAAAAAAAATAAAAAAACGGTTAAGGTAAACACCCACTTCCGGTGTACGAAATTTTATCAAAAGCATTTCAGTTCATTGGATTATCAAATAAGAACAAAGTTTCATATCAATTGCTGTATTAGTTTTTGAGATAGAGCGCGCACAGATACACACACAGACACACACAGACCCACACACAGCCACACACGCACAGCCACACACACACACGCGCACAGCCACAAATAATTTTTTTCCAGAAATTGTTAAAATGGCATCTGGGGTCCCCAGATAGGTCAACGGATATTTCCGAAAAAAAAATTTACTTCGTAACGGAGAAAGTAAAAATATTCCAATTCATGAAAAGGTTTTTGAGAAAATTAACGGCATCTGCTAGAATCTGTAGGTGAAACATTAGGCGTGGAAAATTTCAAAAAAAACTGTTGATAACTGAATTTTAGATGTTTCTTTTTTCATAGATTTTGCTTGGAAATTTCGGAAAAACTATTGATACCGCATTTTTTGGATATTTATTAAAATTCATGAAGAAGTTTTTCAGAAATTTAACGACATCTGCCAGAATCTGCACATGTTGTAGAGGAAACATTTTACCTGGAAAATTTCGAGAAAACTGTCAACAAATTTTTAGATTTTTTGTTTTTATAGTAACAAATGTCTAGAATCGTTTCTAAAATATTTATTCACAATCGTCGAAGAATTTTTGAGGAGATTAAAGAAATCTGGTGGATTGTGCGCATTTTGTAAAGCAGCGATTTTGCTTTTTGAAATTTCAGAAAAACTGATAACGCATTTTTGGATTTTCATTTGTTTTGCAGCTGCAAATATCTGGAATGTTTTCTGAAATATTTATTAAAATTCTTGAAGAGGTTTTTCGAAAAATTAACGACATCTGCTAGAATCTGCACATGTTGTAGAGGAAACATTTGGCTTGGAAAATTTCGAAAAAAAATTGTTGATAACTGATTATTGGATTTTTCTGTTTTTCAAAGCTACATACGTCTAGAATCTTTTCTGAAATGTTTATTTACATTCGTCGAGGGGTTTTTGAGAAGATTAAGGAAATCTTGCAGATTGTGCACATTTTGTACAGCAGCGATTTTGCTTGTAAATTTCGGAGAAACTATTGACAACGCATTTTTGGATATTTCTTTTGTTTCACAGTCACAAAAGTCTAGAATGTTTTCTAAAAAAAAATATTCCCATTAGTGAAGAGGTTTCTCGGAAAATTAACGAAACCTGCCAGATTGTGCGTATTTTGCACAGCAGCGATTTTGCTTGGAAGTTTCGAAAAAACTATTGATAACGCATTTTTGGATTTTTAGGATCTTTTGTTTCACGGTTGCAAATATCTGGAATGTTTTCTGAAATATTTATTAAAATTCATTAAGAGGTTTTTTTAGAAAATTAACGACATCTGCTAGAATATGCACATGTCGTAGATGAAACATTTGGCTTGGAATTTTTTTTCTAAAAAAACTGTTGATAACTGATTTTTGGATTTTTCTTTTTTTCAAAGCTACGGATGTCTAGAATCTTTTCTAAAACAGTTATTCACATTCGTCGAGCGATTTTTGAAAAGATTAAGGAAATCTGGTAGATCGTGCGCATTTTGTACAGCAGCGATTTTGCTTGGAAATTTCAGAAAAACTATTGATAGAGCGTTTTTCGATTTTCTTTCGTTTCACAGCTGCAAATATCTGGAATGTTTTCTGAAATATTTATTAAAATTCATGAAGATGTTTTTCGGAAATTTAACGGTATCTCCTAGAATCTGCACATGTTGTAAAGAAAACATTTTGCTTGGAAAATTTCGAAAAAAACTATTGGATAACTGATTTTTGGAATTATCTTTTTTTCATTGTTACAAATGTCTAGAATCTCTTCTAAAATATTTATTCACAATCGTTGAGGGGTTTTTGAGAAGATTAAGGAAATCTGGCGGAATGTGCGCATTTTGTAAAATAACGATTTTGCATGGAAAATTTGAAAAAAACTTTAATAACCTATTTTATTATTTTCTCCTTGTTTCATAGCTACCAATCTCTAGAATGTTTTCTAAAAAAGTTATTCAAATTCATCATAGAGTTTTCAGGAAAATTTAGAATTTCTGTTAGTGATCATCTGATTTTGCAACGGATGACTCGAAAGAATTAGAGATGGGTATACCATATCTACCCATAGATTAGACTTTTTTAACATCTTTAGTGACAAACACTAGAAAATAAAAAGTACCAACACGGCTATGGGAAAAATGTAATTTTGTAGCAAGTTAGGTTGGTAGAGGTATACTTTGAATATACTTTATTGAACATATTATTGACAGTTTGTTATTGATATTGTTCTTGATTTCTTCTTCTAAATGATGTGACTAACTAACTATACACCTGTGCGGTAAGATTCTTGAGTGTGATTTTCGTACTAAATTAAGTTTTGTAAGTACTACTTTTTATGGCAAGAGACTTTTTTGGCATCTTTAGTGACAAACACTACAAAATGAAAAGTATCAACACGGCTATGGGAAAAATGTAATTTTGCAGCAAGTTAGGTTGGTAGAGGTATACTTTGAATATACATTATTGAACATATTATTGACAGTTTGTTATTGATATTGTTCTTGATTTCTTCTTCTAAATGATGTGACTAACTAACTATACACCTGTGCGGTAAGATTCTTGAGTGTGATTTTCGTACTAAATTAAGTTTTGTAAGTACTACTTTTTATGGCAAGAGTAATCTGTATAATACAAGACACGGTACAGTATTGAATACAGCTTTCGGAGTCATAGGTTAATGTTTTTGAGAAAGGTCTTCATTATACTTGTATCAAAATCCACAATAGTCTCCCTAACAGGTAAATCTTACTCAGACATGAAAAGTTGGCTCTACTAAAGAATTTAGAACCATATAGTTTATAAAATATATGAGGCTTTGCAGGCATGAACTGCTTCAAGTGATGTCTGGCCTTCCTTGCAGAAAATTCCTCAATTTTAACTGGTGTTAACTTATGAAACCTATCATGGTTTTCATGATTATTGTGCAACATGTTCAAATTTTTGAAATGAAATACTTTTCTAATAGCTTGAAGCATTTTTTGCTTTTTGAAAAGTTTGCTCTACTAGTGAATTTAGAACCATTTAGTTTATGAAATATATGAGGCTTTGCAGGCATGAACTGCTTCAAGTGATGTCTGCCTTCCTTGCAGAAAATTCCTCAATTTTTGTTCCAATTTTAACTGGTGTCAACTTATGAAACCTATCATGGTTTTCATGATTATTGTGCAACATGTTCAAATTTTTGAAATGAAATACTTTTCTAATAGCTTGACGCATTTTTTGCTCATTGTTTCTATTACAATTAGTATTTGAAAATACTAACCAAATACTCCAGAAAGACATTGCGGTAGGCTTACGTATGTGGACTGATACTCTGATATGTTATCTTATTCGGATCCTTTTAAATCATTTTTTCTTAGTAGCTTAAATCGTCAAAAATAGTTTAAAGAATGCAAATGGGGTAGCTAAATTCATGAAAGTTCTATCAATGAAGTCGCAGACTATTACAAATAGAAGTTTGCACAATTCTAACGTTTCTGCATCGTTTATAATAAAGTTTACAATAAAGATTCAGCAGAAGCGCCTCATTGGTTAAAAGAATTTTGATACGTTGATCTCACAATTTGCAAAAATCGTCATCAAATAAAATGAACAGCAGAAGCGTCTCATTGATTAAAAGAATTTTGATACGTTGATCTCACAATTTGCAATAATCATCATCAAATAAAATGAACAGCAGAAGCATCTCATTGATTAAAAGAACTTTGATACGTTGATCTCACAATTTGCAATAATCGCCATCAAATAAACTGAACAGTAGAAAACGGTTACACCGGCGACGACCTATTTGAGCATTTTACAATCGGATCCGGGATAAAATGTGTGTTATGTCAGTGAGGCAATAACGGAATCCCGAGAATCATTCCCATATTTATTTATCCAAGACGTATAAAGCACCAGAGCGTATCCATAAAAGTTTTTCGAAAGGATGTAACTGGCCAACCGCGCCAGTTCATTCCACCAAACCAAATCATAACATCGTCCATACCGTGCTGCGTTGCCAGATCGCGCTGCGCTCCGAGGTTGGATTCAATCATCTCGCATATTAATAACTCGTAAACAAGCCGGCCAGTAAATTTACCACTTTTCCGATTTACGACCGTCGAGGTTTCAACTATTATTACACTTTTTTTTTATATACGACTATCTTTAAATTATTCATGATGGCCTACATTTATACCTCAACATTTATGGATAAATGCGTTTTTAGATGATACTCTGAAGGTGATCCTATTGATACCTAACATTTAGACTGCTATTTAGTCTTATACCTAACCAATTAGAAAACAGGACATGACTATATGACTAGGTGACCAGATATTCATCTTAAGTACATCTGTTCTCTTTTGGAATTTGGAAGAGAGAAAATACATTTTCATGTCACAATGTCTTCTGTTCTTGAATTAGGTTCTCATTTAATTCGTTCGTGGTGAAACATTTTGCAATAAAAATACTAAGGGAAAAAAATGAAACACTTGAAATTCGTGAAATTTCGACCATTTTCAAACCGCCATAACTCGGCATATTTTCAATCGATTTTAATGAATCCTTGAGAGCAAAAAACTTTGAAGTGTCTTCTTTAAAGCCATCCATGCGAACTTAAGCGTAACCCCTTCCGCCCCGTCTAACAACCCTGTGAAAAAAAAAGTTTTTTTCTGGAAACCATGTCCAACTTTGACGATGTGTACGTAGTTGGGAAAATTTTGTCGACTCGATCCACCATAAAGACATTAAAATTTGATTAATTCTCTGTACAGGACTCAAAGAACGAAGTTCCTACGACGATTTAGCACCAAGTTATGGGTGTTAGTTGAGGTTTTTCGCACATAACTTGCGACTTTTCAACCAAATTTGATGATTATTTCGGGAAAAAATCCCATTTCGTTTTTTAAAATTTATTCAGATATTGCATGATAAAACTGGAAGTAAATTGCCATCTAATAAACAAGTGTTACGTATATTATATTTCGTATGGCCAAGGTAACTTTACCTGAAACTGCCGTACTGGCTTTGCAGGAATTGATGTTTTTTTTTTTGGTAAAAAACACCAAGCAAGACAGCAGATGAGATCCGAAATTTAGAAGCTCTATACCAATGAGGCACACCGGGAGACCTTACTTCGTACCAGCGGCGGCTCGTGGATGTTCGGCGGTGAGACAACGGAAGAAAATTTGACCGAAAAAGTAACGGAATATTTGCTTCCTCTATTAGAGTAAGTAGTGCAGCACGAGTGGCATCATTGTCTTTGCCTTTGCCTTTGTCTTCGCATGGAAGAAGTAGAAACAAATGCAGTTCACTTTCGAAGAGAGCAAATTTGAAAAATGTATCATTTCCCTATAAAAAAAAACGCTTACACTTGTAACATTTACTACTAAAACTGTAAAAGTTCTTGTTTAATTTTTAGAAAATGCAAACATGTTTTAGCATTTTTGAGCAGCAGCCGATGTTGAGTTCTTTCGGAAACGGAACGTAGGACGCAGTTAATGCTTCATTTAAAAACTCATGGCGTTAATGCAGAGCAAGGCACCCTAAAAATTTTATGCCTCCCACCAGACAGCAGACAATTTAAGCCAAACAACATATTCACTCGTCCGGATTATAATGCAGACACATCACTTTTATGAGAAAATCCAAAAATACACGCGTTTTATAGATCGTTATTTTCATAATTACATATCACTGCACCGTCGCCTTCTAATTCCAGAACGATTAATAGCCTTCGTTTAATGACAAACAACGATAATTTAATTTCCGTTTGCAATTTGAGACATTTATGACAATAGGTTAACATATAATCTTTAGAGTGTTAAATTGTAACAACCTAATCAAAAATGTAGGTCAAAATAAAGAATTATTGATTTATATGCGAGAAGTTCATTGAAAATTATTTTTCTTTTGCCTGTGTTTTCAAGTTTTTTTGTATGCATTTTTATTTTTAGGCCAAGATTTTTGATATCTTTAGCCGACATTTTAGATCTTCGGCTATTTTGTTCCAAATTTTTGATTTTTTTTGGCCAAAATATTCGATTTGTTTGTTGAAATTTTGGATATTTTAGTCTGCATTTTTCACCTTCTGGCCCGAGTTTTCGATATTTTGTCTAAATCTAGGCCAAGAGATTGAAAACTCAGGTCAAAAATAAAAAATGCAAACCAAGAAATCCAAAGTTTCAAGAAACGAATCGAATATTTTGACCAAAAAGATAAAAAAATTGGAACAAAACAGCCGAAGATCTAAAATATCGTCAAAAAATCAAAAATCCTGGTTTAGAAATAATACTTTTTAGCTTCAAATAAGTTCCGACGAGAAATTCTAAAATAATAGCAAACAAAATTATAAAACCGCACAATAAAATCATTAATTCTAAATATCCGGCATGGCACTAGCCAGGGAAGTAGTTGTTTTAATAAGTTATTTGTTTGTAGTCCGAATAAGACTAATAATAATAATAATTGTATTGATTGTCATACGGAAAATAAAGCATTTTATTATTATTAATATTATGAATTTTGGAGAGTTACGAACAGGTTGAATATTCATATATTTAGGCTACTTTCGTCATTATCGAAATCATTAATTCTAGTTAAGAAAATCTAAAATATGAGACAAACAATAAAAAAGACCAAAAATTTAAAATTCCAACCCAAAAATCTAAGTGATGGACCAAAAAATTAAAATTTTCAACAAACAAATCGAAAATTTCAACAAACAAATCAAAAATTGAAGTCAAAATAAAGAAAATTTCGGCCAAAAGACCAAAAGGCGTAAAGATAAAAAATGCAGACAACAAAAATCGAAAATTTTGGTCAAAATAAAGAATATTTGGGCCAAAATTTTAAGACAATGGAGAATACGGCAATCCAAAATATGGGCCAAAGAATAAAGAATCCGGATCTAAAGATAAAAACGCAGACAAAAAAATCGAAAATTTAGGTAGAAAATAATTTACCACTTTCAGCCTCCAAGAATGAGTTTCTAACCAGAAATTTGAAAATAATAGGCAAAAAATTGAACAATAAAATCAATAATTCAATAAATTAGAAACAACCTTACTAGTTGCAGAAAGCATTAAATAAATTCAATAAAACGAAATGTAGCCTGAATATATGAATATTCAACCTGTTCGTTACTCTGCAAGCAAAATTAAGTCTTGAATATTCATATATTCAGGCTACATTTCGTTTTATTGAATTCAATAATTCAAGTTAAAAAATCTAAAACATGTGACGAAAAATAAAAAATTTAGACCAACAATCTAAAATTCGGGCCTAAAAGTAAAAATGGTGGTCCAAGAGTACAAAAAATTATCAAACAAACAAAAGAAAATGATAATAATAATAAATGGTGACCAAAAAACCAAAAATTCGTGCAAACAAAACTAGATAAAATTCTCGCGTCAATAATTCAGGTTAAAATGTTTAAGAAATCAAAAATTTGTAACTAAAATTAAAAATTCGGTCTGAAAAATCAAAAATGCGGATCTAAAAGTCGAAAATTTTAACAATTAAATTGAAAATTTTGGTCAAAATAAAGAATATTTAGGCCAAATGATCAAAAATTTTGATCAAAAAAAATCGTAAATATAGGCAAAACATCTAAAAATTAAACATTCGGTCCGAAAAATCAAAAATGCGGCCAAAAAAATCGAAAATTTTAAACAATTAAATAAAAAAATTAGGTCAAAATAAAGGATGTTTAGGCCAAAAGATAAAAAATTTAGACCCAAAAATCGAAAAAAAAAAACTGGTAAAAAATCTAAAAATTAATAATTCGGCCCGAAAAATTTAAAACGCGGAGTGAAAAGTCAAAAATTTTAACAATGAAATCGAAAATTTAGGTCAATATAAAAAATATTTAGATCCAAAAAAATCGAAAATACAGGCTTAATAATAAAAAATTCAGAATATTGTTTAAATTAGTTTCAAAAATTACACTATTGCTCAAAATATATATTTTTTTTAAAGCAAAACTTTCTTTTTAATTTGCAGGCGTTGTTTAACATTTAAACTGACGAAATATGTTTTAGGAATTGATTAAATTTTTTTGCTGAGCTTGAAACCACATGTAGTGCCATGGCTCTTTGGCTCTACATAACGAGCCGCTCCTGGCATTGGCCATGGAAGTACGTAGGTTTTTTTTTCTAAATCAAATTTTGTAGAAATGGTGGATGTTTGAATTTTTTTTCGATCTTTGACCAAAAAATAGGCAGTAAATTATTTATAAAGTAAAAACTACATATTAAATTAAAAAAAAAAACGGCTATGTACTTCTATAAATAATGTTATTGCGAAGTTACCGTTAAAATTTGAAATCGATTCATACGACGGTTTTCAAGTAGTTTATCCTCCCACTTTGAAAAAAGTGGTTTCGAGAAAAACGCGTTTTAAGTTTTACAAGCACATCAATCTTTGCAGCATTCGCGCACTTTGGTGGACTCCTCAGGAACCCTAAGGAATTTTCTTACTATAGGACCAATTGGATATTGTTTATAAGACTCATAGGGAACCCGTAAATTTAAAAAAAAATCTGAAACATTGTGTGGAAGTAAAGTAGTTCAACCGTTTTCTGTTTTTGCGGAATTCCAGTCTGAGATGATGAAACCACACCTCAAAGAAAAATGAAAGTTTTCTTTTTTTTAGCAAATTTCTTACGAAAAAATGGTTCAAATAAAGGTTGTAGAGTATTTTATTATATTCAGATTTTGTGAAAAAGCAAAATTTACCCTACTCTCTCTCTCCACCTATTTTTTTTTCATTTCGGAAAAATCTGAATATACTGTAGCAAAGAGAATAAAATACTTTACAACTTTTATATGAACCATTTTTTCATAGAAATTGTGTGCTCGACTTCAATACTTTTCGCAGTTTTGGCGCCACGTACGATTTATCTGGAGACAAGGGGACCCTTGACAGGCCGTCGAAAGGGAAGAAACCACTGGGTGGTTTACAATCGGCGACACGTGCAACGTCGACATTCCATATTTATGTTGGCACTTATTTTTTTTTGTGTGTCGGCTAAACGACTAAACTGCCCATTTATATTATGGT
This sequence comes from Ocypus olens, assembly GCA_910593695.2. Lineage (NCBI taxonomy): Eukaryota > Metazoa > Arthropoda > Insecta > Coleoptera > Staphylinidae > Ocypus > Ocypus olens. Next base: position 46,906,039 of record OU343049.1, read on the forward strand.
GTTTACAAGGAATCTCCATCAGAGTGTCCACGTGTCTTTTGTTACAAAAAAACACGTGACAGAATGATGCACTAGACAAACATCGACGATAGTAAAAGATTTTTAATAATATATAATATAATTAGTAATAATAAATAATGTATTAAAGTAAAGTGGATTTTTAGGTCTTTTTCAAGTATTTCATTTTTTTCACCAGTCTATATTGGCGGATAATCTACACGTGGCGATATTCTTCTTAAAATTATAAGCATATCTTAACTCAAAAATGTTGTACTAAGCTTCGTGATCCTTCACGAGGTCCTTAGAGTCTGAACATCCAGACGTTTAATATACGTTATTATTCGATTAACACTTCTTAATTAGCTTATTTTCATAAAAAAAAGTACATCTGGCAACATCGACCCCAGCTTATGTTACAGTCAAATTTTGACGCAGTAACGAAAGCTGCTTTCTTTGTTATTATCAGTTTTTATTAGGTTCCGCGTTTCAGTGTTATTTTCGTTTTGTTCTGTTTCATTGTAATGGATTTTCGTTTAATAATCATGAGATTAATTAAAAACAGGGCAGCCCGTGAATGCGATGTTACCAAATGTACATTTTTTGGCTCCTAATGTCCTGATACAACATTTTTGCATCTACATTTTCTATTCAGAATTTTATGTAAAATGTCGCCACGTGTGTATTATCTTATAATAATAATATATTTACGGGATTCACCCTGTACATTTAAGTATTAATTAGAATATAAAATATAAAACAAAATATAAAATAAAAGTATAAAAATACAAAAATTCAAATTACAATTTAAAATTGCGACAACTTTGTGTGACAAACAAACAAAAACAAGTTAAAAACTTTACTATGTTTACTAATTTATATCATTATGTCGATATATTTATACAAGGTTAACAATTTTTTCTAAATAAATATTTGAATAGATTCAAGTACCGAACGTACAATTCCCCATCAATCCATTCACGAGAGAAAAGTTGATTAAACTACAGCAGATTGTTTATAGCTCCTATTGGAAATAGTAAATACACTCAAGCCGTAGTAAACCGTAGTACAATTAAAAATGTTTCATCAGATAAATTGAACATAAATCCCGAAACCGAAAACTATACACACACACACACTAACCTAGCTTAAGTTATAAATTGTTAACTTTATTGAATAAATATTTTACGTTCGGGCGTAAACACGGGATTTTATTGGGGTGTTGTCGCCGTAAAAACCGAAAAATCGCCAAAATCCGGAGGAAGTCGAAGGGTAAATGTAATACCCCGAAACGTGCCTTGTTTATTATTGCAGTCAGATGGGTCAGATGACAGAGGCCGCGACATCTTGGGAGGTCTGATGAGTGGAAGCCGTGTGTTTAAAACAGAGGCGAGATTAAAGGCGATGTTAGTAAACCGTCTTTAAACGTTTCTAATTGGGCATCCTTTGAAAAACTCCAGCTAATCCGACGCGGTTTATTTGGATTACACGAGGAATTTCTAAACAATCTCCTCCGTATTATCTGTGTACGCGATTATTTTTATTTATCGGCGATTTTCCTTCCATCGGGATTACATCGAGGAAGTACGGATTTATCCCGATTTATTTATGGATTAAAATACATTTTCCACGCGTTTAACATAAACATGTTGAAAATTGAAACAAGTGGGATGTTGTAGAAAGTATTTGTTTAATCGGCGCAGTCTTTGGGATTTCTTTCAATCGCAATTCAAAAATACTATACGTAATTGAAAATATATTGTTCATCCTAAAATCAATTCCAACATGTTAATAATGATTGTTATAAATAAAATATAATCAGAAGCTGCACCAATGAGAGATAAAATCTCGAAAATATGAATATTCAACCTGTTCGTAACTCTGCAAGCAAAATTAAGTCTTACTAAGACTATAAACAAATAACTTATTGAAACAACTAACAGGTTGAATATTTATATATTCAGGCTATATTTCGTTTTATTGAATTTATTTAATGCTTTCTGCAACAAGTAAGGTTGTTTCCAATTTATTTATAATTTTTATATAGAAACACTGACTAAAATACTTACTAGTAAGTGTTTTATTCAGTGTTTCTATAATGAATTACCACGTAGTAACGGTCGCAACCATCACCATGATGAATTTTTATATATTTTATGGTTCAGTTTTATTATTTAAAGTTTTTAATTTCAATTTAGTTTAATTTCAAGTTAATCCTGTACGTAGAAATAAACGACCTTAAACCAGTGTTATTTATCTAGTAGTACTAGTAATAACATGCAAATATCTTTTTCACATTTCGGGTACGTAATATCGATATCATGCATCCATATCCATAATGTAATAACATCCTTTACAAAAAACCGGGATGTAAAGTGTAAAACAGGATGCACTAGTGCATTTTACCTTAACCAGTTTATGGTAAAGACGGCCAGATGTCTCTGAAGCAAAAGGAGGACAAAATTAAAAAATAAAAACTTATTCAATTTATGAAAACTAAAGGCTTACTTGTTTAATCACGCCCGCGGGATATACATACATACAAATAAGGAAATAACTATTGTTTAATCACCGCTGATCCCACCGGATTTATTTTCACAAATTTGATATATAACATGGCGCCATCTAGTAATGCTAATGTGTACGTGCAAATGAGTTATAAAATAGAAATTAAAATTATCATCAATTCGTGAAATAGTTATTTAAGCAATTAACAATTAACATTTTCGGCAGGCGACGAGCCTCGGCTCCGCCTCGGTTCGTATTCGCCTACCTCAAATGTTAATACGTCCTTACGTTCCGTGTTGCTTATTAATTTTTTTCCGCTACCGGAAATATAATACTTAAAAATGATCAGAAAATATTCTAAAATACGGCTTGTAACTTTTGGGATTCAAATTTGTATAGTCACCTATGCGTTCTATGGCAACCCAGCAACGGAGAAAACAATGTCGAATTTTGTTTGTTTGTGTCAATCCAGTGACAGTTTTTGCGGGCACGGATGCAAACGAAGCTGCGAATATTGCGTGTTAGAATGTGTTGCCGACAAAATCTAAACAGGTATGTGTCCTGTTACGACTCTTTTTAAGCAGTGGTTATGTAAAACGGATGCCGATTCTGTAGGTATAGACGAAAATGTGTTGCTCGCCTATATGTTGGAGCGTTACGTTTCTGTTTATTATTTTCCTAGGTCCGTAAGTAAAAATTAAGTTCCGTCGTCAAGGACAACAAACACCACGAATGTTATCAGACACTTACGGTACCTGTAACCATGCATGCAATGCGTATTTACGTTGTCGGTAGCGGAAAAACAAATCTTATTTTCAAAATAAAAATTCCTTAATGTGAAAAATATTATACAATATTCGTGCGGTTTTACTGCGTTCACACTTATTCGCATTATACGCACTTATATTGTAAATATATGTTGTATCATTGAATATCCGGCGTGGCACTAGCCAGGGAAGTAGTTGTTTCAATAAGTTATTTGTTTATAGTCTTAGTAAGACTTAATTTTGCAAAACTGAACACTAATATATTCAGGCTATATTTCGTCTTCATTAAATAATCAGAAATTGTTTTTATCAAGGGTGGGTTTCAAATCTTTCGTCATAAATTTAAAAACATTTCAATTGAAGTAACTTTATTTTCAATCATCCCCTGAAAATCTCTCACACCCACATCCCTAATTGTACTACCGTGCACGAATCTGAAGCAATTGCATTCTTCTCAATTTTGTTATTTGTTTGTGTGTTTAAAAAAATGGAAATTATGACATTAAATAAATGAAATAAAGATAAAAGTAGCGTGAATATATGGATATTCAACCAGTATAACCCTGCAAAATTAGTTCTTACTATAAACAAATAACTTGACAGTGAAGGAGACAAAAGAAGTTGGAAATGTCAAAAATAAATGAGAGCAATTTTGATCATTTGAAAGCCAAAATATGCGAAGTATTTTCAAAAATTTGCTGAAATTCAACCTTTACAAGACTTGTATTTAGTAACGTATTCTCACTTAGAATCAAATTCTCTTTCAGATTGTATTAGGGTTCTCAATAGTTTTCTATCTCAATAGTTTTCTTGTTTTCGGCGATTTTTATATCAAGAATTATTATTATAATCTGATAGATAATTGGATACTAAGTGAGAATACGTTACTAAATACAGGGTGTGCCATTTGAAAAAACGAAGTTATTCAACTTTATAAGTCAGGATTTTCTACCACATTTTTTTCATCACCCTGTATAATTATTTGCATGAAATCATATTTGGCGCTGTAGTTCGAACCTTCAACTAAACAATGGAAATGATTGTAATGATTCAATGTCAATCACTGGGGCAAATATAAAATTTCACCTGTACCCTTCATTTCAACAAATCTTTAAATATTTCGAAAACGGTAAACGATAGGTATAGGGAATATTAAAGTAACTAACCCTTATTTGTTCCCTAGAATTCAAAAATGACAAAAAATACAGGGTGTTTTATTTAAAAAAAAACATAACTATGATGTGTATCTTTTTTATGGGACACCCTGTATAATTGGTAATAATTTTAAATTGTGCATATAACAATCCTACATCTATCCATTTGAAAAGAATAACAGGAAGTTGCATGGTTTTCCATAAAATGACCGCGTCGTATGCGGTGCCCCACCCTGTATAGTCAAAATACCCCTAGTCCCAGATTTTTTAATTTACCCGATAAGAGGGTGTTTTGGGGTGTAAAAATAAGGTCCCCATGGTCAGTCGGCCGACAACCCCCTCCACCCACTCTGGGGGTTAAAAAATATTTCTTTTAAGCATTATTTTTTTACTGGCGAACGAGTGAATAAAAAATTCTGAAAAAAATCATGAAAATAGCCTACCTAAATACCTATTTGACCACTTTTTTCCAAGGCCATTCAAGGTCAATTAGACCCTAAAAAAAAATCCGAAAGTTTTTAAATCGATTTTTAGCTTAGAAGACCTTCCTGTACCCGGTTTTTGACATTTGCATCATTTTTACCCAGTAAAAATCTACTAAAATATGCATCAAGAAATATTTATATCATGCCGCGGCATTTGAAAAATCGATTTTTCAACATTTTTTTAAGGGTTTTTACCATTTTTTGTGGAATTTCCCATATATATATATGTCAAAAAAAAATGCGGTAAAAAAACCAAACTTATAAAGTTGAATAACTTCGTTTTTTCAAATGAAACACCCTGTATTTAGTAACGTATTCTCAAGTAGAATCCAATTATCTTTCAGATTATAATAATTATTCCTGATATGATAATCGCCGAATAGAAGAAAACCATTGAGATTAGGAACGGGGAACCCTTATACAATCTGAAAGATAATTGGATTCTACTTAAGAATACGTTACTAAATACAGGGTGTGCCATTTGAAAAAACGAAGTTATTCAACTTTATAAGTTGGGTTTTTCTACCGCATTTTTTATCACCCTGTATAATTTTTTGTATGAAATCATGGTTGGCTCTATAGTTCGAACCTTCAACCAAATAATAGAAGTGATTTTAATCGTTCAACGTCAATCACTGGGGCAAAAATAAAATTTCACCCAGACAATGCATTTCAACAAATCTTCAAATATTTCGAAAACAGCAAACAATAGGTATAGGGAGTATTAAAATAACTCACCTTTATTTGTTCCATATAATTTAAAAATGACAAAAAATACAGGGAGTTCACTACTATACACAACTTTTGTACAAAACATTTTTCGAAATTTTAAAAACTAAGCACGTGATTGACCGTTCCCAGAGCTCTGAAGCACCCTGTATAAATGTCTTTCTTTCTTTGTTACATTAAATGAACTAAAAAAAGGCGAAAACGCCTTTTATATAATTAACTCCGTCATGGTATTACCAAAAAAATAGATGCTTTTATAAATGGTTTGTTTTGTAACCTATTTTTGTTGAAAATTTTCGTAACATTACATTTTTCAAAATCTTTTCCAGTAGCGTAATCTACCGTTGTTAAGTAGAAACTAAACATTTACATCTTAGCAATCTGTAATATCTATTATACCGACATGATAAAGTTTTCTGTATTCAAAGGAAAACTATAGAAAGAAGGAAACTGCGGCACCAATTATATCCATAGTTTGCGCGCTCCACCAAGAGGTGTCGCATCCGTCCTATACATAGAAATCTATATTATAAAAAACATACACAAGGATGATAGATGTCACTACTACAACTATTTAAATAAAAATGTAAAAAATCATGTTCTGCTATCACTAATAATTTGATTTTGATTATTATTATAGAAAACATACGCAAGGATAATAGATGTCACTACTACAACTATTTAATTAAAAGAATGTAAAAAAATCATGTTTTGTTGTTACTAATAATTTGATTTCTGATTTTGATTATAATTATACAGTACGTTTTTTTTATCGTGGGCCATAGGATTTTACATGTTAAAAATTATACCTTGTTTTAATGCATATTTCAACATATAATTTTAAAGCAAATTTGAGTTGGTAATAATTCAATTATTTTTCCACATGATACGCTTAATTAGATTACCTTAAACATGTTTTATTCCATTAAAAAATGAAATTAATTCACTAATCAATCTGACATTTCAGAAATTCAAGGTACTTTGATTATGTTTGCTCAGTTATTCATTTTAAATAATTTCATTTTTTAATGCAATAAAACATGTTTAAATTATTCTGACTAGCACATCATGTAGAAAAATAATTGATTTATATTACTAACTAAAATTTCCTTCAAAATTTTATGATGAAATATACATTAATACAAGGTATAATTTTTAGCATATAAAATCCTATGGCCCACGATAAAAAAATACCCTGTATAAGTAAGACTAATAACATAACAGGATTAACATTACCATTACACTTTGCCAGATGTAATTAGTTTTTATTGAATGCAAGTTGCATTACTTTGATTTTCAAATTTATTAGGCTACCAGAACCAGTGGCGTATATAGAGGGGGGTTACGGGGTTAGTTAATATTGTTTATTTACTTTTGGCAATGTATATACAGGTTGTTAAACACCATTACACTTTGCCAAATGTAATTATTTTTTATTGAATGCAAATTCCATTATTTTTAAATTTATTAGGCTACCACTACCAGTGGCGTATATAGAGGGGGATTACGGAGTTAGTTAAAATTGTTTATTCATTTTTGACAATATACAGGGTGCCCGGATTTCGTAAGGACAGCATGGGCAACTTCTGCATTTGAAGAGATAGAGAGATAGCCAAATTACCAAAAAGGTGCAGGTTTGAGAGCTCATTAAGAATCCACCCCCAAATCTCACTTGTCATGGCCTACTTGTTCAAAATAAAAATAAAAACAAAATCTCCCTACTTTTTTCATTGGCCGTAACTTTCCTGCTATCCTAGATACCGACATGTGGTTTGAACCAATTTGCACGGCAATTTTAACACTTTCATTGCCACTTCATAAAACCAATTTGATTTGTGCAAATTTTTAGTATTCTAACAGAAGTTGCTCATGTTGTCCCTGCGAAATCCGGGCACCCTGTATAGACAGGGTGTTATACATTCAATAATCTAGTATTGCTATCTCAGTAAGATAGATAGGGTTGGTTAGATAAAGGCAAAGTTGCGTATTTTAAGCGACATTCTGTAATGTTTCATGTAAAAATTTAAAATTGTATCACTTTATACCATAATAATTGACACTAAATCGGGTTTGCTTTAATCTACAATATACAATCATATTCTTGTTGTTCTTGAGGAATGCTCATGTATTTCCCTTACAAATTGATATTTTTTTAATATTTTGGTTAATATTCATATTTTGTATTTTTTTTTAATTCGTTTTTTATCACGCTCAATCAATATTTATTTGAAACCAAAAACTTTAAAAAGTCTAATGAAAGTCTGTTTTTCTCTTTGGCTGAAAATTAAAAAAAAATTGAAAAATCCATAACGTGCGGATTTTAAAAATAAATGTGGTTGTGAAGGAACGATCGATTGTGTACTTTGTGGAATTTTATATTCTTCGTGGTCGCTCGAATGCTTGACAGCATTTAACCCGCCATTGGTGACGCAAATTTAATGGTGACGCCGGTCTCACGCACCGGCGTTTTCAACTGAAGATTTTTCGAAACGTGTTACTAATAGTTCATGTCTTTTTTTTAAATTTCTGCTCTTTGACAATAAAACAAAGATATTTAATCAATTTAAGCTCTGCAATGCGGCAGCTACTCGAAAGTTATTCGACACACCCGGTCTCACAGACCAGTTGGTCACCATTGGCGGGTTAAAATGTCACAACCTTCACATGAATCGATAATTTCAAAAAATATATAATTTAGAGATAATGTTTTTTTTTTGTTCTCCAAGCTTTACTGCTTTTTTAAATATTTTTAAAACGTAAAATTACTATGCTTCAAAAATTTATGACACACTTGAAAATCGTTAAATTTTCTAAAACTTTAAAAGATGAATTGCAATATTTCGTCTGTAATTATGAAACTATGATTAAATTAATAAAATTTATATGAAAAAAACTCACAACCTAATTTTCATGATTGCAAGACAAATCATTTAATTAGGAAATTATTATTTTGTCTTCTGTGGTTATATTATTTTCCTCGTTTGTCTTTGGAATTTTTCTTTGAAGATTTCCAATTTCGAAGGTTCGGAGCTTCGAAGACTCAAAGATTCATAGAAAACCTTGAAGATTGCAGTTTCAAAGTTTCGAAATACACAAAATGTTATCTAGTGTATCTTAGAAAATTTCGTAGAGGATGGCAGAGCTGATAAAATTTGCACGCGATTTGTCACTTCATCTTCAGAATCAGTACAGCCTTTTATCTCAACACAAACGTTTTAAATTGTTAAGTGCACACTATGTTTTTCGTAGAAAGTTTAATTTATTTTACGTTTCAACTTTAGGCGGCCCTTTTTTTATCAAAGTGAGGTGGCAGTTCATAACATACAATGTAGAAGCAGCTCCCTGATGTAGAGCATATCTGGAGAAACGAAATTGCAAGTCTTGTTCTTGACAAGGCAAATTTAAATAGTTTTAAAAAGCTTTAGAAAAAATCTACGTTTTGTAGTTTCTTTTCTTTTTTTTTCAAATTGGGTATTTACATTTAATTCAATTGCAATAAACATGCCAGTCGTACTTTTTCGCATCCTGCATTATGTGTTGGTGTGTGTAATGTAAATTTAGAGCCCCGTGTAATTATCTGCTCGACGAAAATAGAGATGAAATGAAACGGGCGTTTTCTGGCGGAATTACAAAAATCGGGGGAAGGGCGGAAATGGGAACTAACGAGGCGACACCTCGCTGAAAATTTATACACTGATGATGACAAACGACCACCCGAACTCTTCCCCCGGAGGGGAAGAAACCCGGCGGCGGAGCATGTGTCGAAAATTGAATTATAAAAAACAATTCTCCACTTTGTAATACCAGTAGGTAGGAAAATGAGGTTTCTTTTGGAGATCATAACTAAAGTGCGAATTTGTAGTTATTACACCCTTTGTTCTGTATTGTTTCTGGACAATAAATA